>CM031238.1:386337440-386937440 GCA_018340775.1 Taxus wallichiana var. yunnanensis | reverse complement strand
GAGACTATGGTAGATTATGGGGCTTGGTATGCCACAATACTTCATCTCGCACCTTATGATCCCGTAGGTTGTGATAAAGATAGTTATAGTTGTAGCAACGTAGGGTTTACAAAGATGGGCCTTGAGATATCGGACTAGATTAGGATGGTTGGAGGCCGAGGTAGATTTATAGGCCCATGGCTAGGGTCCATAGGTATAGGTACCACCACATGGTCCTCCCCATAAAGAACCATTATAGTAGCAAGCCTATGTATAAGCACAACAAGTGCCCGTGATACAAGTTGTGCCTTCACCACCTCGAGTAGTGAGTCCTCACCTAGCAGCTAGTGGGGATGGATGGGATGGAGGAGATGGATGGGGGTCTCCACCACATAGTCTAGTGGTTGGAGGATGGAGATCACCATATAGATCACCACAAAGATAACCTCGTAAACATGTGCTTGGTCATAGAATCATTCCGGGAGTAACTAAGCCATCGGTGGCTACGTTACGTGCACAGAGGGTCATGGCCATGAGGCGGAGTGAGATAGCATGCATTATGGTACAGTCTCTTCATAGGAAGTTATAGCAAGTGAATGCAAAGCGAGACCAGGATAGAGTTGAGAGAGATCAGGCCTATAGTCATTTACTTATCCTTAATACTTCTTTCTAACCCCAAGCGCATCATCCTGTCACCCAACGGGTGCTAAGTGCTCATCCAAGGCATGTGTGGGCACCGAGCCCCTCTTTTATGTGAGATTTGTGAGAAGGTTCCGCCATTAATGGAAGATTATTTACAAAAGTAGAAGTACATTCGCTTACTTAAAAAGGTAGAAGATGCAACTAACAGATCTACACATTAATGTATCACAGAAGCTAAATAACATTGTAAGAAGTATAATAAACTAGATCTTAGTCATGATATGTCATATAACACGGGTTTTACACCCATAAACAAGTTATACAAAATGAATCCACATATATATATATATATATATATATATATATTGATTTTAAAGAGTTCAAGTAGCCACATTACAATCAAAAGGGTCATCTCAAAACATATATATTAAATGACAGAGACTTGTCTCCTGCAAACCTTCTTGATATGAGATCTTAACTATATTTTTTCCCATTTTATCCCTTGCTACAGATCCTAGTACCCATACATATGTTTATGGCATCCCCTACAACCCTCTAGCACTAAGTGCTCTAAACCTTAGCATTACTACAGCACTTAGTTACTCTATGTATTTCTATGTGAGTGTCTTGTCTATCTCTCATTTGTCCTCTTCATCTATCTATCCCACCATATCTATATCACTGGCCCAAGCATTTCTTTATATAAGATCGGTACCCACCGTCATGCCTTTTATAATTGCAAATCACATGCCAAGTGTCGATGTGGTCCTCCATAAGTGAATGTTTATCCCTTTATAAACCCTTCACTCTCGTAATGATGCCTTTTGGGAATATTCTCTGTGGGAATATCCTTTTCCTAACCTCCAAAGTTCTAGGATGGCACCTTATCCACTCATCATGCCTAGTCAGGTCCTTGTGATTTTCCTCAAGTGCCTCTAGAACTTCAAATATAGCTAAGTCCTTTAAACCCGTGTTACTCGCCTCCTACATGCACCTTGGTTTCACTTAAACCCCTTTATCTTGCGCTCTTTCCCTTGAGTGCCCTTCTTCTCACTTGGTCCTACGTACGCGCCTCTTGGTACTTGACAAATTTTAAGGGTCTAACATCACCCCACACTATGCATGTTCTCCATCCTTAGAAACATCTTGCTTCTCCAAAGAATAAAGAATGGTGGAAGCGGGACAATCTGAATAAAGAATGAAAGAATAGAAGAAATTGCTACTATTGTAGGAGGAGTGGAAATTCCTTCTTCATGGTTGCCTCAATATTTTCCTAGGCATCTACCTCACCCTACACCTGTTGAAGTAGGTCACTTAATATAGTGCTCACTTCATCAAAACTTAATTCATCGCTCTTAGCATTTAGTGTATCTACAATGCCTTCTAGTTGCTTGCTAATATCATCCAAGTACATCCATTCTATGAGTGACCTCGAGATATAGCTCCTTGAGCCAATTCTTAATCAAACCCCACAAGGTTTTGATTGCTTCCAACTTTTTCTCAACCTCAGCTGGGATCTTATCACGCTCTACCCTGTTGCATTTTTTATTTTCTTGAAATTCCTTCAAATTCACCTCATGCATAGCAACCAATATGCTCGCTACCCTATCTTTGTCAAAACAATTGTCATATATGCCTCAACCATTTACGCGGTGGTCTTTTAAGTGGCAAGGAGCTCGGAATACCAATTAATTGTCTCCCCAATCTTCATGTTTTCTTCCTCCTGCTCGCACGTCATTGCCTCTCATCAACTCTAATACAAGTGGCCACCTTTCCATGGTGAGGATGCGGGTCAAGTCTTCCAAGCATTGCATGGTTGACTCATATTTCTGCTCAGGCAGGGCTAGGTCCAAGTGCTTTGAGATTATGACGTCTAAAATAATCTCTATCTTCTTATGGATCTCATGCACCTTTGCCTTTTCATCCCTCAATTCACGCCTTAACTATGCACTGATCAATTCCTTCTATTTTATCTCCTTGTCTCTTTCATTGATCTCTTCATTTTTCTTCTCAAGCTCTTCCTCCAAGACCCTTATTCTATCATTTCTCCCAAAGATCCTCGCCTCAACTTCTACCGATACTTTGTTGAGCGCATTGTAAACTTGCTCATTAAATAGTTGTTGGGCATTCACCAAAGGGTTTACTCCCTTAGCATCTGGTACCTTCATCAATGCATTTCAGTTGACCTTCATCAACATGGGACTCAAAATCCCAAGATAACATTTTCCTCGTGCATGGGTACACACCCTCTTCATCAAAAGAAGACCATGCAAGGAGTTAGTTTGAAGGCACATTACTTTAGAAATGTGTGCACAATACCTTATTTAGATCATTGATGTAATTCATTTCTTGTTCTTGCGCCACTACTATGTTATTTTCATAGGTGCACGCTGCCTTTGGGAAGCTTACTGCTAAGTTGGGGTCTCCACCCATGCTTCCATACTCCTTTCCCACACTTTCACTTTCCTTTGTCTCCTTTAGTACTTCTTTGGCGCTGCACTCCACCTCTTGATCCACCAAGTTCTTTATAATGCCGATACCTCCCTCTCCATGGCATCCTCTATCTACTCCTTAGTCAGGCTTGGAGTCTTTTGATCCTTCATGTTTACTTCTTCACTTCCCCCCTTGCTATGAGCACCTCCTTTGTCCTCATCCTTCTCTTCATTTCCCTCTTCCTCTGACTCGTGTACATTGTACATAGGATGGTTCTAAGCCTCACCGTGATCTTCATCATCCTCATCACCCTTGTTGGCCTTCATGCTCTCTATTACTTTAGAGTCCACCTTTTCTGTTTCTCTTTGTTTCTTCCTAACTGGTGATTTCAATATGGGAGACTTTTCTTTGTCTTCTTCCCTAGGTGACTCCTTTCTTGCCAGTAAATTCTTCTTTCACAAGGGGCTTCTCTTGCTCTGACACCTCTTCCTTAGGTGTCTTCTCCTTCTCATCTATGGGGACTTCTTCCTCCATGCATAAGTGCTTGGTTTTGCACCCAACTCCCTGCGCACCTACAAATTGCATTGTATGTGTACTTGGTGCTTTTTTCTAAGGGCCTCTTCTCTGTCCCTTTTCCTTAGCGTGGCCTTCTTCCTTATGGTGGGTTCTTCTAGGATAGAGACATCATTTTCAATGTAAGTTCCTTTCTCATACTTAGGCCTTATACGCAGGTATACCCTTGTTGCGGTCCTCCCAAAGCAATAGGAAATGTCACTGACTTCAACATATGTACATCATGGGAGACATACTTCTCCACATAGGCATGCTTCTTTGGATATATCAATGTTCTATGCAGCTCGCAGTAATCTTGGTCTACCATGTTGAGGTCAAACCTTAGCTTCTTTGCCTCTTTGAATCGATTGACCGGCCCGAAGTATTGTGTTGTGAAGAGAAGAAATTTGCACTGAGGACCCTTGGCGCCATTTTCTAGAGTAAACCTGTCAATACAAAAATGTTGGTACATGGAAAAGTCAGCCTTGCCTTATAGTGAAATAGGTAACTACTCGGGTATTCTCCATTCAACGCCGAATGCGTCACGCATCCATTTATACCATTTCTCTATGTGTACCTTGTGGGTGGTCGTCATGGTGTCACAAGTGTATTGCTTAAATATTTTGGTGGGGGAAGGGTTCTCATCTAAGTATTCCTCACCAAATTTATGTGGCCCATCAAGCACTCCAATCTCTGAAAAAATAATGGTAAGGAAGAAATTACCAAACATGATCTTTTCCCCATCGCATGCAACATTGATGATTTCTTCTGCTATGAAAGCCAATAGGTTATATATGGTCCCCTCCGAGATCTTATGGCAAACATTCAACCAAGCCTTATTGATCTGTGTCCATCTCTCCTACCAGTTCAACTTTGTGACTAAGCACGCGGCCATTCTCATTACAGTGTCAGAAATCATAGAAATGTCAAAGTAGCGCAACCCCTTCTTGTAGTCATAATCTTTAACGGTTTTCTTAATGGCCTCTTATCATCCAAGTCATCATCAAATGATTTTCCTTCGTAGATAAGACTGATAAACTTAAAAATCAGTTGGGGAGTTATTCACATCCTCTCGTCCTATGAAGTAGAAGTGGTCTTTCATACGTGTGACATTAACCATTGGTATAGTCACTCAGGTTTTTACGAAATAGGGCAACTCATAGAGTTGCAATAACCTAGCCTTCTCCATTTTCACCTTTACCTCATCATCGTAGATAGGCATTCCATCTGGTGTCCTCTTGTCTATAGGGTGAACCAGTTCTAATGCCATCTCATTCTCTGTGGTGCTCGTTTGATGGTTGTAGTCACTCACGGCCATCTTTCTAACATGAGACACCCATTCTTTTCTAAGAAATATGTCATCTAGATATTACATCTCCACATACCATTCTTCATTAAAACTAGTGGAAATGGCTTGTTTCCCCTTTCCCTTTCCCTTCTTTGGTGAAACGTTTGCTGCTTTCCTTGGTGTCATTTCTCCGTCGAGTCATTAAAAGTTATTCCTTTCTCCATATCTTGGCTCTGCTCAACTCTGCAGCTCCAATCCTTTGTGAAAATCCCTTCAATCATATGCCCTATATGGAACCCTAACCTGGAAAACCCTTTTTCCACAAGATGGCGTAATCACCCATAGGATCCTCTTACATGACCTTCTCTGCTCATGCCCATGTACTCTTTTTCCACTCTGGTTTGTTGATCAAACTAGCTATGCATGCAAATCTTCACAACCCTTTTTCGCACAACTTTTATTCAAGGATGTCATAGTTCACGAGAGCTCTTCGATAACACAAATACAAGGTAAACAATAATGCACCCTAACCTTCTACTTATAGATTTTGCTTTTTTCCACAATAAATGTCATGCCACCTACCAATGTACTCTTGCAATAAAGGTAGATTTTTCCTATTGCCAACCTTCAACACTTTTACCCCCATGCCCAATCCTACGCGAAAACTTCTACAACCTTCTGGCGCTTAAAAACCCTTACTAACCAAAGATACTTAGGCACGTGCTTTCAGTGCTGAAAGCACTTCTATTTGTCCTTATCCTGATTTTTGACATCGCCTACCTCATGTTGTTCCTTCGCTTCTCACCCTTCTACGTGGTTTTTGTAAAAAAATTCTAACACCAAAATTCAGATCTTATTATTCCCATGTCACTCAAGGATGATGATGATGCAAGAGGCTCATGGAAAATATTTTTCATGGATCGAAGAGCAAAAACATAGATAGATCGGTGTAGTTTTGATTTATCCATTAGGTAAGAAATCCTTTTCCCCATAGATTATAGTTTACACGTTCCAACAATGTTACAGAGTATGATACATTGATTCCGGGATTATTATTGGCTGATAAGAGAGAAATAAAAGTGTTCCAAGTGTTTCAGGACACCGAATTAGTTGTCCATCGAGTAAGAGGGGAGTGTGCTACCAAGAATAAGCTCATAAAGGCTTACAGGCATAAAGTCTGGGATCCAATGGAAAATTTTAATGATATCAACCTACAAGTGGTACCAAGAAAAAAATGGTGAAGCTAATCAAAATATTCACCCCGATGGTGGTTTTAGTCTTGGGAACCGAAATGTCAAGTACTAATCCTCCCTACACAGTGTATCCAGAAAATTCCATTTTACCTCGACTGCGAGATGAATCTTAAATATTTGATCAAATGACAGCTTGTAGGATCACAATTTTCTCTACCAAAAGACCTCATCTGAGGAAATGGACAACATGTTAAGATGGTCGTTAGACCATCCATTCCTGATAATGAAGTAAGTTGACAAGTTTTTGATAGTGATGAGAAAATAGTCCAATTCATCCAAAATGAGGTAGAATTCTCATCATAATTATAAGAAAGGATATAAGAAGGTTATAATGACTAGATTATTCAATTATGGACAAACAAGTTTCCTAGAGGACTAGTCACACTTAAAGACATACTTAGCTCGAATGATGAGTTTAAGAGAGAAAAAGAAGAACATGACAAAAAGGAAGAAGACTACTAAAAGTTCACCATTACATGAGACAAAGAGTTGATGTTAGGAAAGGTATAATGTTAGAATTATAGTGATGTATTTTCATGGAGTTATGAAGATCTAAAAGGATTTAATCCTAACATTGTTCAACATGCCATAGACTTAGACCCCAATGTCAAGGCTATTAAACAAAATTAAAGACCTATAAATCCTAAAATTGAGCCCCTCATGAGAAAATAATTATCCAAACTCATAGAAGCCAAAATCATCTTTCCTATCAGTTCTAGTGTTAATCTAAATAGGAGGACTAAAACGCTATAAATGAACTAAAGTAGTATGAAATAAATGTAGACAAAATATTTTATGTGAAATCAAAACCCTAATATACAAGAGGGAAAAGGGAAATGACTTAGTTGATTAATGGTGTATTGCATTGCAGGTTGTCACAGATATGGAACTAGAACTTGGTAGTGAAGATGAACACTCAAAGGCCCTATAGAGGGTAGATTTGGATTGTCTGAAGTGACACAAGAACCTAAAAATGTACTAGGGTGCCTTGGGATTCCCCCTGGTCTAGATTTTGGGTGTTGGGAACTTTGAAAATGGTTAGGATTTGTGTTCGAAAGTGTCGTAACAAGACCCGTAACCCTACTCTATTGTCGCTCTAGATTCATTGGATAATTTGTATAATGCCCTGCACATGAAGAAGAAGAAGGGGTCGAATTGACCTCAACTGCCAAACCGATGGACTTATCGCTGAGCGTTGCACTACATTACAAACCCTGATGTAGTTTTGGTGAGTGTGTGTATGTCATGCCCTAGGTGCTCTCGTGTCAGTTACACTTTGTGAAATAGCGAGTTATGGTAGTTATAGAAGATGTAGATAGTAGAATAGAATGAATAAAATCCCTCCTCCTATAAGAATGTGTGTGATGTGATGACTTTCCTAGCTTGAATGTATGGTGCTATGTGGATGTAAGTGGTGCAATGGATGCATCCCTAGATGGAGTGATAGTAGTGATAGGATGTAATGACCTAGGACCCTCATTATGGTCTTATAAGCTTTATATTTATAGGGATCTCAAGTTTAATTTTCAATTAATCCATGACAAGTCAATTGAGGAAAAGATAAGGATGACCAATGGCTAGAAGTGACCCAAAAAGGAGTGAAAGAGGTTAAGCATAGATTGGGGCACCCAGTGGGAGTGGGCACCAAGGTGACCCCTATAGGGTGGGGCACCAAAAATTAGGGCTAGAATCTCGGGAAGTTACAAAATGGGGTGATAGGTAGTAGAAATATGCATGGGAAAGATGAAGTAAAATATAAAACAAAGATGGCAAAAAGGTGGGATTAATTAGTACTTTGTACACTTGAGAACCTTCTAAATAGTAGTATAAGACGGGCTAAATATTTTCTAATGTGCAATATTTGTGTCTACATTTTCCCCCACTTTATGTTGGTGAGCGAAATAGCTTGGTAACATAAAGTAGATAGAAAAGCATACCTGATGTCTATGTAGAGTGTAGAAGAAAACGTGTTGATGGACTAGAAGCGTGGAATGATAAAATAAAAATGTGGAGGAGCATGGATTCTAAAGATGAAAAATGTAATAAAAGTGATGAGAGTGAACCTAGGGTGGAATGTGTGTGTAGTTGTTGCATGTGTGTGGTGTACTTGCATGGTTAGTATGGAAAGTACCATCGTGTGTGTTTTGTTGTCATTGTCATTCATTGTTGTTGTTGTTGTTGCCCCCAATTTGACTGCTTGTTTCTCATATGGTGGACCTGCAAGGAGAAAATGATCAAGTAGTCAAATATGTATGTATGTAAAAACATTGTGTAAAGTATGCAAATGTAAAGTACGCTAGAATAGAAAGTGTAAATGGAAAAATGGAACATGTGCACCTAATCCATGTCAAGAAAAAGGGTGTAGAAGGATATCTTGTAATGTCGTGAGTTTTTTGGGTGATCTCACGCCACCCTGGCTAAAGAAGAAGTGTAGGGAGGAAATGCTCGGTGTCCTCTAACTCTAACCACTTCTCTGCTGAAATTTGTTGAAGAGATCTTTGTATTGCTTGCTAGTTTTTGGGTGATCCTACCACTAGATGGAGAAGTGTAGAGAGGCCACCCACTGTAACCCTTGAGCCTGTGACCGCTCACATAATTGCCGAAGGACACCATGTCATGTTAAGGCCATTGTGTATGGAGTTTGTAGACTGGTCCGAAACTCACTCGTTGTGTGTGAACCGGTGTAGATATGTTATGTTAGTAGAAACCCTCAATGATGCCCCCCTCTTTGGGGGTGCATGTGATGACCCTGGAAGGAGAATGCAGCCCCAAAAGAGGACCAACTGCACTTTGACCTTGTAACTAACTCAGCCCCGTAGGGGGAAAGGGAAAGTGCTTGGTAGATACCAAGGTGCACACAAAAGGGGATGGCTAGCCAATACAAGTGTTAGTCCAAACACATGCATGCAAATAAGTGTAAAAATATAGACAATGTAGAAAACTACCAAGTACAGTAGTGTAAACATGTAAGAAAACAAGGAGACCACACAAAGTGGGTTTCAAACATGGGACATCACTCATGATGTCGCAAGACACGCAAGGCCATCATGGCCACAAACAATAGACAAGTGTGCACACAGAAAAGGGAAAAGCCACAAACAATGGAAAAAAAAACGAAGACAAGTAAAATACAAAAGTAGTCATGGGAACATGTAGTCCTACAAAACAAGTGTTGCACATGGAACACCCATTAGCATGTTAGAGTGAAAACCAATATGTCAAAGTGTATAAGCAAGTAGTATAAGATGTTAAGTACAAAATGAAACAATAACACATATATGAGATGAATGTGGATGCCCCCAATGACTAGTATAGTAAGGGTAGAAGGTGAGCATCCATGCCGTGTGTAAATGTCTTGTATCTGTGATCACACTAGACAAAGGTGTGAACGTGCATGTGTGTATGATAATGACATATAAGAAAGCAAGCTAACATGTGTAATAGAATGAGCATGTAAAACACTAGTAAGAAAAGTAAATGCTACCAAGACAATACAGTATGTTGTGGATGGATGGAATGGAATGCAAGATGGAATGATAGAGAAATGTGCCCCCGAGTGTATGGAAGTGTATGCAGTGAGGTTCATTTTGTTTCCCCCCTCAGTAATCAAGAATGAACCATAAACGAGAGTGTGTCATCGGGAAATGGTCGAGTAGTGTTGGTTGTGTCTAGTGACGTTGCGATGAGTGTGTATGTGTAGTGGTGATGAAATGCGACATGGGAGAAATGTGCGTGAACCCTATAGCCGAAGTGTATATCACGACTTTTTGATCGGAGGAGTGATGATTTATCCCTAAGCGTATATCACTATAAGATGAATGGATGAGGATGAGAGGTATGGAAAAATGTGTGTGGACCCTATAGCCTAAGCATATACCATGACTTGGTTGAATAGAGGAGTGATGATTTATCCCTAAGCGTATATGAGATGGAAGAAGAATGAAGTGAGTGATGATTTAGCCCCTAAGCATATATCATTATAAGATGAGTGATGTGGGGTGTATGAATCGCATAGAGAAGTAGGTGAGTGGTGGTAATGAAAAGGTGGTGATTTTAGCACTAAGCATCATAGACCACTATGTGATGAATAAGGAGGGTGGTGATTTATCCTAATCATATGCCACTAAGTGATGAGTAGGATAAATGATGATGTAATAGAATGATTAGAATAGGATGATTTAATAGGTGATGATTGGATGTAAGAGTATAATGTAAAACGAGGAAGGGAGTGGTGATTTAACCTAAAGTGTATACCACAATGGGGTGTGATGATGAGTGTAGGTGCTTTGATATAGCCTAAAGCGCATTAGTCACTAGTACGATGAACATGGTATGATGACATGTCACATGTATATAAGGTCCATTTGATTGGTAAACCCTCGGCAATCGAGTATGGACCGAGGAACTAGAGTGTATCATAGGGTGTGAGTGCAACACATAGAACAATGTAGTGTAGATGACCAAGGTATGTGAATGTGAATGTAATGTAATAAATGCATAGGTAGAAGTAGAATGTGTAATGATGATAGATAAAACTAGACCCAAGTATAAGGAAATCTAGTGTAGGATGTAGAATAGGTAGGATGTATGAATGCAATGTGGGTATGGAAGGTGTAATGCAATAAGTGTGTAGATAGGAATAGAATGTGTAATGATAATAGATAAAACTAGACCCAAGTATAAGGAAATCTAGTGTAGCATGTAGAATGTATAGGATGTGTGGATGACATAGAAAACTAGACTCATATATGATGATGACTAGTGTAGTGTGTATGAGATAGATGAGGTAGAAATGACTAGGAGATGAGGTATGTATAGGATGATGTAGGATGTATATGTATGGGTCCAGTAGTGTAGTGTGTGGGGTTTAGTGTAATAATGATCCCTCAACATAGATAGTGTGAACCGAAGCACTAGGGTACGTCATCGGGTAATGAGGGTGTGATAATAGATGATGGAAATGTTGATATGCAAGGAAAGGAAAAATGTATGGGTGTGAGAGGTATCAATGTGAAAGTGCGGGAGGGGGGAGTATGTCAGGTGATATGATATGCCCCCAACAAGTAATGTGAGAAGAGGCTATGTGAACTCATCAAGGAGATCGTCATCCTCTAGGTCAAAGTCAAATGGATCGGAATTAGCAACTTGGAAGGCTATAGTATGAGGTTGATCATGTAATGAGCTAGTGAGAGACAAATGGTACATGCCCATAGCTGTATTCTTCATTAGTAAATGGAGGATGTGGACAACCGTGTGTGTACCATCAGTGAGGTTAGGTGAATGGCCAAGAAAGGAACTATTGCAAATGAAAATGGCCAAAGGGCATGGGGAATGAGATGTCAGTGTGACTAGGGTCTAATGTACCTCTGATGTAAGTAAGCCAGGAGTCCCCTAATGTGAGTGGTGAAGAACACGGGTACGCGGTAGATAAATGAGGAGATCAAAGACACGTAAACCATAAGTAGAAATAATGGTGAAAAACCGTAATAGAGATGAGAGGCATGAGTAGATGGTTGAAGGTCATCAAAGGTAAAGCCAAGGTGAGCTAGACCAAGTAGGAGAATAGATGGTTTCATCACATGTGGGATCAAATGGAACATGGTCCCAAAATGAGTCATGGATAAAGAGGGTACATGTGAAGGGTGGGTGCATGTGGTTGATATTGGTGGAGATGGGATGATAGTGTTCATGAGAGGAGGGGTGATTGATATGGAACTATGGTGGTGGGAATGGGTGATGGAGGGGGAATTGCATCTAGTAAACAAATAGCTCCCTCAAGTGGTGGTAAATGTGGTTGATCGTCCAAAGGTGAGGTTCATCGGTGGTGTCAATGTGAGGAATAGGGATACTAGTATGAGGGTCGTGGACACAATATTGGAATGGATCATGATCTCGGAAGATGGTATACTCAACACACTCATGTAAGAATTTGATGTAACGATGGATGGTAGAGGGAATGGATTGCATGGCGTGGAGCCATGGTCTACCTAACAAAATTATATGAGACAGGGAAATCAATAATGAAGAAAATGGTGGGGAGAGTTTTAGGACCTACAGTTAAAGGAAAAGTAACATGGCCTAGACATGGATGAATAGAACCATCATAAGCACGAAGGAAATGGAAGAAGGGCTAATGTCATGCAAGTAAACAAACTATGGCTTGGAGAAAGGACATGGGGCATAGATTAAGCTCAAGAGCCATTATCGATAAGAGTACGCTTGACAACAACATTGTAGATGTGGGACATGATGTAAAGTGGTGGGTCATTATCAAAAGGGTGAATGTCAGTAGGAGGATTTCCCCGGAATGCTATATGTTGAGAAAAGGCCTCGAAAATGTGTCATACAGGAGTCGGATGCATGTTGGCAAAAACATTAGTAGTAGGAAAAGGGTTTGGACTCGATGAAGCAAATTAGGTGGGTAAGCAGGTATTTAGTGATAGAGATATTCATGATGATGGAATGAAAAAGACCGAGAAGGTGGTAGAAAGTACGGTTAGGTTCACCAAAATGATTAACAAAAAAATAAAAGACCTAAAGGGGGTTTAGGGTTCTAGTGTTAATCTAAATAGGAGGACTAAAATGCTATAAATGAACTAAAGTAGTATGAAATAAATGTAAATAAACTATTCTAAGTGAAATCAAACCCTAATATGTAAGAGGGAAAAGGGAAATGACTTAGTTGATTGATGGTGATTGTCGCAGTTGTCTGAAGATCTGGAACTCGAGCGGTGCGAGACAAAAACACTCGAGGCCCTGCAGAGGTAGATTTGGATTGTGCGAAGTGACACGAGTGCACTGGGAGTGTAATGGGGTGCCTTGGGGTCCCCTGGTCTAGATTCAGGCATTGGGAAGCTGTGATAAATGCTCAAAACTCTGTGTTCATGGGGTTTAAGTGTTGCAACAAGACCTATAACCCTACCTATTCACTTTGGATTGGTTGGATAATTTGATGATGCCCGCACATGAAGAAGAAGAATAAGGGGTCAGATTGACCTCAGCTACCAAACCGATGGACTTATCACTGAGCGTTGCACTACATGATAAACCATGATGTAGTTTTGGTGAGTGTGTGTATGGCATGCCCTAGGTGCTCTCGTGTCAGTTGCACTTTGTGAAATAGTGAGCTATGGTAGCTATAGAAGATGTAGATAGTAGAATAGAATAAGAAGAATCCCTCCTCCTTAAGAATGTGTGTGATGCAAACTTTCTAGCTTGAATGTATGGTACTATGTAGATGTAAGTGGTGCAATGGATGTAACCCTAGATGGAGTGATAGTAGTGATAGGATGCAATACCCTAGGACCCTCATTATGATATTATAAGCTTTATATTTATAGGGCTCTCAAGTTTAATTTCACAATTAATCCCAACAATGCCGACTGAGGAAAAGATAAAGATGACCAATGGCTAGAAGTGACCCAAAAAGGAGTGAAAGAGGCTAAGCATAGATCGGGCGCCCAGAGTGGGACCAAGGCGCCCCAATACAGGGTGGGGTACCTGGAATTAGGGCTAGAATCTCGAGGAAGTTGCGAAATGGGTAGATAGGTAGTAGAAAATATGCGGGAAAGATAAAGTAAAATATAAAACAAAGATGACAAAAAGGTGGGATTAATTGGTACTTTGTACACTTGAGAACCTTCTAAATAGTAGTATAAGACTAGGCTAAATATTGTCAAAATGCATGATTTTATGTCTACACCCCCTCAAGGATCATTATTCTTTACCCTTCATGGACCAAATCTTGCAAATAGTAGCAGAGGTTGAGAGGTTCTCTCTTTTAGATGGATATTCTAGATGTAATCAAATCTTGGTCAAAGAAGAATACCGATACAAGATAACTTTCACAACCAAGTGACAGAAATTTTATTATGGAAAGATTCCATTTGGTTTAACCAATGCCGGATCTGCTTTTTAAAGGGGCATGGGCATAAATTTCAAAGTTTTCATCAACAAGTTCATCCTTATCTATCTTGACGACATTACAATATTTTCAAAACAAGGAGAAGATTTTGTATAACACATAGAACATGTATTCTGAGGTGTAAAAGGTTTGGAGTCTCGCTCAAACCAAAGAAGTGCATCTTTGATGTACCACAAAGCAAAGTCTTAGGTCATGTGGTATCAAACAAGGGTATATCCATTTATCTAGATAAAATCTCAACCATCTTTTCTCTCTCTTTGCTAGTGCATAATAAAGCACTTAAGGCTTTCTTGGCAAGATTAATTTTGCGAGGAAGATTATTCCCAAAAGAAAGCGATAGAGATAAAGGAATTAACAATATTGATTTCTTGAAACATGATTGGTTAAACATATCACTCTAATGCTACAAAATGATGTTACTTTGAAGTGGCTAAGGAAAGCAACGAGATATTCACCCATATCAAGGAATCTATTCCTCAAGCCCCTACCCTCATTAACCCAAATTATGGGAAAGACTTCATTTTGTATGCATATGTGGCAAAAAATAGTGTTGTTATTGTTTTGAATCAACCAAATCATGAAGGCTTGGAGCAACCAGTTGTATTTTTTAGCTAAACATTAAAGGATTATGAGATGAGATATAATCACATGGAAAATCAAGTTTTTTCTATCATAAGAGCCCTCAAAAAAATCAAGCATATACTTTCCAACAACCATATTGATTTAACCAATATTGAAAAATAAATGTTAAATTATAATTAAGTTATAAGTAATAGATTTGCAATAAAATAAATATTTTGACACAAGCACGTAATCTAATAAATTTGAAACCCTAAGTGCAAGAGAGAGGGTAAGATCCTTAACTAATTCATAATAAATCCAAAGTTGTGTTAGGATGGAAAATCGATGAAATGGGCAAGTAGAATATCACAATCGAGCCTAGAAAAATGTAAAATTATCAAGAATGTTGGGACTAGGGCTTCGTGCGGGGTTAGGGATTCTAGGGTCTTTGTAAACCTCCTTTGGGTGCTGCGATCGCTCGAGAACCTCGAAACTCAATTTTGCAAGTTCGTGAGATGTTTGTTAGATGTCACCTTTAGTCGCATGTACTTCTTTGATTGATCGCCAAATTGCCTAAAACCCGCAAAGAGAAACAAGTGCCTAAAAAACCCCAAAACACATCAAATCCTAAAAATAAAAAGATGCAAATGGGGATTCGAAATGACCTCGAAGGTTACCCGTGAGTGAACTTATGATCCGGGTGTTGCACTACATTTTAGAATCTAGGTAGTTTTATGTGTGTGTGTGTGTAGAGTCGTGCCCTAGGTGGCTCTTGTGTAAGACGCACTTGAATAACAACCAATAGCTAGATATAGAAGATATGGATAGATATGTGCATGGAAAAATGAACTTCTCCTCTTACCAAGTGTATGCGAGAAGAATGTATTCCCTTATCCCTTGTGCGGATGGTAGATGGATGCGTTGATGCTCTTGAAATGCCTTTGGATGTAACCTTAGGTTATAGTAGTAGATGTTAAGTGCTTGGTCCTTTATTATGATCACATAGATTTGTATTTATATGATTTTCTTGTTTGAATTACGTAATTAACCACTAAAAGGCCAACCACTAAGAAAATAAGATGCCCAATAACTAGAAAGGACCCAAAAGGTGTGAGCAAGATACAAAGAGGTTGGGGAGCCTAGGCGCTGGAGCTCAGTGGGCATTGGTTTCCAAACTTAAAAAAACTAAAGTGTCAAAATTCAGACTAGGAAAGAAGGTGTGTAAGACTAAGGAGGAAACCAGAAAACAAGCAAAGAGGCCAAAAATAATGGTTAATTATTCCTTTCCTCACTTAGGAATTATATGAATAGTGGTATGTGACCAAGACCTAGAAATATACCCAAAGTGTGTGATTTAGTGTCTATATTTTCCCCCACTTTATGTTGTTCAAGGAATGCTTGATAACATAAAATATATAAGAGATGTGTACCTAATAACCATGTAGATCAATGGCGAGAGTGCTAAGAGACAAGAAAAATCGTGGAGTGATAAAATGAAGCGTGGAAGCTAAAGAAGAGGAAGTGACCCTAGGGGTGAAAGTGTATGTGTTATGTCATATTGTACTTGTTGTCGTTGTCACTTGATGTGTTCGATGATGTGACTATTGCTTCCCATAAGGATGGACCTACAAGAGAGAAGAAAAAGAGTAGTCAAAGTCATGTATATGAAAAATTCGATCCAAGTATGTAAAAAGTGTGTAAAAATGTGAAAAAGTATTAAAAGGAACATGTGCACTGATCTGTGATGAGTTAAAAGGATAAAAATCACTTGAAAATGTTGTAAAAGAACGAGTTTTTGGGTGATCTCATACCGAAACTGATTTTTTCAAGTGATCTCATGCCATTCGCGCAAGTGCAAATTTGTTCACCGATCTCAAACCAACTATGGAAGAAGTGTAGGGAGAAAGGTCTATTGTTATTCTCCAACATTTGACTATTTCCCGAGATGTAAACACCATTGTAGATGGTGTGCTCAAATATGATCCAAATCAATCCAACATGAAAATAGAAAAGACGTGAAAACATGCATGATGAGTGTTGAAGGATTGTGTCTATCATATAAAATTTATTGTGTAAACTACTATAAATTGTGCAAATATGAGAAAAAATGTGTAACTGCCCCCTGGTCATAGGCACCCAGGAAGGGTTAGGGGCATCCCAGGCACTATTTTCTATGTCTGGGCACTGGTGTATGTACTGTGTTGAGGACCCAAGTCAAATTCTGGGTCGTTATTGTGGTTGAATGTTGTGTTGTACCGGTATTGAATTGTGTTGCGATGGGACAGTGAGCTGTTGTATAGGTGACTAATTCATCCAATGATGCATCCCCTCATTTTGGGTGCATGTGACATCGCGAAGAGTATGCGGCCAAAAGGAGGACTAGATGTTGTGTTGAAACTGATGCCCTATAGAGGGGAATGAGTGTGCTTGGTAAAAACCAAGGCACATGCAAACAAAGTGGTGGAAACAAGTGTTAGTGCAAACAAGATAAACACGCATATAAAATACAATGTTTAAACTAACAAGCAAGAAGATAATGTAGACCTCAAAAAGTTGGTTCTAAACATGGGACATCACTCATGATGTCACAAGAAAATTGAGGCCGAAGTGGCCAAAAGCTACAGTGTGTACACAAGACAAAGTTTATAGCCCTGTGAAAAATGGTAAACAATGACAAACATTGATAGGCAATATATCAGACAACCATGATAACAAAGATTTCTTGCAAGACAAATGTTACACATTAATCACCCATTAGCATGTTAGAAAGATAAAAAGTATGTCAAAACGTGTATGATTCGATATAATGTAGTGTGCTAGTATGAGTAGGAAGTAGTATAAATCGACACTATAACACCTGAAGTATGTACGAAAGTGGACGCCCTCAGCGCTTGTTGCGGGGCCCGATAAGAGTACGGTTCAAGCATCCATGTTGTGTGTAATGATCTATGTAAAGTATGTGATCACAACTAGAAGGCAAGTAAACGCGCATGTATGTATAGAAAAGATAATGACATACAATGTATCCAACTAACATGGTAATCAAAGTATCATGTAAGTATAAGTAAGCAAAAACAATGTGCAACCAAGATATGTAGTATGTTGTGAGTGTGAAATGGAATGGAATGTAATATGAATGTGATAGGAGTAGTGTGCCCCCTGAGCAAATTTGAATGAGTATGCAAGAGATGAGATTCGTTTATAAAAGACCCCTCAACAGTCAAGAATGAATCATAAAACAAGAGTGTGTCATCAGGAAATGGTTTGAATTGTGTGATAGAAAAGATAAGATCAAGAAAGTGTAGAGCGTAGAGAGTGAATGAGTGTGGTGAGGTTCATTTCAGATTGAGACCCTTAGTAGTTGAGTATGAACCATGGAACTAGAGTGCATCATAGGGTAGTGAGTCATGTTGAATGTACATGAGAAATATGTTTTGTGAATGTGTCAAGTGTGAAATGTGTTGTATGTATGATGTGAGGTTCATGAATGTAGTGAGCCCTCAATAGTCAAGTGTGAACCATAACACAAGAGTGCGTCATCGAGTAGTGATTCATGTTGAATGTGCATAAGAAATGTGTCGTGAATGCACCTTTGAATGTAGAAGTGTGTAATGTGAGGTATGTGAATGTAGTGAGCCCTCAACATTCAAATGTGAACCATAGCATGAGAGTGTGTCATCGAGTAATGATGATACAAATGTATCAAGATGTGTGAGATGCGTGTAAAAGACTAGATGCAAAGTAAGGAGTGAAATGGTAGAAGTGTGAGACACCTAACAATGTTAGAGGGGAAGAATAAGCATGATGCCCCCAAGTATATGAAGAGAAGAATGATCAAGTAACATTGTCTAAGAGATCGTCATTGTCATGGTCAAAACCATATAGAGATTCATTTGAGACGTGGTAAGCAATTATATGTGGTTAGTCATATAAGGAGCCATTGCGGTGTAAATTACACGTGCCGTTGTGTATTCTTCATTGGTGAAAGGTAGTAATGAACATTCATGTGCATACCATCGAGTAAGGTTTTTTGAATAGGCTGAGAAATGAATCACTTGAATATGAAAATGTGGCGAATGGCATGGGAATGAAATGTCAATATGATTAGGATCTAAAGTACCACCAATATAATCAAGCCAAGATTGCCCAAGAGTAAATGGTGAAAGGTGCAAAGTGCATGTAACAAAGACTGATAGATGAAATACTCGAGAGGCCATAAGCAATAGTAATGTAAACATATCCATGATATAGATGTGGTGAATGTGGTGGAGGTAAGATATCATCGAGTATAAACCCAAGCCGAGTTAAGCCATCGAGCATGCAAATAGTGTCGAGAAAGCATGATCTAATGAAATGTGTAACCAGAAAGCATTGTTTATGAAAAGAGTACATGTGAAAGAAGGTATTGTAGATGCAGGTTACTCATGAGGAGACAATGAAGGTGGTATGACATCCGATGTATGGACAGACCCCCAATAAATTACCATAGCATTAGAAAAAGGAGGGGGAATTCTAAAGCAGATGGAACAAGGTCTAATGCACAAATGGTTCCTTCAAATGGGTAAATTGTTTGGATAGTCCATGGGTCATGGGTGGGGAGCCAAATGGATAGTAGCAAAATTTAGAATAGGCAATGCGATGTTTGGACTGAGTTACAATATTGAAATGGGGTACTATCAACAGGAATTGTATACTTAATGTCCTCATGTAAGAATTTGACACAATGATGAACCGTGGAAGGTACTTCTTACATTCAATGAAGCCATGACCGATCAAGTAAAAAATTATATGAAAAAGGAAAGTTGATGACAAAGAAGACTATAAGAATTGTTGTAAGAACCCCTTGGTAGAATACTAGAAAAACACCCCAAATTTTTTTAATTTTTTTTTAATTTAATTTTTATACATTCCTTCATGTGAATTTCCATATAATTCCACCAAAGATGAGAATCAAATCCCTAGTTCTTAACTTAAACTATCCACGAGGTAGAAACCAAAGGGAACATCTAATGCTTATTTATTAAAGGGAAAGTACAATAATCAAAGGGCATCATCTATTTGCAATTTAATCAATTGAATAATATTAATGTAATCAGTTAAGATAATTACATAAGAAAATGAATTCATTTCACCTTGTTTAATTCACTAAGCATAGAGAGCATACTAGCATATGAATGTAATGACATAAGAGATAATTCATTACCCATTTCCTTTTGCATTAAAGATACTAATGGTACAAAAGATTATGTGTTTTCAACTTAGTACATATTAGTTTCCAAGTACACTATATAATCATTATGCTCAACATGATTCTCTTGTTTGCTTTACAATACAAATTACAAATAAGAATATAATATTTTGTTGAGAGACATTGATATGGAAGAACATAAGGATAATTCTCAATGTGAGCACCATCAAGATAACACCGAGAGATCATGTCAAGGTCGCAATAATGAAGCAGGAGAGGGAGAGCATCATCATAGTGCTTTTCCTCCAACCACATAGCTAGTTTGGTTCCCTGCACAACTCTCGTATCCCGAGAGTGGCCCTACCCTTCATGAAGAAGGTAGATATAAAAATTGATACCAAAAGAGAGAGTGTTCCATGTATACAAATCCCTATATCATATGACCTAACCAGTCATGATGTAATACAGGATGGTGAACTGGAAAAGAATAATTAAATTCTTATTAATACTAAGTATTAATTGCTTATGGCCATAAGACTTAGATTACAAAGGGTTACCCCGATGTATCCTAACTCATATACGAGGTATGCAGTAACCCCAAACATTGGGTCAATCTTTGGTAACCCCACGAAAGGACCCATATCCACTTGTATTGAGTCATGGTGAAGACTAAACTAATTCCCTTATCCTTTTAGTCCCACTTTCCAATGTTCACTATACATTACTCATATCTATTGATTCATCTCATCCCTCCTAACCCCATACTGGATGAAAATTGATCTCCCCAAGGTAAACAAAGACTTAATATGTGAATAACTCTGATAGGTATGTGGGTGATAACACGTCGTATTGATGAACCAAAGTATTATTTACCCTGCTTTACTGAGGATTGTTAAATTCAAGAAAATAAGATTCTAATGATAATTCTATGGTTTGTATGATAATGATAGACATAGTAAGTTTGACTACTCATTGTAAGGTGAGGAAGCATAATCAATAGAAGAGGACATATCCATACATTTCGTAATATAACATAGAGATGTTAGATTTCCATTTATTAAATTCATGTCATAGTTTGACACTATCCACGTGGGATTTTTAACACCAATTAGATTATTTGGTAAAGGTGAATTCGTGCTAAAACACCCACCTGGGATAGTTAATGATTTACTTGTACATGATCATTGATTTAATATATTCTTTCTCAAATTGTGATTATAATCTTGTTTATAATTTAGACATATATCTAATCATGTCAATGTTTTGTATCAAATTACTTATAATCTATATCCTCATCAAATCGCCAAATTGAGATGGGTAACGAGAACTCAGATCTTCACCCCTCTAAATTATTAAGAAACTACCAATAATCATCTACATTTCCTTCGCTTATCCCATATATCAATACACTCATAATCATATTTACTTATCTCAGGTTAATTTTAAATTTAATATAATCCATTGTTCTCTATTTTATTATCATTTATAATCATTTTATGTCCATATACCTTAAATGATTAATATACTTATATTTTCATTCTCTTTATTGAATTTATTTGAAATTTCTAAATTCCCACGATTAGTAATTATTGTTATTTTTTATTTTTTAATTAATTTATTTTTATTTACTTAATCCATACTAGAACTTGACTTATTATATATATATATATATATTATATATATATATATAATATAACAATGAAGAAAATGAAATATAATATTTTTGATTAATGTGCAACATAGAAGTAATAGAATACATGTATTTTCATTTCATGAATTATAACTACTTCCGTAAATACATAGTTACATATTATTTAGTATTTACTTATCAACATACTAAATAGAATTTATTTTTCCCTTGACATATAAACATTTGTTTTAAAATTACATATTACAACATGAATGAAACATACATTAAGAAAATTAAATTTTCTTGACATATTATTTTTAGTATTTACTCATCAACATACTCCCCTAAATATAGTTACACATTATTTAGTATTTACTTATCAACATACTCCCGTAAATATATATAATTACACATTATTTGCTATTTACTTATCAATATAATCTCGTAAATATATAATTACACATTATTTAGTATTTACTTATCAACATAGTCCCGTAAATATATAGTTACAGATTATTTACTATTTACTTGTTAATATAATCCCTAAATATATAATTACTCATTATTTAGTATTTACTTATCAACATACTCACGTTACCCACAAAGCATGAAATAAAAGCTGGTAAAAATTTCACAAAGTAAATTCATAAAAATACTTCTGCTCATAAAAGGTGCACTTTTATTTATTTATTTGTATGCATAATCGCTATGTCTCCTTCTAGTTGTTGTGCACTTCCCAAATTTTCTTTTAGCTCCTACTGCTTTATTCCTTTACTTCCAAATTTGCTTTAAATTCTTGGATCCCATTTTTTTCTCTGAAAAAAAAAAATGTTGCCTCTTCCTTTATTTCTTTCATTATTTATAGATTGAGGATTCTTTTTTATTGGTTTCTAATTTAAATGCATCCTTCTTTATTACCTTATGGGATTCCATCTTTCTTAAGGAACCCTGGAGAGAGCATTTAAAATTGCTCATACCTATTAATTGAAAGGGCACACCTTCCAACCTCATAAAGTCTTTCTTTCTGTCTATTTTTTTCTTTTTTATACATATATTTTTTTCCTTTATTACTCTACTCGTTAATTAATACAATAAATTTTAAATGATGGTCCTCCATCTTTCAAATAAATTCTTTCCTTTTTATTTTTTTATTCTTATGAAAGAGGATCTTATTTAAAACCCTACGTATCCCATCCTGTATTAATGCATGTAGTAGGAGACATTTATAATTGTCCATATTATTTATTGAAAGGAACACTCTAATGTTTTTACATTTCTTTACATTTGCTTCTCTATACAATAATTAATGTTGTCATATTTTAAATTTGACATCCACCTATTTTGTCATTTTGTCAAACTATATATGGAAACACCATTATAAAAACATAACGATTCAATAAATATGTATTAATTTATTTTTACGTATAATTTTAAAATAATATAAATACTAATTTATATTATAAATCACGATTATATTTTAAATGTATTAGCTAGAAAATATTGTTAGTTTAAATATTTGTAATTATTTTATGATTAAGAACATGATACATGCAAACAATTATAATTTTACAAACCTCGTATGCAGGTGGACCTATAGCTAGACCTAAGTTAATATGGATACTTGAAATTTAACAAGGTAATCTAAAACTCTACCATATTTTCACACGCTACAAAGTACTAAGGTGAATTGACGTACCAAAAAGTGTATGTAAAATGGTAAAAGTATCTTACCCCTTTACAAGCGGTATAACTACGTTATTGCTAAGGTTTAGGGGTACATATTTCCCTCTCTCTTTTGGTACCATAACTTTCTATCTACTCTCCTCTCTTTGATGATGCTCTCCTCCAGTCCAAGGGAAATATATCCTGCAACCAACTCATAACAATAACACACAAGTAGTTAACCAAATCATGATATAAATTCGACATGATATAATAGAGGAAGTGCTAATTAATATTTATCCCAAATTGCATTTAAATAAACAAAATTAAACATTCTAGCATAATAATAATAATTCATAGTTCCACATAATCAATCACATATGCCAATTATTACATCAAAAGTTCAATGCTACAAAGAGGGATGTGAGAATTGTTTTTCACCCAACAAGAATGTAAGCAAAGCAATAGTCTTTGAGACATGGATGCGTAGTGGAATCATATGCCCAGAGAGAAATAGATGTTGGGTTAATATTAGCTACCAAAAGGCCTAGAGCCTGAATGAATGAGAAAGAACAAATGTTGAGCTAAGATCCATTGTGAACTAAATTTTTTTAACACCATAGTTTCTTATGCATATATGTATATAAAGAGGAGGATCAATGTCATAAAAGTAAAGATTGTCAACTACGATAGATGGAAAATTAAGGTCTTTGAGAAAATGCATCCACAAATGTCTGATAAACTATGTTTGGATTAATAGTATAAGGGATGAAAGTATTAGCCAAGAGAGTAATGATTTGAACACAACACTCATGATTGGATAACAAGAAATCATGAATAGAAATATCCATGATGAGAGGAGCCTAAGAAAAATATAACAAGTAATGAAATGAGGATTAAAGACTATTTGAATGAGTTGAGTTCACCAAATGATTTAACAAATATTGAAAAATAAATGTTAAATTCTAATTAAACAACTCAGTAGATATGCAATAAAATACAGATTTTGACACAAGTAAGATAATAAATTTGAAACCCTAAGTGCAAGAGAGAGGGTAAGATACTTGTAGCTGATTTGTAATAAATCCAAAGCCATGTTAGGTTGGAAAACGATGAAATAGGAAAGTAAAATTTCACAACCGATCCAAAAAATGTAGAAATGTCGGGAATGTCGGGACTAGGGTGCTTGTGCAAGGTCAAGGGCGTTATAGACCTCCTCCTGGATGCATGTGGATCGCTTAAAACCTCAAAACTCAATTTCCTGGTGGTCACGAGATATTTACTGGATGTCACTTTTAGTCACTTGTACTTCTTTGTTTGATCACCAAATTCACCTGAAACCTGTAAAGAGAAAGAACACCTGAAAAACCCCAAAACACATTAAATCCTAAAAATAAAAAGATGTAAATGGGGAGTCAGACTAATCCCGGTGGTCACTCGACTGAGTGAACTTACGATCTGGGCAATGCACTACATTTCAGAATCCATGTAGTTTTGCGTGCGTGTGTGTAGAATCATGCCATAGGTGGCTCTTGTGTTAGATACACTTAAATAACAAACATTAACTAGATATAGAAGTTGTATATATGTGTGAATGGAAAAATGAACTTCCCCTCTTATGAAGTATATGGAGAATAATGGAGTCCATTGTCCCTTGTGTGGATGCTAGATGGATGTTTTGATCCTCTTGAAATGCCTTTGGATGCAACTTGTTGGTTGGATATTTTGTCAACCCAAAATATGAGTTTTAACCACAGTATATGGGATTAAATCCCTCCTCAAAGACAGGTGAGGCTGCCTGTTTGCTACTAATCTAAAACACAATGAAAACAATATATACAGTATTCACACTAATCTAACCATTGGGGGTTGGGATAGAATCCCGAAATCCGCATTCACACGATTCAAAGGTATTGCTTTTGTAAATGAACGGGGTTAGAAACTATTACAATGAAAGAAGCACAATGGAAAGGAAATGAGAGAAACATATTTTCTTTCGAGTAAACGCAGAGCACGAAATAATCATACGAGCTTTAGATCATAAATATAATGTCTGAGATGATTAGAAACAATAAGATACTATGCAAAGAATAGCTTAAGATCATGAACGTAAGAACAATGTCTTAAGAAAGATATATCCCACAACACAAAGTTTGCGAAATAATATCAACTCCTATTCTTTGAAATGATTGAACGAAAACACAAAGTTTTTCTTCTTTCCAATAGCTCGAATATTACAAAAATCTCGACCCTTTGGAATGCATAAGCATCCCTTATTTATAATAAAAGGGAACGAGAGAAAATAGGATAAATCCTAGAAAATAGTGTTCTTTAAAAAGAGTTCTATTTTGCTTGACTCTCACATGAGGAGACCAAGTCAAAATTTGCTTCCTATATGACGAAACAGAAATGAAAAAGACATGTCGATTTCAAGATTGAAATGACATGAAACATCAAGAATTAATCTGAATCATCATCTTTCGCTCCTTCATCTTTCTCTTCCTCCAGCTGCACCTGTTTGTTCCGAAATTCTTGGAACCTTCGAATTATGCCTTGCATTTCATTTTCACAGGTGCAGTAGAATGATCATTCCAAATTTCGCAGGTTTCATGGATATCACTAGCACCACCGGGAAGCTTTTTCAATCTCTTGTTGAGCTTTCTCAAGGCCTCAAAAGAATGTTCAATTCTTACGAATTGATCCATGATCTCAATACCAAATCCGTGCGTTGGTTCATGCTGAATAGACTCTTGGACTTGTTTGAAAAGATCATCTCGATGAGGACACCCGAGTTTCCAACTGACACCTTTGGACAAATCTTCAGCAACTCTTCTTCCAAATCACTTTTTCCATCAATCAATTTATCCCTTGATTCTCTCAACTTAGCGCAGGCTTCGTTGAGAATCCTCACCCTGAACTTGATGGCTTTAGTCAGCTGAAAATGCTTATCCGTATGTGGGATAACGCCTTCTTCTACCAAGAGATGTGCTGGTATTTGCTTTAATACTTGGAGAGCTTCATAAGTCAAATCAAGATGTCCAATTTCTTGAGAAAACTCATCATCCATCTTCTCTCCATCCTTTCGAATATCCCCCCCATGCTGTTGATGAACTTTCACGTCTTGTATCACCTCCTTTCCCTGTTGGAGTAACCTTTGGATCCATTCATCGACCACTCTTCCTTTCTTAGCAATCTTCTCAATTGTAGGTACTGATGAGAAATCAAATCCGACAGGGACAGAAGAAGATGGTATGGATTCAAGGGGTTTTGAGAGTTTAAGCAAAACCTCAGTCAACTGCTCCACTTTTCCTTTAAGCTCATCTCTGTTGTCTTTTGTTTCTTTCAACTTCTGGCACAGCACGTTTGTGGCATCCCGCGCATCTTGTTGCGCCCCTTCTGCTGTCACTCTTCCTAGAGCCACCCTGGTTATCTGATAATCAGAGGCTGTTATGTCCTCTTTAGTTTTGTCAGTCGTGGGAGTGGCGATCTCTGCGAACTTATCTCCTGAAGCGTCCACCAAAACCCTTGAAATTGTTTTGGGTTTCTTGGCTGATTTAGCGTAGTAGGAGCCTTGAGTGAGCTGAAATCAAAGGCTGGTAGGGGCACAATCACCTTCCTCTTCCTCAGAGTTTGCTCGAGTAGCCATTGCGGCGTATCAGAGGGAGTTGCCACGGTTGTAGAAGCTGGTATCATACTCTCAAGGGGAGAAGATTCTACCAAGTGGGGGGAATAGTTACCAACGTGGTAGTAGATCTAATAAAAAGAGGCACAGGATGGGGCATGTTGGTGATCACTTGGGTCCCAAAGCAAGAGGGGTGAAAGTCCAAAGAAAATACGGCCATTATGAAGAAGTTGATGGAGAATAAGGAGGTAGGAGTGGTTGTGAGGAAAGAGGCACTGATTCAGACTCCAAAGCCTCGGATGCAAGAGATAAGGTCTCTTCAGTTGAGCAATCAGCAAATGGTGAAACCAGAGGCTGGTTTCCTCCTCCTTCCAAAGTAATTTCTCCTATTTCTGGTGGTGTTTGTGATTCTGGCACATTCACCGTTTCAACTGGAGAAACAATTGAAGAGATTTCTCTTTCTTTCCTCTTTTTGACAATCTTGACCTTTATAGGCCCCCTAGAAGATTTTTTGTCCTTTTCCTTTTGGAGGGCCCCGCCTCAAGCGACCAACTCGAAAACTTATCATCTTTAAAACACATTCCCAAGAGGAGAGCCATGCTTTGGTACGTGCAAGAATCCGAGCCGACCTATCTCGTGATGGAGGCTTTTTCACTGATTGACCAATCAATAGGTGGGAAAACATATTGATCTTCATTTAGTCCATCATAGGAAAGATCCAAAACACTTTCATTGTCACTAGTACCTTCGGTAAATCAGCAAGCTCAAGTGTTTGAATCTCAAAGCAATTGTCAATTTGCTATGATCCTTCCCGCGAATGACAAGAACCTCATCACGCAGATCAATCCAAATGTCCTCTATGCTTGGCTTGTGCGCAGTGCGGGGTTCCATACGCCCGAGGACTCCTTGAATGTCAAACCCATCTCGGTGTTTCATATGCTTCCTCAACTTGTTCAAGCTCATGGATAACATTTTTAGCTTTCACCACCTGTCGAACAAGTGTATCTTCTAATAGAAATTGGGAAGGATACAACAGCCTTATGTTTACTTTGTTGGAATTTATGGAAATCCAATAGTTGCCAACTTGATTCCATCAATATCGGTTTATCCCTGGATATCGGGGCAGACGGAAAGGATCCCCCGAGTACATAACCACCCGAAGATATGTGAACTTCTTGAATTGTAAGAAGACACATCCCCATTTGGAAACTTCAGCCCAGGCCTCATCTGAGACTCTTGTCTTCCTCAACTCAGGGTTTAGCCTGCAGATGTTTTCATAAAAGAAGGCGTCATTCACCCTTCTGAATTGGTCTTGGGATCCCTTCTCTTGCGGGTTGAGGGAAGTATTGATACACATGGTTCCCCGTCCTGCTTCCCTTGGTATCCAATCCGGGATAGTTCCTCATCCCGGCCGCTGCATATGTGACATATGAAGACATATAAAATTTCCCTATGGACAAGACTGTTGTCAGTTAGGAATCTATCTCATTACTAATGAGAGTGCCCCAGTCAATCCCTTGTTGATTCTTCTTGATGGTGATCATGAATTGATACATCCACCCTTGGAACACATTTGATTCGGGTAAACCGAAAACCCGACTCAACAAAGTGATGATGTCATTGATCTCCTGGATGAAATCACTCCTGGGGATCAGTCTTGGGAATCTGGAGACAGCCGGTTTGGCCTTGATCAGGAACTTCTTATTTACATGCTTGATACAATCTTCCTGATCGTTATCCCAGGCTTTCTGAGCTGACTTGACATCCAACTCTCCATATTCTTCAAAATTTGGTAGTTTGAGGAGGTCATCAAAGTAACCTCCATCCAATTTGATCACTACTTCTCCTGCCTGATTTCTCACAGAACGAGAAACAGAGTCATAACTGGAAGCGCAGGATAAGATGAATTCAGGGCACTGAGCGGACATGGGAAAACCCGCTGCAAGAGGTAAGCCACTATCGGCTATCGCTTTCATCCACGGAGTTTGGGAGGAACTCCTTACCCTACTCCAGAAATCTTCAATATCTATATTCCCGAGCTCTGTATCTCGGATGTCATAATTGCAATCGATATATGATGGAGACTCCACCTTTCTGAACTTGTATTTCATCTTTCCTGATTTCTCAGCCTTTTCTTGCGATGGACCAGGGTCCGACATGAAGGATGTTGAAGGAAGAGAGTTTCGAGAGATCAGGAGATGTTGCACACTGTGGAAATCTCGACCTACTGGAGATGTCGGAAGAACGGAAGAGTCCGACACACTGAGGAGGATGTCGGGGAATCCAGAAAACCCGATGCACTGAGGATGTCAGAAACTTTGGAAAGCCCGACACTTTTGGAAGATGTCGAAAACTTTGGAAAGCCCGACACTTTTGGAAAAAGTCGGAAACTTTGGAAAGCCCGACACTTTTGGAAGATGTCAGAAACTGGGAAAGCCCGACACTTTTGGAAGATGTCGGAAACTTGAGAAAGCCCGACACGCTGAAAGATGTCGGAAACTTGAGAAAGCCCGACACGCTGAAAGATGTCGGAAACTTGAGAAATCCCGACACGCCAAATCTTTTGATATACTTCGGGTCTTCAATACTGCACAACACCTTTCAAAACCCGAAAAGGAGGAACAGGGTTTTGGTTGAATTTAAAACATGTAAATTCTTTTTACCATTCATATACCAAACATATCTTAATTCCAACAACAAAATTCTGGGGAAAAATCACAAAGTGGTAATTCCAAAGAAATAAACCCTAAAACATAAACCTGTTTGGAAAACAACCCCCAAAAGGAAAAAGAATAAAAACCCCACAAACCTGGTAAGGGAATGGGAAGAAGTCCATCCATAATCAATCCATAAAAACCAAGAACAAAGAATGGAGAGAGAAATACCTTCAACCAGAGCGAGAAAAGATCGAAAACGGGCGATTCAATCGGGCACAGGCGAGTTTCGGGTTTCGAGGTTGGAGAAGCATGCGTGAAAATCCACGAGTTAAAAACACGTCCGGTAAAAATGACGTGTAAATCCGCATATTTATAAGAAAATTTGCAATTAATACACTTCGGCTGGCACGTGCCAACTCACCCGACAACTCGACATTAACGCCATGTCAGCATGCTCGGGAGGTCCGAAAACCCGACACAAAGGTGTGTAGAGTAATTCGGGTTTCGGGTCGCGGGAAACAATTGACACAAAGCATGAGATGTTTAGATGCTTCAAAGTTCCGAAAAACCGACACAAAGGACTAAATCGGACTTCGGGTATCGGAAGACAGGCGACACAAAACATGTTCCGGATAAGGCATGTCCCGATGCGCCGAAGGTCCGAAAACCCGACTCGACTCACTTGAAGCGGGTTTCAGGTTTCGGGAAACACAAGACATAAAGCATTCAAAACACATGTTGACCTGTTGGTGAAACCCGAAAACCCGATTTTCTCTAATAAAGGTAATTTTGCAAAACCAGCTTTAAAAATTTCGTAGGGGTTATCTGATAGTTTGGAGTAAACTCAAAACTGAGATAACAAACCTTAGGTGATAGTAGTAGATGCTTAGTGCTTGGTCCTTTATTATGATCACATAGATTTATATTTATATGATTCCCTTGTTTGAATTTCATAATTAACCACTAAAAGGCCAACCACTAAGAAAATAAGATGCCTAATAGCTAGAAAGGACCCAAAAGATGTGAGAAAGATACAAAGAGGTCAGGGGCACCTAGAGGGGCGAGGGTGCTGGCGCTAGTGTCAGAATAAAAAAACTTAAGTGTTGAAAGTCAGACTGGGCAAGAAGGTGTGTACGACCAAGAAAATAAACAAAGAGTCACAAAATAGTGGTTAATTAGTACTTTCCTCGCTTATGAGTCATGTGAATAGTGGTATGTGATCATGACCTAGAAATATACGAAGTACGTGATTTAGTGTTTACACATCTCAAGGTGTTGGTCTCTCATTCGAGCGTTAGAGATTTCATCGTGGGAGATGAGATCAATAAGAAGGGGGTTGGACGAGTAGCACAAATTATGGAGTATGATATAACTATTAAGGCTATAAAGTTGTTCAGGGGTAGAGGGCTATGTGAACAACTTGTTATGGATGCTAGTGATGATCAAGAATCTTCTTCTATCTTGGAAGACCAAGAAGAACAACTGGGAGCAAGTGTACCTCATGTAAATAATGGGAAAACGGGTATTGGAATATTCTTGTATACTAGCAAGTATCCTTTTGGCTAGGACAAAACCAAGAGAATGAAATTTAGGCTACAATCTATTCCTTATGCACTGGTGGATGGAGTACTACTGAGATGTGTTAAAGAAGAACTAGTGGATACAATTATTGTTGAGTTCCATGATGGTTTCTCCAATGGTCACTTTTCACCAAGAGCTACAAATATGAAGATCACGAGGGTTGGGTAATTTTGTCCCACATTGTTCTGATTCACATTAATCGGTCAAGAAATGAAAAGAGTGTGTTTTTTCATCGGTAATAAGAGATTAATAGTTATACCACTCCATCCAATTTAGGTAAACCAACCCTTCTCTCAATGGGGTCTTGACTTCATTGGCATGGTGAATCCCACATCCAGTATTGGTCATAAATGGGTCCTAACAACAAAAATTACTTCACCACGCGGATAGAGGCTATGACACTCAAATAAGCAACATATTTAGTTATTTTAGACTTTTTGAAAGGTATTGTAACAAGGTATGAAGTCCCTCAAACTACAATTTTCTAGAAGTCCAATTCTTTCATGGGATTTAAAATTTATGATTAGGCTCTCAAACATGGTATCTATCTAAAGACTTCCTCTAACTATTACCCTCAAGGTAATGACCTTGCCAAGTCAACCAATAAGAACTTGATCAAGATAATGAAAAGGACAACGAAGATGAACCAGAGGAAGCAACATACAAAAATCAAGGACGTTCTTTGGGATGACATAATCACACCCAAGAGAGCAATAGGTAACTCTCCCTTTGTTCTTATACAATAAAGAGGTTAGGATTCCATTATCTCTTGAATTGTCTTCATTAGAACTAGCCCATCAGTTGGAATTGGAAGGTGAAGATGAGAGAACAATTAGGATGGAAGAGTTGGCTAAGTTGGAAGACTTGAGGTATTCAACCTTGATCAAGTTGGAAGAACATTAAAATATGACCGAGCAATGGTTTGATAAGAAATCCAAAATGTAAACTTCAAAGAAGGAGACCTTGTTTTGAAGTGGGATGCAAATAGAGCCAAATCGGGAGACACTCCAAATTTGATGCATTATGGAGTGGGCCATACATCATTACAACTTATAAGCAATATAATTCATTTGAATTGTCAAATCTCGATGGATAAGTAATCTAAGTCCCGATAAATGAGATTTATCTTAAACACTCTTATTGAGAGGGTAGAGTTTCACCTTGTTCATAGTCATTTTAGTTGTTCTCCTTTATTTTATTTTGTTGTTATTTCTTTCTTATTGGGGGTTCCCTTATTTTTCTTCATTTTTAATCATTGATTGAGATGTCGTCCATCAATATTTTATGGTGATCATCCTTAAATAAGTGTTGCGTTGTACAAGTTGTTGGTGCTTTTGCAAATTATACCGGATGAATGGGCCAAGATGAACTTGATAGAAGTTATCAAACATGAAATTTAGTGTAGAGCATGTTTCTTCATATCAATCAAGAGTCAAAGTAGAGTTTAAGGTAGTTCAATCAAGCTTTGTGGAAGTTAAAAGTGTTGATTCTAGCCTCGAGTTGAGTGTAAGTGTTGAGTACATATTATGAGGATCTGTCAAGGTAAAACAAGGTTTACAAACTCCTTTCTTGATCTCCAAACATGTTTGGCTCAAGCTGGATGGACCAATGACATGTTTCCAACACTCCATACCCAATGGAATTGATGAAGGTTACTAGTTTCTTACACTTGACAAGTAGGTGCCCCCAAAAGGTTTCCAAAATGTTGTAAAATAAGCACATGTGCTTCATTTGGATAACTTGCTTCAAATTTTAGACTAGGTGGACTTAAATTCTTCCAAACTCACTTAGTTTGTTACCTCCTAACTCTTCTAAGAAAATAAAAAAGGACTTAAGTATTTTTTTTTCTTTGTTTTGGCCTTAACACTAGAAATCCACAAAACACCGGAAAGTTACACAACATTGGTGTAATGCTCTGTTCCTCGCTCTTTTTTCTTCTTCTTCGACGACCGTGTTGCTAAGCGTTTAACGTTGTTGTGCTCCACTGATCCTTATTGGCTTCACCTTTTCGATTACCCTGTTAAGGAAAAATCTCCTTCTTGAATTCGATAGGTGGTTTTAATGATGACTTGATGTTGTTAGGGTGTGACCAGCTAGAGGGAACACCTACATAATAAAAAAATATTCTTTTGAATTGTCGACTCTTGCTATTATTGTTTTGGTCAAGCTTGTGTGTTGGTCCTTGTTAATGTGATTAATAAGTAGTATTAAGTTGTAATAATAATAATAATTAAAAAATAGCAATAATATTATTATTTTAATTATCGATCAATGGTAACTTCGTTATCTGATCGTCGATTTGTCATAAACTTTGTTGTTAATTATCGATAAGTGATTTTATTGTTTAGATTGGTCGCTTCGTGGATCGATCCTCGATTCGCGCAAAAGGAGGGTATCCTGTTGCGACGTTGTGGTTGGCCCTTGTCTTGTGTTCGTTTTCGAAACTGCTATCTCTAGTTCCTCCTTGGTTGACCAAGCTTGCTTGCATACTTGTTTTGTTTGTCGTTTTGAAGGTGAAATGATATTGCTACCACCGGAGCCGACCAAGTCTCCACTCATATTATATATATATATATATATATATATATATATATATATATATATATATCTAAATTAATGAGAATTTTTATGTTTTCACCCACGTTAGCCACTTTTGTTGGCGTCCCACCATTTCATGGAAATGCGTATTATTCTTTTTTTTAGACTTTGTTTGGTATGGAGGCACCACACAAACCCCCCCCACCATATTTTCTTCCTTGCGAGCTATACACTTCAGTTTTATTTAATTCTGTCAATTGTGGAAGTGTGTTGGAGGATGGAACCTGCATTTCCTTTAATTTCTATCAGGAGAAGGTGTGTTGACCCTTGCTTGGTCTTAATTCCAGTTGGGAGGTGGCCGCCTTTTTGTTTTTTTGTCTTCCCTTTCTAGTTGTCCTCCAATTAAATCAGACCTGCTGCCTTTATTGGCCCACTGCATTTAATGTTTTATTCACGCCTTGTTTTCTTTTGTTTTTGCCCACATCTGGGGGAAGGAAGTGCGTGTTCATGGAGTCAGATTATTGTTCCTTTTCTGTAACCTGCTAAACGCCATGTTGTTGGCCGCGTGGAGATTCCTGGTGTGGGTCATGTGGGATGGTGTGTGCCTCTTTTACACGATGGATGTCCCTTCCTGTTCCAAATTGTAATTTTCTCAGGCTACGCGAATGCTGGTAAAGGCATACTGATCAGGTTTGACCATTGTTAGTTGTTTGTGATGACCCTTTTTGCGAATATCCAGCAAGGATAGCATCCCTTGAGACCACATCTCTTTGTGGCGTTTTGTCAAACACTTTACCGTGTTTTGTTCTCTCCTTTCTGCTTGCATGGCCCCTTGAGTCACCTGCGACTCCTTTGGGTAGATTCATTTTCCCTTATGCTGAGATGGATGTCTTTGTCCTGCTCTGGCACCCATATTTTAATGCAAGCTGGAAGGTATTTGGAGGGTTGTGCAGTCTGGCCTTGTCCCTGTCTTTCACGTGTGTGCTGGGATTTTTTTCCATTAAACCCATCTTGTGCATACCCAGATTGACAACCCTTGAGACCACTGTTCTTTCCATTCGATGTTGCTTGTAAACTGGAGCTTTCTACCCGGGTTAAGCATAGATGAGAATGGAGCTTGAGTTCCCAACTGGTAGAAAAAGGGAGATGCGACCTGAAGATTGTTGCTGTTGGTTCGTGCGGTGTCTATGCGACCTGTTGAAGCTAGAGGAGAAGGCAAGATATTTCTACACTTTGCTACTGTTACTATATTTAATTTATCGTGAAATCAAACCGCCATTTCCTTGATTTGATTTGTCAGTTGGACGCCATGTTGGGAGTTCTCTCCTTTCTGCTTGCTTTCTTCTTGTTTTAGTTGTTATCGTTGCCAGTATGTTAGTGGAATGCATGCATGTGTTCTCCCCTCTGAGTGTTATGTTTTCCTTGCTCGAGTGATCGACCTTCGTTCTCTTATATATATATATATATATATATATATATATATATATATATATATATATATATATATATATATATATATATATATATATATATATATATTGCTCTACGTTAGAGTTTCAAGTCTATATTGTTGTTCCAGCTAGTAATTAGCAGTCGTTAAAAGCTCCTTCCTTTCACCCAAGTTTGTCTTTCTTTGTCTTTTGACGTATGTTGTTAACTCCCTCTCAAGCCCCTTTGATAACCCTTTTGGCATCGAGAAAGAAAGGTTGTAGGATTAGTGTGATCAATGCTTGGACTAGCCGAGTTAGAGATTCGGTATTAAAACTTTTAGAATGAATAAGTTTGTGTGCAACACATTTCAAACCTCGCGTGTTTAGACTCCTATGTAGCTTCAGTCTTGTTCCTAGGTTTTTAAAACCTTTCTCAGGAAGTACTTTGACTGTCCCCTTCAATTTGAACCATAATTAGTCTTCGGATCTCCTAAGTTCGAGGTTACAGTTATACATTCCAATACCCCGCTAATACTAGGATTGTTTTGGTCTTTCCCTCTCAGAAGATTGTTGGTGGCATAATCTAGTTTTCTAACTTGTGTTCCCCCTTCCCTTCCCCCTTTTTATAATGATTGTGTTGTTAATCAAGATTGGACAGTTTCTATGCACATATGTACCTTAATGTTGGTGATGAAAATTGTCTTGAACGTTATTGACCTTGGGGAAAATTTTCTTGCAATCGATAGTATTATGGATTCATAGCGGAAGGAGTTGTTTTGATAATGACACTTAGTAGTTTATGTGTGTACCTATGTTGAACGGTTGATTTCATTATCAAGGGTTGACTTAAATTATTGTTGTTTTAAAAAAGAGGTAATTTCTTTTAAATTAACCGAACTTTAGAGTTACCGTGGAGGTTTGTAAATCCTTAGTGATATAAAAATTTGGATGGCATTTTGTATACTCTTGTTTGACGGAATTCCCTTCTTCTCTTGCGTGTTGTTACTAGCCTTTAAGGCATTGGGCCTTCTTGAATGATAGGGGAATCTCTTGGAGTTAATGGTCAAGACTAGTAAACTTTGCCTTCACCTCGAAACTTATGCTGTGTCGTGCCCTGTATTTAATTTCAGTCTTATACTCTATGTGATTACAGGTTTGAAATTCTATTATGCTTGTCTTTTCATGTTAATGTTTGAACACCGTGGTTCCCCCTTGTTGGGTTGGTCAACTCTTGTCTTTTAGAAATCTAATATTAAAGCCTATGCTTTTGGTACCTGTTGATAATTTTAGATGGATGGCATGTATATCAAACTTCAATCTTGTAATTATTTAATTGTTTGATGGGAATCCTGTTTCTTCTAGATTGTTTATTTCTTCTTATAAGGCCAAGAGTCATTCTCATACGATTGTTATATTTTCGTTGCTTTTGTTCATAACTGAAGTACAAGGCCTTTCTTCTTGATTGGCATGGTAGAGACTTTATCGTAACTTGAGGTATTGTTAGTGGTTAGAGAATTGACCCAATTCTTGTAATAAAGTGTGTCCTTTCATGGTATTGTTAGATATTAGTTATTGTGGCTTTGTGTAGCCTTATCTTGCTCAGTTCTCGCGAACTGACTCTTGTGGAAAATTTGTTGCAGATGGCTTATGCGAGTAGATGGGGGATAGACTTGTAGATTTTTGTAATCAACCTCAGTTGAGAAGATCTTTTGCATGAATTTTTTTATGTGTTCACCTATTGATAAGGTCCAGTGGAAATTTTAGAAGAGGGCCAGTGTCTTAGTATAATGTATTGTGGATTTTATCTTCTTAACTTTGGAAACCTTGGATTGTTTGGCTTTCATGGAAAATATAAGAAAATTGGATTACCGCTTTGTTGAGTGACCTTAATAGATTATCATAATTTTAAGAGTAGTTTAGCACTTCTTGGTCAATGTTATTACTCTCTTGTTCCCTGTTCATAGTTCCTTAGAGTTGGTATGTCCCTTTGGCTTGTGTATCGTGCTGGAAAGAATCGATGTAACCTTGTTTTGTTTTCGTAAATGAGTATTGTTAAACTTTACCCTTGAGATTAAATGTTGAGTTAAAGTTTTCTAAGACTTAGTAATGATGTGTTTTAATTAAAATAAAATGGGTTGGCTAATCCTTATAGAAGTTTAACTAAAACTTATATTCAGATAAATTAACGTAGAGGTGACCAATTTGAGAGCAAGTAATTCCATAAGTGATCAAAGATGAAACTATCCTTTGTAAAGTAAAATTATATAACCTGCTAACCCTAGCTAGGCTAGCGAACATTACCCTTATATGGTGAATTCTTAAACGAGCTTAAGGGAAATCAATGGTTAGTTCTGGAAGATAATAAGATTTAATAAGTAGGAGAAATCAATTTAGAAACCACGCAATCTATCTCTCAGCCATTTGGAAAGAAAATTGTTTTCTTTTGTTAAACTCATTCAGTGAAGCCTAAGTAAAATCTTTAATAATTCTGGATAAATTCTCAAACTTCAATTAAATCCTGGTAATAACTAATGAGGTCCTAAAGATGAATTCAACTCGGCCTCCTTCCTCTAACGTCTTCCTAGGTGCTTTGTAATTTTTCCCCTTAAGAATGTTGAAAGCGAATCCATATTGTAATAAGGGTATGAGCGAGTTTTAGTAGCATAAGTGTGGATAAAAGACCTTATGGAATTAAATTACCTCCTTAATTAAATAATTGAATTAAACAAAGAAATGTTATAATAGAGAAGACTTAAAGCTAACTACTCAGTGTAAAAGGAAGAAAATTAGCTTGGTAAGATGAATTGTACGAATCATATCCTGAGCCTCCTTGAAAACATAAGTTAAGAACTTCAATATATTTTATTAAAATAAATAACCTCCAATAATTTCTCACTATGGCTAGCCCTAACTGTAAGTGTGTTATGTGGTGGTTTACTATGTTTTCTTGTCAAAAAAATAATTATCCTGGTATTTTACTGTTGTATTTGGGTGTATAAAATGTGGGCACTACAATTGGAATGTCGCACAACACTAGAAAGTCACATGAGATTATAAAGCCACACAACACTAGAAATTCATGCAACAATGGAAAACTACACAACATTAGAAAGTTCGTTACATTGGAAAGTTGTGTAACACAGGAAAGTCACACAACATTAGAAAGTCATGTTATATTGGAAAGTTGTGCTACACTATAAAGTATACAACATTGGAAAGTCACATTACATTGGAAAGTTACACAACATTGGAAATCCACACAACACTAGAAATCTAAACAACTTTGAAAAGATGTGCAACATTAGAAAGTTGCGCAACACTTTGGAAAGTTGTCTTACACTAGAAAGTCGTGCAACAATGAAAATCCACACTACACTTTGGAAAATTGCATTACATTGAAAAATCCACAAAGGAAAAAAGGTCATGAAACAAAAAGGAGACTTCAAGATCCAATGAGGAGTTGACATGTCAAGTAAGGGCAACCCAAATGTTAAATTTGACACCTTGTGGCCATCAACTGTGCGAAACGACATAAGTATCTTTAAATGCTCGTATGTTTTGATCTATGTCACAAAATAAGACAAACATGTACCAGTGGAAAGGTATTGAGAATAATTGCACATTAAGAGAAGTTTTGGATCGTGATCAAGTGCATTTTGGGCCTCAAATGCAGTCAAAGGCCCACAACTATTTTCAGATATGGGTTTCGTAACATGATTCATGAATCATTTTTAGCTCATAATTTTTGATCCATCGACCCTTTTCACTGAATGCGAGTCTTATTAAAAATGGCATGTGAGGAGCTTTGTTTTGGGCATAATTTCATAGAGAATGAATGAGAATTAGGGGATACTTAGTGACATAATTTCGGGATCTTTTTAATTTTTTTCTCAATCAAATGACACTGGATTAGTTATAAATATTTGAGCAACTCTAACAACCAACATTTAACTTTGTCTTATGCAACGCCTTTCTCATATTATCTAACTTTGCATAATCTAAGAAATATCTAACACCCACACTTGAGTCCGTACACTTGAATGTTGATTGGTCCTTAGTGGTTGAAAAAGTGGGCGATCTTCTTGTTTCATATTTCCTCTCTCCCCTCTTCTTATTCTATAAATAACTAATTTTTAATTAAAAAAACATCCTCTCATGAATATAGGGTTATGCTTCCCTTTTATGTGGCCAAGCATTCTAAGTTTCAAACTTTTGTGTTGGTCTTGTGCAATGCACTTGCTTTGCCTTCCCCATTACTATAATAGATTATGTATACTACAATCAATGATATCTTGTTATTGTGGCCCTCCTTCTACTCTTTAACTTGTGTTATTATATTCTTGCCTTCATATTCTATTATGGAATGACATGTATGAGCAATATTTGCATGATTTCAATCCTTTGTGTCATTTATGCAGAGAATCAAAGTTTGGAAAAAATGTTGATTTGAATGTAGCTTGTTTCTACCCTCTTGACATTGTGTTTCTCCCTCTCATTCTTCATCTCAAGGAGAGAATCCACTTTCAATTTGGTGCATCACCTTATCTTTCAATTAATGTTAGTTAGATTAGTTGCGAATGGAGTGGAGTGGAAGGAACCAACCTATTCCCCTAGAGATTGACCTTGAAGGAGCCATCGTCCCATACTTTGAAGGTCACTCAATTTTTCCCGAGGTGTCGAGCCTAACTTCAACAAGGGTGCAATATTAAGTGAGAACATCATCTACAAAAAGTGAAAACCTTAACAACCAATAAAACATTCCATCAAAGCGTTAAAAACCAAAAGGATAAAACATGTGTGTGACAAGACCAAAAGACCCTTGACAGTCAAACTCCTAGTTATTGAACTAATCCAAATGTTGTACTACATGCCCTAACTACAAGATCAAACCTCATACAGTTCTCCAAAGTGCTTGTGTAAGTGTGAATAACTAATCAACCCCCTAGGGGTGACCTCGTGTCTCTTGACACCGAGATAACATGATAATTGCGTAGTATAAATGTACCTAATGTTGTAGTAGTGGTGTGTCTCAACCATGTGACCAAACCCTTTGTTGATTAAAATCCTTATGTAAGGCTCATAGTGACCTTGTTCTTGCCAGAACATGGCTATATGACCTTTACATGATTGGAAATGGAGGGAGCTAGACTCTTTAACCTAGTTGATTGTTTTGAACTTGTAGGGACTACTTTAGATGGTGGGCAACTAATTTGGGAATATTTAGGAACCCTTTGAGTGCTTTTGGAAAGATGTTTGCAACAATAGCTTGTAAGAGTGTCAGGGGAGTGATAAAGTGACATTAATTTGCTTTTATAGCCATCCATAGGTGAAATATTCTAATAAGGATGACCCAAATAAGATTATGTCTATAGGTTGGTCAAGACCAAACCTTACATCCCGAACCTTCCCTTTGTTTTCAAGCGAAAGAGATGAAGACTAAAAGCGACGTGTTGGTTTGATCAAATAATATTCTTAGAATTGATGACATAATAGAGTGTAAAGATAAACAAGTTGTAGAAGAGCTAAAGAGATGAGGTGATTGGAGTCCGAATGTGAGCATTTGTCTTAAGAGGGAACATGATTGAACTTGGCATTGTCTGAGGACAAGTTCCGAATTTTAGTGTCTAAATCGATCATGATAACATAGAAAGGATAAATGCATTATCCTCTTGTGTTTTTAACAATATTTAGCATGTCCTAATTAATTAGCATATTTGAATCATTTACTACATACTCATATATGCATATTGAATATTAATTTAATAATTTGAATGTGCATCATTTCTAGATTCCAATCATAATTTAGGGCCCCTTTAGGGCTTCTCCTTAAATTTTAGGGTTAAATTAGTTTTGAGCCCAACTACAGGGACTTAGCTAGCTAAAGTCTTTAGGTGATTAAGAATGCCTCTAAAAATAAGTAAAATTAAGATACTCACCACAACCTTAGTGAAGTGAGGCAATTGAGAAAAGGAATGAATTTATTTTCTAGGGATATCTCAAACACAAATAGTTAAACATATAGATAGTCCTTGGTCCCACCGGGCATCTTTGAGATTATTGTTAATGCTCGATGTGCTCCACTACAATGCCTGCTATGTATAAGAACAATTTTGAAAACCTTCTTGCTTGAGACCAATACATTATAGTGACATTCAAGATTGGAATCTTGATTCGTCTGTACTTTAGTGCTAATCTAAAATGTGTTGGGGGTGGAAAGGGATGAAAAGAAGCTAAGATATAATAAAATAATGAAAAGGCGACGTGTAAGAATATATGTCCCTCTACCCATTCAAAGGAAATATAAAAAAATAATCTGTTGTAATCCAAATGACTACCCCAAGATTTATTGCTAGAGGAAAATAGATGGACAAACAAATGCTAAGAGGCAAACTCATGTCGGAGAATCCATATAAAGTGCAAAAATAAATTGCCCAATGGTATATACAATGCTAGAATTGAAAACCAAATGAATAAGCGATAAATTGTTGAGGTCGATGCATTCACAATGTAGCTTTTATAAAGAGCTTGACGAATGAATAATAAATAAGAAGCCTCCGTTTAATTCCATTGACAAAGAAGAGAAGAGGAGAGAGGAGTGGGAAATGAAAGTGGCCAAGTTTAAAAACGAACTACCCTTGAGCTCCAATGAATCTCTACACAAATTAAATGATTTGTCATTTCAATGCACGACCTCCTAATGGTTCAATAAAAAGATCTTAGCCTTGATTTGAAAAGAGTGTTTGTTGTTAAGAGTGACCAATGTTTTGAAGCTTTAAAAATAGCTTAAAAGCCTTTCAAAGAATTAAAATTGGGTGCATGTGAAATTTTGTAACAACATGTATTTAGAGAAAATTGAACGAGATTTGTTTTTCTTTTATGAATCCTCGTAGGAGGAGAGGCAAGACCTCATAATGAAAACAAAGATGGTGATTCCAAACTACAAATATGTTTCACATATATTTACCATATACTCTTTGTGATAAAAATGTGCTTGATAAATGTTAGAAATCTGAAATGAACAACCTCACTTATCTTTATAGAGGAGATCAAATTCAAATAAAGACCTTATTAGTGCACGTGTGGAAGCGGGGAAGGTAGACAAAGGGTAACAAAAGAACCTAACTTTAAAAGGACCACTCCTTCCATGGAACCAATTAAACAAGAAAATAGTTAAAATCATAAAAACAATTCAAGATGTGTTGAAGACGAAGCAAACACAAAATAAACATTAGGTACATAAATTTTAGTTTTTTAATTGATGTAACATATTTAGGACACTCTTGAGTCGAATAAGGTGGTTGCGTTTACCTCGACTCCATAATTCTCTCTTCTCCCTTCCGGGAAGAAGAATGGCAACTGAAGCTCCTCAAAGATGTTTGTATGAAATCCTGGGCGTAGAGCGCAGCTCGTCGGCGGAAGAAATCCGCGCGGCGTACAGGAAACTGGCGTTAAAACTCCACCCGGACAAGAATACGAACAAAGGAGAGGAAGAGGAGGCGGCAGGTGCCACGGCGCGGTTTCAGGAACTGCAGCGCGCCTACGAACTACTGTCTGATCCGCGGGAGCGCTCCTGGTACGATTCCCACCGCTCCCAAATCCTTTTCTCCTCCTCCCAATCCTCCTCTAATGCGAAATTCGCAGATTTCGATATCAATCTCTGGCCGTATTTCAGCACTTGTGCGTATTCGGGGTATGGGGATACTGCGAAGGGATTTTTAGGGTTTATGGGGAGCTATTTGAGAAATTGTTCCAGCAAGAGATTGCATTTGCGCATGCAACGGGGAAGGTACGGTGGCGGAGGCCCCCTGATAGGAAACCTTGAGAGCCCATATCCTCAGGTCTCTGCTTTCTACAAATACTGGCTGGGGTTTTGTACTATCAAAGACTTCGCCTGGGTCGATGAATATAGGGCTTCTGCCGGACCAAACCGCAAGCTCAGAAGGCTTATGGAAGAGGAGAATAAGAAACACAGGAAGAAGGCGAAGAGGGAGTATAACGAGGCTGTGCGTGAGCTTGCCGAGTTTGTGAAGAAGAGGGATACGAGGGTTTTAGATAGACAACTTGAGAAGAAGAGAGAGAGCGAGGAGAAGCTTGCGCTGGCTAACCTTCGGCGCAAGCAGTTGCAGATGGAGAGGCTGGACAAAGCTGCGCGGTATCGGGAGCAGGAATGGACCATACCTGCAGAGGATGACAATGATGACGATGCAGATGCAGAGTATTGGGGTGATATTATGAAGGCCTCCGATAATCAGGAATTCTATTGCATTGTGTGTAGCAAGAAATTTAAGTCTGAAAAGCAGTGGAAGAATCACGAGCAGTCTAAAAGCATAAGGATAGACTTGTGGAATTGAGGGATTCTTTTTCCGAGGAAGATGTAATTGGGATTGCGGTGGAGGTTGATGCTTTGGGATCGGATATCGTCTCTGATCATCAAATTGAGAATGAATTCAATGCCGAGGCACAAGTAGATGACCTACTTATCAAAATGGACAGGGTAGGGGTGCACACACCCAATTCAAGCGACTCTGAAAAAGATGATCAACATACTAAAAACAATGCTGTTAGAGTTTTCTCTAATTCGAAAAAGACAGCTGAGAACGAACACCCTGGCAGCAGTGCATGTAATGGTGATCTGCATGAGGGCAGCGATGAGTCAAGCTCCCATAAATTTGCTGATGAGGAAAACAGAAATGCAGAGATGAATTCTAGCGATGAAAACGAAATTGATTACAAACAAATGGATGATGAAGACAGTGTTCTAGAAGCAATGCTGAAGACACATAGGAACAAACGGAAGCCCAATAAAGTGGTTTGGGATGCTGCACAAACAGAAAACCATTCACAAACAGATAACAATGACGGCAATCACAATTACAGTGGAAATGCTGAAGAATATCAGGTGAGAAAACCCACTGGATTTGAACCAAAAAGTTCAAATTTTGTTCAACGAGACACAGAAGGTTCTTCGAGGCCTGCTCAATTGCAAGGCTCAAAAAGACAGCCAAAGAGAAAAAAAAACAGATAGCAGTTAGTATGAAGCATCAGACAACAGATATTGCAGATGGCATGGAGTCAAGGTCAGAGGGCAACGGGGGTGCACAACAACAGGAAGTGGTATCTAATTTCAATGCAGATAAGCTTGAAGGGGATAAGGAGGAGTGTCCTAAAAGTTCTGCAAAGCAGTCAATTGAACAGAAATCTGGAACATCAAGCACATTGGCTAAGAAGGCAAGTTCGAAAGGCAAGAAACCGAAGGTAAGTCTTTATCAAAGCTGCCCACTTTTTTGTTCAAAGAATTTGATAATTTATGCTAAATACAGATTGTTTGTTGGGGAAGTGTTCTGTTTCTGACTTCCTTGCTTTCACACTGTTTTTGTAACTAGAAATAAAAATGTTTTGCACTTAATGTTTAAAAATTTAGAGGTGGCATTCTTTGTATGTTTGTGCGTGTTGTGCATGTTGGAGTAGATGAAAAAAGTAAATATTCTTTATATTACATATCTGAAGTAAGTATTATTTGTATCTTTAATTGTGAGTTGGACTATATGCTGGCCCAGTCATAAATGAACGAATTAGATTTTGGTAATTTTTGGCTGAGACGGGTTAAGGGACCTTCATTTTTATTCAATTAAGATTTATATGTAATTAAAAACTGAAAATGCTTCAGAGAACCTACTATGCCTGCAATTTGCTTCCAAACAATTGCCAAGCTGCACTCACAGTTTCAAGAAAAAAATGAATTTCTGCATACAAAAGTTTCATCCACAACTGATTGTTACATCTCGTTATTTGACCCCAAAAATTGACGTCTGCTTGGGCTGTCAATAGGCTGGAATAGACTAGCGAAGGTAAAAACATAGTGTTACACCAATCTTTAATTGGTGTAAGCTTTGCGTTAATAAGTTTGGTTAACCACCGAGAGTCTTAACTCGCACCGACATCACCTATTTAAATATATGGATGATGGCATTGTTGTATATTATTGACTTGGTCTATGCATTATATTTTCTTCTCAACACACCAATTGCACAAGTTGTGGGTGAAGTCATGAACTGAGTGGACCCTTGTATGGGATTATGCAGAAATCATTAGAATGAATCATGTAATGGAAGCATTTGCACACACACACACACACATACATAATTGTTTGGATGATAATTATGTTGGTTGATTTTGTTATATGAATCATGGTATATTATTAAGGGTGGAGGGTCACGGACCCGACCATAGAATAATAGGGGAGTATAATGTTTGTTGACTTTGGTCATTTTAATCATTGTTAAATATTACGAATATAAGGTTATGAGGAAATTTGGAAACATAATAATTGAAAAAGGGCATTATTATTTTTGTGGGAATAGAAAGGGATTATGTATGATAATTGTCTAATTATTGAGTGACTTGGATTAATGATTATGTTTTTGGATTTAAATGACTCCAATAAAAATGTAAGGGTCACGGACCTGACCGGAACTTAGAAAGGGGTTGATAAAAGTTTGAAATCCGTTTTGAATCCGTATTGAATTTTGAATAACCATTTGGTTACTTGGAGTTGTAAGGGCAAGTTGAAAACCCTAACAGGAAGTTGCATAATGAATTCTTTTACTAAAAACTTTGCATGTGGCTCTGGTAGTGGGTGATTGTGCGGGTGGCGCTAATCCTTCTGACTCTGCATGTAATTTTAAGATGTTTGTATGGCTGTTCATTTGGATGAAGTGACTGTTTATCCCGAGATACATGTGTTTTAACTTAGAGTTTGAAGAATCTATAAAAGCCCTATTCCGGGCAAGGTTGAAAGCAAAGGTGAGCGAGTAAATCTCTCCTAAATTGGCATGATTTTTGTTGGCAGAGAGGGTTGCAACTGTTAAGACATGGAAGGAAGGAGAGAGTTACATCTCAGGGCACGATTGCCATTCTAGATAATTTAGGCATGGTTTCCTTGCTCTAAACCTGCGTATTCTCTTATGGGCAATGCCTGGTTTTTTCTTCACTCTCTTTATGAAAGTAAAACATGGGATTCAAATGCATGAAACAAAAACCCATGTGGGTTAAATGTGTTTTTCCCCATCTCTTTCTTTTATATGAAGATTTGTTTTTATAGGTTTATGTATATATACATTTATACTCTTGCTTGGATAGGAAATAGATGTATATACACATATACACCCATACGTATGCATTCTTTATGGAAGTAAAACATGGGATTCAAATGCATGAAACAAAAAACCCATATGGGTTAAATGTGTTTTTCCCCATCTCTTTCTTTTATACGAGGATTTGTTTTTATAGGTTTATGCATATATACATTTATACTCTTGCTTGGATAGGAAATAGATGTATATACACATATACACCCATACGTATGCATTCTATCACTCCATGAATGATTATCTTTTGGTTTCATATATATGGGAATGAAATGAAATGAATTTGAAAAGATATTCCTTGTTGTCTTGAATGCATTTATGGGAAATGAATAAGGTTTTGTCTGCTGGACTGAATGATATATTCTGCTATTTACCGTTGGTTATGGATGTGGCTCCCTCTCCCTCTTTGCTTAAATTTGTTGGCCATGAAGGCACTTGAATGAAATGAAATGAATATGAAAAAGATATTCTCTGCTTCTTGTATCTGTTTGGCCATGACGGCATTGGAATGAAATGAAGTGAATATGAAAAGATGCACTCTCTCCTTGATTCTGTTGGATGCTTTGCATATAAGAGATTATGCATGTTTATGGTAATGGAATTCATGCCAGCATTTTATGCTGACCCAAATCCTAACAGGGTTTTGTAGGTGTTAGCGGAAATATGAAGAAGTGAAGCTTTTCTATTTCGTATTCTTTTCTGAAAAGAAGTGAGGGTATTAATGAAAATTCTGTCATTAATGGTCTTGTTTTGTTTTGCAACAATGCTACTTATGACTGTGGAAAAGAAAGAATTAAATTAGTATATGTGATTTCTATTTGGGTGCAAATTGTAAAAGTTGATTCTCTAAACAATTGTTTTGAGTTGATTGTTGTCCTCTTACAGGATTGTTGAAGAAGATGGAATAATATTTGTTTGACTATTTTCTAAATCTCATGTTGAAGTTTTTGATATATATCTACATTATGGGTACTGGCAGAAAGTTTATGAACCCTTGTTATATTTTATAAATGAATAAGGAAATAATTAAGTATTATTAAAGGTTGAATCTGTATAGATTCTCAAATAGGCCTTATTCTTATTTGACAAGTTTAGTAATAATTGTTGAAGAGTTTTGAGACTGAGATCTGCATCATTGATAAGACTCATTTTGGGCATCTAGTTATAGAATAAAAAGAGGTTGCTTGAAAGATTCTCATAGTTTTCGGTTGTAGGCTTGTAAGACCTATCCTAAGGCCTATAACCTAGCCTTTCTAACATACTAAATCTATACATAGTCATAGTACTTGTTAATCTGGTCTTAAGGAGCACTAGCTAGTATTCAGCTCCATAATTAAGAGGATATAATAGTAACCAACAAGCAAGACTTTGTTGTCAAGAATTATAACATGTTATGGGTATATGTTGGTCTGTTATGATCAATGGAAAAGGGAATGTGAATATAGTCCTTTGTTTTACTCTGCATGAGTTGATGTTATGTTGCATGATAACACAAAGGGTTAATATCATTAAGTTGATATCATCTAAACTGTTATGTGTTATATTTCTATTGTGTTCTATCTGAAGTACTTAGGAGTTAAGGTTTCTCTTTGAAACTTTAAGCGAAAATCGAGATATAAATAGTAGGAATTGGAGGTTTAATTTCCCATCATTGTGGATGGACTAATCTAAGAACTTGTATTACTTAAGTAGTAATTATTAAAACCTTTTGGGAGGTTTTCCCACATATGGTTTTGGACCATCTCAAATTTCTAAATGGAAACTTGGGAATTTTTTTACTTTGGTAATGATATGGAATAAGCATTTATTTTAGTAAAGTAATACTCTGGTAATGATATGGAATAAGCATTAAAGGATATTGCTTAGCTAAATGTTAGTCCTGGTTGTGAATCTTAAATGAAATGGTTAAATGCAATTATAGCAATTATGACATGATGTTAAGTTGAGAACTCATTAGATGGAAACAATGTTGTTCCCATCATTATAACTCAAAAGGATGAGATGAAATGAATTATTATTTTTTTCAAAAAGAGGTTGTAATAATCTTATAAGAAAGATTAATTGGTCAAGTACTCACAAGGAAAGACCATGGAACTGTTAGGAATGAGAAATGTAAGATTAAGCCTCCCTAGCGTATTCATGAAGGAATGTTTAATGAAATGATAATCATATTAATGAAGACTGTATCTTGTTTCTACAGCAACTATGGCTGATCCTTGACAATAGTTCTGAAGTTGAGGGAATTAATTAAGTAAAATAAAAAATGAGGAAAAGACTTTTCTTGCAGTATTTGGTGTTCTCTTTGCTCCAAGGAATCAATATTCCAAAAGTTAATTATGAGACAAATAGGAATATAAGTAGATGGCTAATATAACTCCTTATGGACTTGAGTTCAAGAAACGAAAGAAAACAGGTTGTTATGATATTGGTTATACTATTGCAAAGTGGTAAGCCTTAGAATAACTTGATTCATCTTTATCATTATGAAGATATGATTATGAAAGAAAGACTTAGTTAAGGTTAAGTCTATTCTCTGAATACTACTTTTGGTATATGCTGTGTAATTGTTTGGGATTAAATTTGAGAGAATTTTATATAAAAATGTTACAGGAAAATTAATAAAGTTATGGACATTACCATAATTCATCATGACAGGACCTAACATGGTTATTAGGGAATGGAATGAGGCTTTTCGGGTTATAATAAAATTATTAGGTAGTATGCCTCACCATCATGGTAAGAAAGAGGAATGAACTTAGTAATGAGAACTAAAAGAAGTGTTGGTAACCTGTAATATTGAGTAGTGAATTGAGAATAGCTAAAGCCACATCTCTAAGCATTTGGAAGTTGCTGATATGAGTGGAGGTTAATAAGAAGATGTTATATGTGTTAATTTAATTGAACCTCACCTTGAATTATATTGGTTGAGGTTATTAGTGATGTTCCTTTGCCTTGGAACTTGTAATCTTGATTGTTTCTGATACATTGGATTCAGTGATTAAATAATATGACCCTTATAGAAGAACTAAAGTATGAATATCATTAGGGAAGACTTGATATGGATCTAATTGGAGAAATAAATGAAAGATCAAATAAAATGAATTAGTACCATTGTACATGGTTTGTACATTAATGAAATCGTGAGCAGTAATGTTTATTTACAACAAGCCTATAACAAGGTTATGAAAGTAGCACTTGTCTTCCGATAGGGATAAAAAAAAAAATTAGTTGTTTTTTTTTCTAGGAACTGGAGGACGGGTCGTTACAATGATACATAGTCTCTTTTCATATTTGGAACATCAAATTAAATCTCACAAAATTATTGTCATCAGTCACTAACTCCCAGGCAAATAAACACTGGCAAACAAACTGAGTATTTATAATGAGCACTAAAATCTGTCATTGGAATTACATCTCTAATTCTAGAATTTCGTTTATCAAGGGAACAATTAAAAGCATACAAAAGCTCTTGATTTTAGATTCAATTCACATAAATCCCCTACTTTCATGTAGTTGATATAATAGAGGAAGCTACAACAAATCCCCAAAAGCATTCTCCATTTGAAGGAGCCAACCTTTAAAATTCCCTTTCCCGTCTTTTTGATTGGCAAAAAACAAGCATTTCCGGAATGGATGGTAGTTTCAAAATTGTTGATAATTTTAAAAAACTCTCCTTTTGCCTAAGTTGTTGGTTCTGGTGCAGGTATCAGTATGGTGATAGGATATGTTGGTATAGTGAATTTTATTTTGCACTGGGTTTGGTATGGCCATATTGAAAATCTATAAAATTTAAGAACTTAGAATTCTTGCCAAAAAACTTAATTAGCTACATAATGATAATATGCATAGAACTTAGAAGCATGGAAATGCCCGAGGGGGTCCCATTTCTTAGTAGAAATGTTTCGGAAACGCAAAACTGATCCGAAACGCTTTCGAAATGTGCGACGTTTCCGGAAACGCCCCAGACTTTTCTGGAAACGTCTGCCATGTATTTGCCGGTTTTTTAAAGTTTCAAGCATCAATTTTTTTTTTAAAAATAAAAAATAAAAGCATTTAATAAACCTAACCCTAATCTACCTACCTAGACTTGCTAAAGACACTTCCTAAAAGCTATATAATGACCTCTTGGGTCCATTCTAAATCACACTCTCATTTTCTCTCTTGCTAAATCTGGATGATATATTCTAGAATCTAGATTATTATCATGTATATGTGAATCATTGAAATTGTAACCATGTTGAATGATGAGTCATGACTCTTTAGAAGTTCAAATTTCAATGAATACAAAATATTTTGAGTGCTTTATCAATTATCTCTTATGGTCTACAATTATAAAATGAGTATTATGCATATATATATATATATATTTTAATAATATATTGTACGGACGTTTCCGTTAACTTTTCGTATCCAAGGTTTTTTGAAAATTGCCATTTCCGCATTTCGTATTCGTTTCCGTTTCCGTGCAATGTAGGTGCCATAGAATAATGAAAATAACCAGAGAGCACCATCGAAAAACTGACAGTTGATAATTGAAATTCAATGCCAAATGTCATGATAAGTCAAAATAGATTTTTATGTTGTCAAAGATTGAAAAATCAAAATATTGTGTTTTAGGTTTTTTTTGTTTCATTTTTCTATGAAGTCAAAGACTGAAAAGTCAGTCAAAAAATTAAGAAAAGGGCATTATATCCTGTGGGTACTCTCTGAGTTCAGCCCGGGTGCACCCTGGCCTGCACAGGTGTGCCCTGGATTTTGTGGGTTTGGCTTGGGATTGTCCCTTTAGCCTTATAAAAATATTCTAGCCAAATAAGTAAAATTAACTGCATAAATGATAATATGCATAGAATAAACAAAATAACGACAATATACTACGAAATAGATGTTTATATTCGTAGTTCAATGCCAAATGTTATGGTAAATCAAAATAGATGTTTATGAAGTAAAAGATCGAAAATCCAGAACACTACTTAAGTTTTTTTTGGTTTTTGTTTTTTATGAAATCAAAACACCGAAAAATCAGTCAAAAAAATCATAGCTACCAAGTTCGAATTTAGATCTGTTTGGGAGGCAAAAAAACTCTGAAAATTCGGATTTTTGAAAAAGTTTGGAAAATCTATTCGGATTATATATATATATATATATATATATATATATATATGCAAAACTGAACAATACAATGAAAAAAATTAATTACCTAATATAACTTTCAAATTTATATTTGTAAGATTTGTTTATTTTGTTATTAGATAAAATGAGGGGTTCTATTGGGGCTCTCACCTGTAAAAGAAAAGAAGTACATAGAATGAAAGCAAAGACTAGCACAAAGCAAAAGTAAATGCCTGATCTTAGATATAGTAAACAAACAAAATCACCAACCTGACCAATTGCCAAAGAATGAAACCAGCGAGAGAGGTAAACAAAGTCCTCACTTATACTGTCTAGAACAAAACAGGAGTGCAAATGATTGAAAGAAACTGCCCCACCTAGAGCATCATCTTGTTGGGAGGAACTGGGACTTGCTGCCATGGAATTCAACTCTATTGGGGCTCTCACCTGTAAAAGAAAAGAAGTACATAGAATGAAAAGCAAAGACTAGCACAAAGCAAAAGTAAATGCCCGATCCTAGATATAGTAAACAAACGAAATCACCAACCTGACCAATTGCCAAAGAATGAAACCAGCGAGAGAGGTAAACAAAGTCCTCACTTATACTGTCTAGAACAAAACAGGAGTGCAAATGATTGAAAGAAACTGCCGCACCTAGAGCATCATCTTGTTGGGAGGAACTGGGACTTGCTGCCATGGAATTCAACTCATTTGCACCTGAAAAAAGCAGAAACCAGGCTGAAGAACAGTCCAACCACAGATGAAAGACAAAGGAGGATGAAGGAGAAAATGAATTAGGAGGGATTAAAGGAATGAGAGGGGTTTGAGAAGGCAACAAGAGTAATAGTGAGTGTCCTCCAAATGTCACGGAAGCTCTTGACTTGCCTTTTGTTGCATGTGTGGGCAGGCATTCCACCTCAACAATTCTACAGGGGCATCTATTATACATAATTGCTGATTCTTTCAAATTTAGATGAGATATGGCCAAAAAAAAGTTATAAAATTGATTTTAGGAGGGTGAATTTTCAAAGATCGAATTTAACAGTGTTTGACACAGCTAATAATTTCTTGAGCCTCCTCCATTAGAGCTGGTGGAGGAGATTAGATTCAAGGCTAGGATTGAAATGCTTTAACATCTTGAATTACACAAAGCCTCCAAACCTAGCCATGAAAGGATAAAGAGTATTCGAATTTTGAAAAATTCGAAGTCTTCTGTTGTGCCGACTACAAGATCCATAGATATATATGATTATAAGAAGCAGTGATTGAAAGAATATGGCGGAAGAGCTACATAATATCATATTCTGGGCGAAGGAGGTAGTGAAGTCTCTAACTGGGAGCACTGCCTTTAGTCATTGCATTGATGTCAAGCTATGAGGCCCCTTCAACTTCCAACTTAGATACTCATTTACCTTTGCTAGTCGAAGGCTTTCCTCCAATGCTTGAATCTCCACCTCATCGTTAGCTGCAAAAGTCAAAAAGGAGGAGGTTGTGACGAGTTTCCCATTGTGTGATTGTAGGATACATCCAAGGCATGTGGTCCTTGGATTGTCTTGTGATCCACCATCAAAGTTTAGCTTGACCCAACCTTCATGAGGAGGTTTCCATCTCATTGTTGAACAATTTGTACCTCTTACTCTTGATGTAATGAACCGTTTTGCAAACAAATTAAGGCAATGCCGAAATATAGAGAAAACATAGTGTGGAAATGAAATAGAAGATAACTATACTGTATAAAGAGATCAGAACTGCAGTACAATACCGCTGGCCTCTTTTAGGGGTAATGTCCCTTGAGCAAGCTAATGCAATATAATTTGTAGATGCCTTTACACTAGCCTATGCACCACATTTTCATGAACTCTACTCTAGCCAACTATTATTTCCCATGCATGTGGGATTATTCTGAATAATGCAAGGGATGACTTACAAATCATATGCATCCGTAGCTTTTATTAAAACAAAGATTATAAAGAAAGGAGTTAGGACGGAAGGGTCCTAACATGTCCTCCCCAAAATGCTTTGCCCTCGAAGCTAAATATTAGGAAATGGTTGTTGAATTTGGAGAAAGGGCTCTCAAGTTGCAGCGTTTGGTTACATTCCTCGTCACTTGATCAAAATCTCAAGGATGGCCTGTTTGTGAAGTTTGCGTGAGAATTTATTCAAGATAGTTTTAGGCTCGAGAATAAAGGGTCCTTCGGCCTCAAGCTTGAGAAGTACTACTTGAGTTGTGACATGTTGTCCTAGGACTTTTTTCAAATAGGAAACATGAAAAATAAGATGAACCTGAGAAGACGGTGGAAGTTCTAGCTTATAGGCTACATGATCGATATGTTGAAGAACTTTGTAAGGGCTGTAGAACTTAGGAGTAAGATTTTGGTGACCTTTCATTTTGAAGGACTGCTTATAATGCCATGCCTGGAGGAAAACCATATATCGTGGTTGGAATGCATGTTTAGAGTGGCATTGATCAGCTTGTTGTTTCATGTGGTTTTGAGCTATGTCACCAGGTTCGTGTTCGTGTTCGTGTTCGGCGAGGATTAAATTCGGATTAAGTTCGGCAATGATAAAATTCGGCAAAAAAATTCGTGATTAAATTCGGCTGTTATAATTTTCATTTTTTTAAAAATAAGATATAAATGCACAATTTTTTCAAAATAGCTAAAACATTATTATATAAACTTGAAATCTATATAAAAAGATGTCTCTGTTACATTTATAAACCATGCTTATCAAAGTTAAACTATCAGGAACATATGAAATCGTCAAAAAGTTACAATTAAGAGTCAAGACTCAAACTTAAACAAGTTCCAAGTCATCAAGAGCACTTGGTTGAGTTGATGCAGTATCATCATCACTAGATGCAACACTCAATTCATCATCCAAAAAGTCAGGCTCATCTGCATCCATTGTGTTATCTGGAATTTTATGTTGCAAAAAAGAGGTGGAGTCTTTTGTTGCATTGTTCATAGACAATTGTAAATTGCTACGAATATAAACAAGATCTCCCAATTTTCAGGACAACAACTTGTTCCTCTTTTTAGAATGGATGTGGTCAAAGCAGCTCCAGTTCCTCTCACAAGCTGATGAACTTGCTCCTTGACTCAATATTCGAATGGCAAAGCGTTGCAATTCAGGTGTTTGTGCTCCATATGACTTCCACCATCTGTACCCAAGCATGTCAACTTGTGACATGTCATATTTGGCTGCTGACATTCCAAACATCCCTTCTCCTGCCTTGTATGCCCAACACTGCTTTCTAATTAGACATGCGGTTGTTAGATCTGGTTCGAACTTCTCAATGGCTTCATAAAGCCCTGTCATAACCTCACGATCACTATCTCTATCTACCTGAAACAACTTAGGCTCCAAATAGCATGCTGCTGCATGTAAAGGTGTGTGCATCATTTTCCATCTATAATCAACTGTATTCCATATCTCCATGTAGTCTCCTTCCACATTATTTAGTGCTTTTTGAATAGCTTCCTTGCAACGGTCCATGCTCTCATAAAGCATACCGAGACAAGGGGTGTCGCCATCAACCATGCGAAGCACATCAACAATTGGTTCACACACATTTAAAACCTTTGTTGCACTTTCCCAAAAATTGCTATTTAAAACAATTTTCTCTATGTTCTTCCCCTTAGGACCTTTAGCAAGCACTGAATTTTCCCACTCACTGGAACACATAACAAATCTTAGAGCTGCTTTCTCTTCAACCACTCTTTTCAAAGTGATGTAAAATGAAGCAAACCTTGTTTCACATGGCCTCAACAACTCCCTCGATGCATGCTGCCTGTAGAGATTCAATGTGAGGCGGTGATTTCTGATAAAATTTGCAATTGCTCTCCCTCTATGAATTGCTTCATGTATCCATGGATATTTAGCCAAGTCATGTAACAACAAATCCAAACAATGTGCTGCACATGGGCTCCAGTATATTTGTGGGTATTTCTCTACAATTAGCTTTCCAGCTCCCACACAATTTGCAGCACTGTCAGTAACCACTTGAACCACATTTTCCACACCTATTTCAAGAATGGCTTCCTCTAATATTTCAAAAATATACTCTGAAGTTTTCTTATGGTTCATGGTGTCTATCACCTTCAAGAACACAACACCTTGAGGGCAAGCCACCAAAACATTAATCAGTGGTCTCTGACATATATCTGACCATCCATCACTCAATATTGTGCACCCTGTTGCCCTCCAAGAGGCTTTGACCTCAGATAATTTCTCAGTCACCCTATCTTTTGACCTCTGTAAAAGAGTTGTTCTCAAAGCCTCTGAAGAAGGAGGTGTGTAGCCTTTGCCAAACTCTGCAGCTTTCTGAATTGCGTCTCGAAAATGTGGATTCCTAGCTACATTGAATGGAATGGCACTTGAATAAAATAAATCGGCGAATGCATCATCCACATGTTGTTTTTCTAATGGTTTCCACAAATTTTTCAATGTTGCACTCCCCATTGATCCACCTATTGAGGTGTTGGGCATACTGGTAGAAGAAGACACAACAGATGTCGTGAACTTAGACATGTTCTCTTGGACTCTCTGTTTCTTTTGGGCATTGCATCTTTCCTACAATCGAAGAGGACTGCTCTTTCTCTAGAGCAGCTCTAATCTCTGGAGTCATTGATCCACATGCGTTGTAACCCCTCCTCCCCGACCGGCTGAATTCCCAAGTAAGTGGTCCACTGCCCTTGTCAAACTCCCTGTAAAAGCATGACCACACAAGCGGCACTTGAGGTTGTTACCGTCGCGGCTCACATGTTTCCATGCCTCAGCATTTGATTTTGGGGGTCCCATCGAATTACAATCTGCATTCAAATAACACTATTCAATAATATTACAAATTTACAACGAAGTTAAATACATTTTAAACAAGTTTAACTTTTTAAATTTAAATATATGACTACAAAATTCAATTAATTTTGTACATACATATTTTTAAATAGTTAAATCAAAATGCATTATAAATTTATAAATATGTAAAATAATATATTTTACAAATAAATGTTTTTAAAATTCCTTTAAATTTTAAAATACTAAAAACGTTAAATATTTTTACTAATATTTTATCGTTAAAATATAATAATGTTATGTTATATTTCATAAATTCATAGTTTAAATTTTAAATGTTAAATAAATTTGAAAAAATTAAAAAACTATACACCTTCAAAATTTAAAATTTAATTTAAAATATACATTTAAAAATGAATATTATTTTAATATATTTAAAAAATTAAAAATATATAGACAATTATATATTTTATTAAAATTAAAACATTAATTAAAAAAACAATTATAAACGTAATAATAAAATATACAAATAAAAGATAGAATATTAAATATGAATAAAATTATAAATTATACATTATAAAATGTAAAATATAAAACAATAATAAATTACTATATAAATTATAAAATGTAAAAATAATAAATTATACATAAATAATAAATAATAAATTATAAATTATAAAATGTAAACCTAACTAAAGTTTCGAACCATTTATGAATTTTAATTTATATGTAAATATTTTAAAGTTTTAAACAAACAAAGGAAAACGAAAAATACCTGGAGGTGGCAATACTGTAGTGGCGGCCACGGAAGTCACAGAAGCTCGGGCCGAAGAAGACACGGAGGTCGAAGCTCAGGCCGAAGAAGACGCGGAAGTCGAAGCTCAGGTCGCAGGCCGCAGAAATCAACAGAAATCAAGTCGAAGCCTCGCAACTCACGTCGAAGCTCACGTCGAAGGCGCGCGGAAATCAAGTCGCAGGCGCGCGGAAGCAGCGGGCACGTCGCGTCGCGGGCGCGCGGAAGCGTGGAAATCAGGTCGCACGCGCGCGGGATGCAGGTCGCGGAAGCAAGTCGCGGAAGCAGTGGAAGCAGGTCGCGGAAGCAGTGGATGCAGGTCGCGGAAGCAGTGGAAGCAAGTCGATAGAAATCACTAACTCGCCAATAAAAACAACACTGTCGTCAAACGCATTTGCACTCGGAATGATCAAACCCATACTCCGACCGCTTTTTATAAACTCAGACTGTCGTTTTAGGGTTATGTTAGGGTTTTTTTAGGGTTTTTTGTAAAGCGTTTTAAAAGATTTTTTTAATAGCGAATAATAACGAATATTCGGCGATTTTTTGGAGGTCGAATGAAGTTCGGCGATTTTCGAACTTCATGTCCAAAATCGCCGAACCCCGTGACACTGAGGTTTTGAGCCATGATAAGATTTTCCTAGAGGACATGAAGAATAGTCTCTTGTGCATTGAGGGTGGTGTCAACTTTTTGCACTGAGAACTACATGGAAGTAAGATAAAAGAGACAATGGCTTATGACCATAGAATGCTTCATATGGGGCATTTTGGTGGTGTGTGATTGGTGTTGTACCACCATTCAAGAATTGGTAATTACTTGACCAAATGATGTCGTTGATCGGAAGAGAAACATTAGAGGGATGTTTTCTGTTAGGAGTAAACTTAGGTTAATTCATCATTTACTAAGTTGTAATGTTAAAGCAATTAAATTTTATTGCTTTAACTTAGTTAGCTGTTAGTTAACTATTATCTAGTTGTCACATCCCTAGATTAGTGGGGGCTATACTATTGTTAGTTTACTGCTTTGGAATGTTCCCAGATGTGATTAGTTAAGGGCAATATGCTATTTCTGCATATTTTCCGTACTTAGTATATTTGATCCACTTTCCGTGGATGTTGTTATTGCTTTTACAATGGCTATAAACATTGCAATTCCTTCATTTGATATATGAGAAGGCTTTCCAGAATATTACATTCTTAAGATTTGGTATCAGAGCTAGCTGATCCCAGCTTCTGTGCTATTGTAAGGACACCTGAATCACCAAGGAGGAAAGAAAGAGGTTGCAGAAGTTTGAAGCACCAGAGGAAGTTGGAGCTGCATTGGAGAGCCATAGAGCCTCTCAGCCCATTCTTAGCCTATTGCATGCATACCCACATCCCCTTGTGTTAATCTGCACATATTGTTGCAAATTTATTTGCTACAACAATATAAAATCTGTAGATTAAAAAAATAAAAATAAAAATTGATAGTTGATAGGCTATTGCAGGAGTTTGCATTGCTCTGCGTCGAGCTACATGCATAGGCAGGGAGTTAACGAGATTGTGGATCGGGATTAATTGTGATCTGAGTATAAGGCGAGCTGGGCATTGTCTTATCCTCTGTGCGCCATTCGAGATCGAGCCACACCAACGAAGCCAAGTTGTTGGGTGTGTTGAGCCCTCAAGGGGCATGTTTTGTTTGGATCGGGTTGAGCCCATCCAAGCATTGGGTTGTTTTTCAAACGATAGATCCAACCGAGTTTATTGTTGGACGAGTTGATCAAATTGAGCCCACAAATCATTGGGGAGAGTTGACCGAGTTTTGAGAGGGAAGATCATTGTTGTGCAAGAGCCATACAAACCGAGTCGCAAGAAAGTTGGGGGTCATCATTGGTGAGTCATTGCAAGTGTTGTAGTGTATTGTCGTTGTTGACTCGCATAAAGGCAACAACCGCCTCCAAACTAGAGTCGTCAAAGCATTCACAGGCAACCTACATGCAAAGATGTCTCAATCATATGCATTGGAACGATTTCATCTCCACCAAACAACACAAATCTCTCCTTCAACAAGTGTCCAAGTGCACAACATGTGCTCCAAAAAGGCGTTTCAGAGACTGCATATAGCGGTCACGAGAAGCCAACAAATCGACCTTGCAAAAAAAAAGTGGCCATTCTTAGACAAGCGGCCAAGAAAATTAAAAAAAAAAAGCTATGGTCGAAAAAAAAAAAAAAAAGTGGCCAAAGCAACCCAAAAGCGGCTTAGGAGATTTAAAAATTATATATCAAAGTGACTTGCATGCAAATATCAAAACGGCGGCCAAAATCTTTGTAAATTCGTTTTGGGCGAACCCTAAAACCACCATCAACCTGTGCAGCCACAAGTGGCTTCTCCACAAGAGACATGTTTGCACTTTAAAAGGTAAGCAGATTTTTATTTCTTTAAATACAAATTGCTGCACTTTATATGCAAAGTGCATAATGCGCCTAAGTGTTTAGCATGAAAGTATTAGGCATGGGAGGTCAAGAGGTCGACCCCCACCTAAGCTGCAGTTTTTTGATATATAAAAATTTGGTGGCAATTTTGGAGAAAACTGCCAAAGTTAGCAGTAAAAAGTTCCACGAAGTGACTTAGTCACAGCTAAAGCCCATGCTAAATTTAGCAACAAAACACCTAATCGGGCTATAAAAATAAAATTTATTTTTCACCCGATCGATCTAAAACTTCGGTTTTGAGAATTTTTGTAAAGGCAAAGAGGCCAAAGAGCCAAAAAAATTTGCCTCATGGGAGAACCTTCTTTTTGCACAAAAGCAACCTTCACTAAAACTGCCATAACTTTCTTTCAATTCAGCGAAAAATTGTAAAACTTTTTTTGTAAAATTCTAGATTCCGATACTGGAATTCATAGAGCTGGTTTAGGGAGATTTTGGTGGACCAATTTTTGTAATAAATTTTCAAAGGCTGAAATAAGGTGTAAAAAGGTATAAAATTTACAATTTTGTACTCACAATGTATCCCAAAAGGGAATTTTCCACAGAAGAAGAGACAAAATTGTAATCGCACTATCATTATAAAGTGCCAAAACTTTTTCATTCTCATGGAGCTAGTTGTCTTTGCTTTTCACTCAAAATTTAGGGGGAAAAGATGAAAGACTTGCAAATTCTTCATTGATCGCTCAATAGTGGTATTCCTTGCGGATTAGAGCAAAGTGAATGGAGGGTAGTTTTTTCGTGCTAGTGTCAATTTGAGCCATGAGCCAACCCAACAAAGGTTTTCAAAACGTTCAGAGCTACTTGTTTGTTTTTCGAGCACACGTGCCAACCCAAAAGAGGTTCTAGACATCCAGAGACAGTTCTGAGCCTATTCCATCTCTTGCACACCGTTCAGAGGAAGTACCTTCATCCAGCTACTCCTGTTCAGATGAGATCCAGAGAGACCATACTGAATTAAGGGGGAATGATAAAGTCATTTGATTCACCTTAGAATAGGTTTCTTTTAGCATGTGTGTGCTAATAAATGTTTACCTCATGTAAACATATTTTGTTTTAGAGTTTTTTTCTCCTATTCACTTCAGACCATGATGAATTAAGGGGGGGAATGTTAGGAATAAACTTAGGTTAATTCATCATTTACTAAGTTGTAATGTTAAAGTAATTAAATTTTATTACTTTAACTTAGTTAGCTGTTAGTTAGCTATTATCTAGTTGTCACATCCCTAGATTAGTGGGGGCTATACTATTGTTAGTTTTCTTGCTTTGGAATGTTCCGGATGTTCTCGGATGTGATTAGTTAGGGGCAATATGCTATTTTTGCATATTTTCCGTACTTAGTATATTTGATCCACTTTCCATGGATGTTGTTCTTTGCTGCATCAATGATGTATAAACATTGTAGCTTCTTCATTTGATATATGAGAAGGGTTTCCAAAATATTACATTCTTAAGATTTCCAAGCATTTGTTGACTATTTCCATTTGACCATATGTTTGTGGCATAGTTACTAGGTTGATCGGGTTTGGTCCAGAGCCAATTTGAACCGCATATTTGGAGGCAACCGGATAAATACGGTATTGTTCACCTCGATTTGGTGTTAAAAATCCCTAAAAAAGTTGAAACCCTTAAAGTAATAATAAAAAATCCTAACCCTATTCAAAACACTTATAAAAGTGGTGGCAAGGAACACAAATCAAAAAGGAAGAAGAGCGGTGACAATCCCTTAGCTTGATTTCATTATCCCTCCTTCCGTGACGTTAGTCCTGGTAGTGGTTTGGTGCGAAGGTAGTGGTGGTCTCTGGGTAGTATAGTGTTTGATAGTAGTGGTTATCTCTAACTCGTAGGGCGAGCGTTGGTTGAGGTAAGCCCAAAGTTTCCCTCTCCGAAATTGCTTGTTCGGCAAATAGTTGTAAGCTTTGACGGGTAGGGGAATGGATTCATTCCCCTCCCTGCTCGGGGAATGAATCCACTCCTCGCCCACTCGGGGAGTTTTAAAAGCTCGTAACTTTTAAAGATTTTATTCAATTTAAATAATCTAATAACTAATATTAACTTATTAAATATTTAGCTAATAACATTTAAATATTCAATTTCATTATTAACAATTTAATAACTAATATATTGTTATTAACGTAATAGTTAGTAACTAAATATTATTTATTGCATTATTAATATATGTAAAATAAATTATTTTTATTTATAATCAAATAAAAGTTGTTTTTTATTTATTTTTAGAATGAAATATTAATTTTAATAATTAATATTATTTTTTATTTTTATTTATAAATAATTAAAATTTGTTATTAATTTATTATTTATAATAAAATATTTATTTTAGCAACTAATAATAATATATTAATAATGAAATAAATAGTAGTTATTTATAAACATTGATAATTACTAAATATTATTTATTCCGTTATTGGCATGTGTAAAACTATCATTTTTATTTATAATATTAATTTTTCAATAATACTAATAATTAAAAACTAAATAATGATAACTTCCGACACCTTTACAAATTGTTTTGATCCTAGAAATTTTGTCACTCCTAGTGTAATATCCCTGAAAAAGAAACTTCTAGCAAATTTGGATATTTCCGTTAAATCCTAGGAGCAGCAGTATTGCAAAAATGAACTTTTACAACAATAATCTGAATTTTATAAATAAAAACAGCGAACCAATATGGGAAAAAATAGTCTTTTATTTATTTATTTCCAACCAGATACAATAAAACAATACGAGTGTCCGAATATAATTGCTCGGAGCTGAATTGGCAGAACAATTGCACCTGAAAGACCTCTGCAACTCCTGAATGGAATTGCCCAGCTGAGAAGTGGGGGATTTCGTCCCCAATTCCATATGCAAATGAGGGTTTTCGTCCTCTGTTGTTTGCAGAAGCAGAAGCTACTTGCAAACAAAGAAAATAATTCATCAATTTCCAAGATGTCCTTCTAATAATCCCCAAATTTGCCTTTATAACGTGCCATCCTTCTTCCAAAGTGAGCGCCCCTTTCTGGTTTACATGCATGCTCCCAAAAACAATTAAAATAATTACTCTATTCCCCACAAGTTGTGCCCATCCTAATAATATAACTAACCACATTAAAAATACTTTATTCACCTCCTATTCTAAAAATAGAATCTGTTCCTCATGCAACCCATTCTATACTTGCGCCCCCATTATAGAATGCTTTATTTAATTAAAAACTGACTTTGGTGCCTAATAATGTAAGTACATTCTTCTATTATTATTTAATTCTATTTCAGTTATTTAAATATAATTTAAGTGTCCCTTTTCCAAATAAAATATACTATTACCCTTGGACCACTTAATTAATTTATTTTCCTCTTTTAATCACCCTTTTTGACGGAAAATGATAAAAATAGGCTTCAGATATCTAGAATTAATTAATTCTGAAAAGGGGACATTGCAGTTAAGCCCTACCTACAATTGCTTGCCCTCAAGCAATGCCATTCCACTTCTCTCATTCTGAACCGCCCTGCAAATAACGGGATCCCAAATCCACCTTGGGAATTTGCAATTTCCAAACCTTGAAGTTGTTGGCTTCTGCTGCACCTCTATGATATGATTAGGAAACCATGCATTAGGTGAAGTTCTTTCAATAACCTCAATAAAGGAGTCCAAAATAGTGGAATCATGCATCAACTGGGATTTGGAAAGTGTGCTAACAATAATACCCTCCATTCTGCTAGCTGAAACTGATGTTGTAACTTTATCAGTCATCCCATGGATTACCACCTCTTTCCCATTTAACTTAAACTTTAGCTCCATATTATGAAAGTTTTGGATGAATTCCCCCAACGAATGCAACCATTGCACTCCTAGCACCAAGTCAATCTCTTTCAACCCAACAACATAAAAATCATCACTCATCTGATGGTCATCCAATGTGAAGCTAAGTTGTTCAACCTTTTTTCCGACAAGTTATGGTAAAACCATCAGCTACAATGATGCTGAAACCGGCTACATTATTTGTTTCCAAATCTCTCCTGTTCACCAATCCTTCATTTATAAAATTGTGGGTTGCCCCACTATAAATCAACACGACAATGTTTTACCCAAGGACTCCACTAACCTTAAAGAGATGATAGTGTGGCAAGAGTGCTTCCTACAAACTCTGGTTCTTCTTCTGAATCTTCATTTGATATCACTTCTATGTAATGCACCTGTCCCTTTGGAAGACACCTATGATCCAGTCCACATGGATCCCTGCAAGCGAAGCATAATTTCTTTTGCTTGAGTTAATTTCGAGTCTAATCCCTCATTGTCCGTATTTGCTTAACAGGTGCTGCCCTTGGCTGCCCCACGAAAGATGTTTTTGGCTGCTCGGAAGGTATTGTCCTTAGCTGCCCCAAATGTGTTGTTTTTTGCTGCTCAAAAAATGTAGTTCTTTGCTTGTCCTATAGGCAGAAATTTCTCTTTAGGGGCTGCTATTTCCAAGTCCAAGGCCTTTTTGATGGCTCCTAGTAGAGAAGTAGGGCTGACAACTTTCACTAAACCCCTAAGAGATTCAGTTAAACCTTCAATAAACAAAACAACTAGTTTCCTCTCTGTCACATCAGGCACCATCACAGAAAGTTTCTGAAATTCAGCTACATAGTCACCGAATGTAGTTGTTTGAGTTGAGCTAATTCCTAGAAATGAATTTATGGATCCACTCTGTCAAATCTTTCTATCAACCTATCACTGAAATTTGCATACTAGCAAATGAGATTGTGGCCTTGTGATTAGCCCATGGTACTGTTATCACAAAAAAACAACACCCTTTGATTTTTCATGAATGAATGATGAGCAATCAATGTTTTTGGGTAACATGGGATTGTCTCTCAAGTTGTGGGACTTGTTACTTAAAGACAAACCTCCTAGAGAAGGTTGGTTCTTCTACCTATTCATAATGCTAAACTACTTCTAGGAAGGAAATGCAACTATTTAATCCTATTCTATGATTCCAAGGGACTAGGGAGAGAGGGGAATGCATAAAATGAAATCCTACACTAAGGGAGGGTGATAACACCAAGAAGAGGGTGGAAAGACACTCTCAAATGAGGGAAAATGGGAGAAAAATGGAGGAGAGGGCAAACATAAGTGCCACAGTCCAAAGCAACATTCAAACCACCATTTCCATGGAGCACAATAGATTCAAACCCTATAAGGAGAATAAAGAATGCACAATATACCTGCAGATGCAATGAAAGGCAAGAAAATGCAATAGAACACAAGCTAGGGCAGATAATAACCACAAAACAAGTATTTTATTGCTTTAGGAAGATGCACAATCCATTACAATGAAGGAGAAAGGCAAGGATCACCATGTAGATATCCAAATGTGAGGCTACTGCAACTCAAAATCCACATGCAACACTTGTAGAAGGCTGCATTAGCATTACAAGAATGTCCAACATAAGAGTGTCCAACGTTATAAATGAGCCTCCTTTTACAATATATAGGGAATGGGAAAGAGAGAGAAGAGAGAACAAGAGAGGGAATTCGAATTCCCCTTCCACCCACCAACAACATGCATTAAATCCTTGAAAATAGGTATGAGCACCCTTACAAATCCATTCCCCAATGATACTTTGCTTACAGAAGAAGAAATGACCGCCATACCTCGTTAAAACTGGTTGTTGAGCTACCTTGAATTGAGTTCTTTAATGTTGAGGATGTTTTCCTCTTTTTCACCCACCTACCATCACCTAACCCAAGATTTTCAGTTGCCATGATGTAGAGGATGAAAAGACCTTTCCAAAACGGCAGTGCGGGGGTCGAGGAGGAACACGGGTTCCCAGTGCAATTCCACAGTCCGCTTTAATTCTTTTTTTTTTTGCTTTGTGGTGCGGATGGTTTGGTGGTGCGGGGAACTCGTTGGAGGGAGGAACTGTTCCCTCTGTGGTCCCCGGGCCCGCATTTACCGTGTTGTTCGCCGTTTGAGTTTAGGTCGGTGAATTGGTGTCGGGTGGAACTTAGGAACTGTTCCACTCGGGTTCGGTTCTGCAGCCCCCTTAACTCTTGCAATATTAACTTGCCCCGCTTTACACCGTTTCCCCTCAATGCATTGTTCGTCGGCTTGGCCCATCATTTTTGTTCTTGGTGTCGGTGCAAAGAGCCCCTAACCCCTCCATCCCGAGAAATGAAAGTTTCGAGTTGACCTCTCGCACATCATGGCCGATGTGCGAGAAATGTCAACAGATACCACCACTCATGTGCTATACCTTCTAGATGAAGGGTTGCAAATTTGATGGCTTCCTCTTCCATCATTGGCTTGAGTGATATGAAGGTATCCAATTTTTGTATCCATGCACAAGTGGTACTCTTGCCAGAGCCGTCAAAAGTAGGGAGTGACAACTTCCCTAGTGCCTGTTGCAAGTCTCTCTGAGTAGCTTGTGGTCTCAGATCAACTCTTGGTCCACTCTTGTTCTTCAAATTGATGAAATTATTGAGCGATATAGCCTCTCTAATCTCACTTGGAAGTACCTTGTATTCCACATAGCTAGCAACAATATCATTTGCTATAGATAGTTGAGTTTCCACCTTCTGGAACTACTTCCTCCCTGTGAAGAAATTCGAGGTGGAAGGGCCTAACAATAGATCCAACGTTTGTCTTTCGAGTGTGTTGGTTATTGTTTCCCCTTGAAGAACTTTCCTCACCATTGGGAGTCCTTTGTACATTCATGCCTTGTATAACTTGGATCAACTGACCCATCATATCCACTAACCTATCGCGTCTCTGAACAAGCTTGTCAAAACGTGCCTCTTCTGGGTCCCGGTTTTCCATGACTCCTGGCTCTTCTTAAGCTTTCTTCTTCTCCCTTTGCTGCTATCCAACTTCTCTGTCACTAACTTGCATGGAGTTCAAAGCTGCAATCTTTTTTTCTTCCTATGTTTAAAAAAAAAATTCCCTTCCACAAGCTCGAAGGAAATTCTCTCTAATACCAGTGTAATATCCCTGAAAAAGGAACTTATAGCAAATCCAAAGTAGTATTGTAAAAATGAACTATTACAACAACAATAATCTGAATTTTATAAATAAAAACAACAAACCAATATGGGTAAAAATAGTCTTTTATTTATTTATTTCCAACAAGATACAATAAAACAATACCGGTGTCTGAATACAATTGCCTGGAGCTGAACTGGCGGAACAATTGCACCTTGAAAGACCTTTGCAACTCTTGAATGGATTTGCCTAGCTAAGAAGTGGGGGATTTCGTCCCCAATTCCGTATGCAAATGAGGGTTTTCGTCCTTTGTTGTTTGCGAGAAAAGAAGATGCTTGCGACAAAGAAAATAATCCATCAATTTCGAATACGTCCTTCCAATGATCCCCAAATCTGCCTTTATAACTTCTCTTCCTTCTTCCAAAGTGGGCACCCCTTCTGGTTTACATGCATGCTCCCAAAAACAATTAAAATAATTACTTTATTCCCCTCAAGTTGGCGCCCCATCCTAATAATAGAATTAAACACATTAAAAATACTTTATCCACCTCCTATCCTAAAAATAGGATTTGTTCCTCATGCAGCCCATTCTATACTTGGCGCCCCCATTATAGAATACTTTATTTAATTAAAAACTTTGACTTTGGTGCCTAATAATAGAAGTACATGCTTCTATTATTATTTTATTCTATTTCAGTTATTTAAATATAATTTAAGTGTCCCTTTTCCAAATAAAATATAATATTACCCTTGGACCACTTAATTAATTTATTTTTCCTCTTTTAATCACCCCTTAGCCTACGGAAAATAATAAAAATAGGCTTCAAATATCCAAGATTAATTAATTTTGAAAAGGGGACATTACACTTAGCTATGCTCTCTTGTTATGATGTTGAGAGGGATCAAGCTGATGGCGGTTTTGGCCAACTCAATTTACTAGGGTTTAACACAATCGGCTAAAAATGGGTAAGATTGCTAGAGAGGGTGTGTCTGGTTTGTGTTGTGGGCTCAATATTCAAACTTATCCCATTCGTAAATAATGTCCACCCTATATTTGAGTGCTAACCAAGAAAGATACATTGTATCGTAACCGACTATCCCGCCTTAGTGGTTGGGGCGAGTCAAGTTTTCAAGGCTAAGCGCTAACCTGGTGCACAAGTAACAAATGGTCGATGGCTTCCAATGACTAAGCTTTGAAAAAACTTTAGGGGTCTCTTGATATACTCGAAGGTTTGTGAAAGCTCAACTCGTGTACTCGGTGTTTAGGCACTCGTAGTGATGGGTCGAATTCCACCCCACTTTACACATTGATCTTGTGTGGTTAGCAAAAACAACTTTCAATGAGATTTTAAAACACTCGGCACAAGGATTCTAACCTAAAGAAAAAATAACTATTCCATTTTTTTTTGGCTAGGTTTGGGAGAGAAGGCTTAGTTCCACTACTTTGGAACAACTTTGTTATCACCAAGATCTTGTTTAGGCGAGGTGAGAGCATACGGTGGACAATTGTAGAGAGCCCTAAACTGATATGGTTGTTGTGGAACATGGGTCCGGAAAGAGCTTTGATACCAAGTGTGACGAACCCTTTTGCAAATAGATTAGGCCAATACCAAAGTATAGAGAAAATATATTGTGATAATGAAATAGAAGATAATTCAATTGCATAAAAGAGATCAAAATTGGATGTATCTTCAAGGCTGCAATTGCCTTTGAGCAAGCTCAATACAATATAATTTGTGGACACCTTTACATTGACATATGCACCACATTTATACTAATTTTATTCTAGCCAACTTCTACTCATGCATGTGGGATTATCCTAAATAGCTTAAGGGCCGACTTACAAAGCATATGCATCCGCAACTTTTATCAATAACAAATATTATGGAATTAGGAAGAAGGGGTTCTAACACTTGACACATTAATGGGGGTGTAAGGTTTGTTAATTACCTTTATATCGAGTCTTCATATGCTTGAAAAATAAATTCATATTAATCAAAAAGGAAAAAATCACGGCCGACTCATATCAAATTTATCCAAGAAGGCTGAAAAATCTGATCTAAACTGGATTTGGTGCAAATTCAGTTGGATTTAGTAACTATGCATAAAATAAAGGATGTGTTGTGGGTTTCGCACTGAGCAACCATTGACTTGCTTGGGATTGTCTCGGGTACACCTGGGTTTGCGCCTTATGCCATATAAAAATCTTGTCAAATAAGAAAAATTAACCACATAAAGGATAATATGCATCGGATAAACAAAATAACCAAATATCATGATAAATCAAACTACATTTTTATGAAGTCAAAGATTGAAAAATCAAAAGATTCCTTTTTAGGTTTTTAGTTTTAGGTTTATTGAGTCGAAGATTGAAAAGTCATTCCAAAAATTAAATAATGGTATTATAGCTTCTGGGTATGCTCTAGGTTTGGCTTGAGTACACTCCAACATGCTCAGGTTAGTTTCTTGACAAACTCGGGCAGGCTAGGGTGGTTATTTGAGTAGAACCTGACTAGGACTGAGACTGCAGTCTGGTACATACAATATTGAGACACCAGTCCCTCAAACGTGGAGAACCTGACTACTTAGCATTTTGTAAATACACTATCACTGACCACCTTCTTCAAAAGTTTCCTCTCTTTTAAAAGTCAACTTTCTCCTTGTACTTTTCCGTGTACTTTTCCGTGGTGACTTGCAACTTATGCTTTGCTTGTTTGAACCTTTTTCACATGTTATTCAAATTCCTCTACATCATGGCTCACATGCATTTCTGCCGGAATATGGATGAGATCTACTACTCCTAAGGAATTCTGCCATATACAATCTCAATGGTGATTTATCAATTGATCTGTTCATACTAGAAATATATAAACACTCAAACTTGTGGGAGGGCCGAATCACATTGTTTGGGATGATATCTAACGATACTCCTTTAAAGTTTCCCAAACTTCTATTCAGTCTGTTTGTCCATTAGTCTTTGGATGATAAGTACAGCTGAATTGCAGTTGTTTATCAGGCTTCTTCCATAATATCCTCCAAAAATGGCTCAAAAACGTGTTGTTACTGCCGTTTGTTATGTCCTTTGGAACTTCATGAAGTCAAACAACTACTTTAAAAATCAAATCTGCTACCCTACTTGCATCAAAAGTTTTCCTACAAGAAATGAAACTAGTCATCATGTAAAATTTATCAACTCCTAGAATATAATTATTATCTTGTTGTGCTCAAGGCATACCGAGTGCAAATTTTATTTTGGATTATTTTATTTGATCACGGAGGTGGATGAAAACTTTAGAGGTTACAGTGGAGAATCTTGGAAAATGGAGGATTTAAATGGATTATTTTATTTGGTCATGGAGGTGGGTGAAGATTGTGTAGATTTTAGTGAAAAATATTTCAAAATGGGGGAGAGTGGGATTTGAGGTGGATAATTGAATTAGTTTTGTGAATAGCTGTAGGATTCTATTAGGTGAGGATATGATTAGCTAATTAATTGGTCATGTGCTTTTATGGGATTAAATGAGAGTGAATGATTTAATTGATCAATAAGGTGGTTTAATTAGGGTGTCTACACCGACAATCGCTCGTTTGTTCTACATCCTGTATTCCATTCATCTCCTTTGCAAATTTGGGTTTGGTGATGCCCACGACTGAAGTCTATAGTAGAAAAGCCCTGGGCACCTTGCAAACTATCTAACATGTCATCTTATTAAGGAATTGGAAAAGAAGTTTTTAATTGTAATGCTGTAAAAACTCTTGAATCAACACACATTCGCCACTCACCTATGTTTTTGGCATGATTAGTGGGTGATTTGTGCACAAGCACACAGCCGGGGCAACCTCGCAGCTGCATGCCCACCCTCTCTTCCTTCGGACTTTGTGCTCCTCAGCCTTGCAGTGTCTTGTGCCACAAATATGGGCTCTTACTTTGCAGCACTGGTGCAACGCTGTGCAACATACCTTGGAGCTCCATTGTGACACATAGAATGTCCTTCACTCAGTACCCTTTACGCAACCTTCTGGTACCTTTGCTCCCTGTACTTTGCAGTCCCATGCTCACCGCAAAACACCTTGTAGCACTACGCAGTTGTGCAGGACCTCTAGAGCTTAGAGTCCACACATTAACTCTTTGTTGCAGTGTAGCATACTACCAAGTGGAACTCTCCATGTGTGTGCCATGTCAGAGCACTTGTTTGCATTCCATGCACTGGAAGTTCAATTGCCACACTTGCAAGAAGACTGTCACTTGGCCAATAAAATGAACCATTCCCTCTTATAATCATCGTTTTTCATAACTATCTTCTTGTAACGATGTATATATATGTAAACTATTTAGACCAAAGGGTGACATAACGACCATAAACAAAATAATTGTGAATACTTGCATGCCTAGAGTATATTATATTTCTCATACACATCTCTGATCTCGTTCCAATCTAGGCAAATCATTTTGGAAGTGTTTCCCTTTACTCATCACAAGAATCCTCATTCCTAGCCTTATGGAACATTTGTACACAATTGTACTTTCCCTATTCTTTCTATTGAATAGAAGTTGCACTATTCTACAAAAGACTTCCGTGTTCAAATGTGTTTGGTTTGCTAGTGTTTAGTTCTCCTTGTGCATTCTATAACTTGCAACTTGTCTCCAAGCGAAAGGTTGCCCTCCACATTGACATCCCGGGCTTGGTGGTGCAGATTATTGACATTCTACGATATAAAGGACTATTTGGAAGAGGGATCTAGGAACCAATTTGGTTTGTGCTTCTTGATCAAGGGAAGATTAGGCCTAGCTCTTCTTCTTGTGCCAAAAGAAGGATGGCACTTGGTCCTCGTGCATCGACCATCATGCACTCAACAAGATAATGGTGAAGAATCAATATACACTGCCACACATTGATGACCTCCTAGACCAATGCCGAGGTGCACAATACTTCACCAAGCTCGACTTGAACTCTAGTTAGCATTGGGTACTAGTCCATCTTGAAGAGATCTAGTTAACAAATTTCAAAACAAAGGAAGGATGTATGACGAGTGGTTGGTTATGCCTTTTGGCTTCAGCAATGCACCGACAACATTCATGCGCCTAATGAATGACATACTTCGATCCTTCACCAACTCCATCGTCTACTTGAGAGGAGCATGTGGAGTGTGTCTCACACGACTGAGACACATTGCGTAAACAAAAGTTGCAAACCAACATGGCCAAGTGTATATTTGACACCACAATTTGAGTATATGGGTTACATCATCTATCGCGCAAATATTCGGGTAGACATAGAGAAGATCAAGGTAATCCAAAATTGGCCAATTTCGTGCAATCTCACAAAATTGAGTTTTTTTGGACTTGCTAACTTTTACAATAGGTTTTTCCTTGGGTTCTCGTGCATATCATGGAGTGTTGGTTAGATCACGTGCACTATAACAACATTCCACTAGACCCCTATGCAACAATGTGCCTTTAAGGAACTCAAACATTGCCTCGCATAACTCTTGTTTTATCGATGCTTGACATTGTGCAACCTTTGAGATTTAGACCAAACTATCTTTAATATGAAAATTAGGTTGAGGATCTAATTAGAGTTAGTAAATGTGCATCTAATTTAGAACAACAAAATAACAATTCTAACAGTCCTAAATTTTGAAAATTAGATTATGCCAATAGATATGCCAATAAAAGTACAATTAGAGTTTTAGGGTTAGAGAAATAGATTGTGCCACCAAGCTCATAATGTGTGAGAAATTGGTTACAATCTAAGTTGCCGCATTCGCGAACTTGAAGAAAAATTTGAAATTCGCCGGATTTTAACAGTGGGTTGAAAATCGTGATTTAATTCACGTTTTTTCCTTTTTTGGCAATTTTTTCCGTTTTTGGATTTTTGGTGAAAAGGACAGAAATTTTTTGCCATTTTTGGAAAGGGTCCGGGAAGATGTAGCAGCAAAAACTTGCATGTGCCATAACTTTCATTATGTGGCTCCGTTTCAGGTGTCGTTTTCTCTAAAAGTGCATATTTTCTCGAGCTCTACGCATTGATGGCAATATTTTTCTTATTTTCATAAAATCCATTTTTGCATCTTTTTGGACCAAGCAATTTCTTGCAATCTTCTGAAAGAATCATGAGCTTTGATTGCCTGTAGACAGATTAGTAATTAAAAATACTGGATAGCTTTCCAAAACTCAACGAGTATTCTCCCGTGCTCGGACTAATCGTCCCACCTGCCAGCTTGGTCGCAACCTGTGAGCACATGTTTTTTGAAGTTTTTGCTTTCAATCACATTATTGTAATAGCTACATATGAAATCAATGAAATGTGATATTATCTCTCTTTTGAAATGTGAATTTATCTTTTGTTTTTATATATGTAATAAAAATGTATATTTCTCATAGTCGAATTTAATCGCTGATTTTTTTACCAGCAATTTTTCACGAATTTAATCATCGGCGAATTTGAACACGAATTCGAATGCGGCAACTTAGGTTACAATAGTGGATAAGAGGTTTGTCAAGTTGCTTGTAAAATTTGGGGACATGGAAACATGTGCAAAACATGTTTGTTTGAAGGAGGATAGGTTTGTGGCCGAACGTATCTTTGGAGCTACAAATTTTTCCTCCGGTGCTTTGAGTTGAGTTTTGATTCTAGGATTTGCTTTTCCGTGTCAAAATACTTGGAATTTGGGTTCGAGGATGAAACAATGACCGTGTTGTGATTGGATATTGCTCTTCATCAATTGTAGCTCAAAAAACGTTAGTAACGATTTGTGTTGGATGACCTCACCCCACCCCGATTGGTGTGGTATTTCGCCGCATTACGAACCAATATTTTGAAGATGGATCAAACCACATGTAGTTCTCCTAACCCTATGACAAGATGGAGAGTGATAAATTATATAAACAAGGTGAAGTCGGCAATTTGGACCTCACACTGCAATAAACACTTGTGATTTAGTTGTAGCTCATGGATTTGTGATCCAGGGCAGCAATAAAGATGTATTCGAGAACTTGGGTAGCTTGGCTGTTGTAGTGCTATAAGGAGTGGGTGCTTTGATGCTTTGGACAATGTCCTTCTTAGAGTGTGGCTTTGATATGAGATCCTTAGACGCACCTAAAGAGTTAGGTTGGATGTGTTTATATAAGTGACCATTCACATGATTTCCTACTCAAATGACCCAAAAATATGACGTAGGCCGACTAAGCTAAATTGTGCATTTGAAAATATGACGTTCTACAAGCACGTGGGACAAGTTAGTAGTAGGTGGGATATTTTCATGGCCGAACTTGTCCGGCTAAGGTCGGAATCAGTTTTGAGACAAGTGGCATTGGTAGACTTGTTATGTAAAGTATGCGGTGATTCTTGAAGTGCTAAGTTGGAGAATAGTTGTGGACTAGTGGTCTCGGGATATATTATATAGCGAGGTAAGTTTTAAGTTGGTCAAGAAATAGGTAAATGGGAATAATGTCGGAATAAATGTCAAAGTGATATTGCCAAGTGCATAGGACCAGATTATGGGTACTACACTATGCACTCGACACAGTGCCCACACAACATAGACATCCGGTTGCGTATCACCCAAAGACATTCGGTGACACGGTCTAACATTACTCATCCATCCATTTTGATCATAAGTTACTGCAGTTTTGCGAGGGCAAGCTTGAGAATGCGTTCCACATGGAGTGGATAACCTACTTGCAATAGTTCCATCGGGTGATCAAGCACAAGAAAGGTAAAGACAATAAGTAGAATTCGTCCATCGAGCAAGAGCTCATCCTAGTGCTTGACATGTATGGCCATGTTGACCTTGGTAAAGGCACCATGTCCTTTCTCATGCAGAGGTGCAGAATATACATGCTTTGCACAATGAGATGTGCGAGCACTATAGACTTGGTCATGGACATAGAAGGGCATAAGTATAGGTTGTGCATAAAGTAGAGGCATGCCTAAGGAAAAAGTGTGAGTAAGTCGGTGGATATAAATTTTGGGGTCGAGGGCGTAGAAATCAGCGGCCCCCAAACAAACACGTGTCACCAACCAAAGTGTAGGGTTGTGGATTGCACGGGTTGAGGTGGTGGAGAAGGACAAGGAAGCACATGGGGTCCCAACCGGATACTTGAAGTTCGTGACAATTCATTGCCAATGAGACATCCTCCAGGGTATCCAAAATGCAACAAAATATGTTCTTTTGCCAATTGTGAAGACCAAGGGTTCCTCGTGCTCACATTTGATTAATTCTTTATCAGAGGTTTTACAGGCTTAAGGAATCGAAGCGAGGTTTTGGTGCATGTTCATGGATTGTCGAAGCTTCGCACACGGGTTTTGTGCACGAGTGTTACATCTTTGTATTATGTAGTGTAGTGCAAGTCGCATGATTATGTACTATTGAAATGGAGCTTGAAGTCAATATATGAAAAAGTGTAGTTCTGTAATTCTTTGTGCGTATATACATTTTATATCTGTTTAGGGTTTCTGCTATGTTATAAGTTATAACAAGTATTTATAGATCTTTGTAGTAAACTTTGCTTATGATGAGGATATTCTAGTAGTGGTTACTTGAGGATATGTAGGTAAATTGTTGATTTCCTTGAGGAATGTTGAGTTAGGGCTTGATTTTACCATCATTGCATGGGTGGTCATTGCTGTTATATCACTTTCTCAATACAAGGTTCTGATGATCTTTGATTTGCGCTTCGGGTGAGGCCTCTATGTACTCATGCGTAGTTGAATATGTTAGCATAAGTGGTGAATTACTCTATTTGTTGTCGCAAGAGCCGAGTCTAAGTCTGCAAGGGCTCGTGGGCTCTTAACCTTTTGCGTAGGAAAGGAACAACGGAAAACACCGCAATGATTTTTGCTATAAATGATGATTCAGGGCAAGAGAAAAAGACACTGTTTTCTATTTAAGTTTAGGAAAATTGTCTTTTATTATTCTCAATAAGATAATAATAGGAGATGGATCGGGCATTTAATTTATGCGAAGGATATGATTTCTGTTTTATGGTTTAGTTTTATTGATCATCGGTTCAACTTCCATCCACTGGAAATATCAGCTATGTTTTGCATTTAATATGTTGTAAACAACAACAAACATTAAGATCAAACATGCCTTATGAAGGTTTTTTTGCAAAGGGAGACTTCGACCTCTCCTGTTTTTCTATATAGTTTTCTAGTTTGTAAATGTATATAGTGAACAATGTCGGGAACAATGGACAACCTTTGTAAATAACTTAGTCAACCCGGCCCTTATAACATATGTTTCATCTCTTTTCCCGATCCTCCGGTCCTGTGCCTAGTTCCTCACCATTGTCCTCATATACTATTTTCCCATTCATATACAATTCTCTAGATTTTGGGGATACTACTTGGCATAGCCTTTCCATGTTCTTGTGTTTTGCGTCCTCCACAAAAGTCAACTCACCAAACATAACCTATAATCCACGAAAGGAACGATAAGAAAATTGTTCCAAGCCGCGATCTCGGATGATAATTACACACCACACTAGATTTGCAAAATAGAAAAGTTAAAATATCATATATGGAAATCCATCATAATTCATAATACTCAATACATTACAATACAATGACTTGAATTACTCAATAAAAAAATGTACATGTAGGAGGAGGGGAGTGCAACTACTACCTAAATCGGTGGTGAAGAACTTCCACTAACTCGATCACCGGTAGTTAAGTAAACTTCAGAAGACTAGTAAGCTAACTCCACATAACTGAGAAGCTAACTCCACACAACTAGTACACCTAAGCAAGCTAACCCAACAAGTGTAGGGCGGGCTAACACAAGTGTAAGAATTATCCTAATAAATAAATAAAAGGATAAATAATAACCTACACTAACACCCTCCTGTTAGCATAGCTTAGGTGGGCAAAAAAGGTGGTGGGTCCCACAATAAGGCCTGATGAGGTACCCACGTACAATAACTGGGAAAATTGGATATCGCAAGGTACCCAAAACCAGTAATAACAAAGTAGAGAGCAAAATCCCGCTGCAAGATATCCTAAGAAGCTCGGCTCCAAAAACTCATATAATGCTAAAGAAGTTTGGTGCGCACTGTGGTCTGAATCCACTGCTCGATCATAGAACTCAAAAACAATTGACACTGGGCTTCACCAGAATAGCTCCATGCAAGGAGATTGTCAATGGAGTGATGTCGAAAGTGCAAAAAAACACCAAACATAATTTGATTAACTGCTACAAATAGGTGTGCCACGATCCAAAAACAAGCAAGGTAACAAGGCAAAGACACAAGATCCAAATAAATAGGAGTGCCATGATCCAAGAAAAGCCAAGGTAACAAGGTAAATAGGTGTGTCACGATCCAAGAACAATAACCAAGGCAACAAGGCAAGGACACGAGATCCAAATAAATAGGAGTGCCACGATCCAAGAAAATCCAAGGTAACAAGGCAAGGACATGAAATCCGAAGAAACAATATCAACATGTAACAAGGCAAGGACACGAAACCCGAAGAAGCAGTGTCAACACGTAACAAGGCAAGGACACAAAACGCAAAGAATTAGTATCAACACCACACCCTCTCATACCGCTGAATGGGTAGAGTGACACCACAGATCTGTATGAGTTGCCAAAATCAACTACTCGAACACTGACAAACTAACACTGAGCTTCACTAGAATTGCTCCCCCACAAGAGAGACTGTCAACATGCAAAAAAAGTGTTGAAAATATAGATCTAAAATATCTCAACAAACAAGAGAAATATAAATGTATACACCCAGAAATACAAGAATGCAACACCCAAACATTTAGGACGTCGGGCTCAACCGAAATTGCGTCGACAAGTGATTACAACACCCTACCAAATTTGACAGTTTATAATTGAGTGCATGTAAATATTACAATGAGTAAAAATACCTTTTACATTTGAAATGTGTATAAAAATTTCACCAATGCGTAGATCTCGAAAAAATACACAATTTCATTTTTTTTCGTTAATCCGAGCTACTGAGATCAAAAGTTATGAGCTCTAGAAGGTTTTCTTATTAAAATAATATTTTAATGCTGATGTTTTTAAAAGGTACACGTGACACCCAAATGTCTAAAGGGTAAAAGAGTGCATCCACATGATACAAACTTGCGACCAAAGGATAAAAACTCTGCGCCCAAAACCTAAATGTCCAGAGGGTAAATCATTGCATCCGGAGGGTACACGTCTATATCCAATGGATAAAAGAATGCACCCAGAGGGTACAGATCTGCATCCAGTGGATAAAAGACTGCATCCAAAACAAAAATATCCAGAGGGTAAAATAATGCATCCGGAAGGTACATGCTTATATCTAATGGATAAAAGAATGCACCAAGAGGGTACAAATTTGCGTCCAGTGGATAAAAGACTGCATCCAAAACAAAAATATCTATAGGGTAAAAGAATGCATTTGGAAGGTACACGTTTATATCCAATGGATAAAAGAATGCACCCAAAGGGTACAATCTGCGTCTAGATTTGAGTGTCTCAAAACATGGTTGAGTTTATAGTCGATGTAGAGTTTTGGCACCTTCCAAACCCAATGGCGCACTCACTTGTGGATGCAATTTCGGTTGAGCTCAACGCCCTAAACTATTGGGTGTTGCATTCTTGTATCTATGGGTGTATACATTTATCTCTCTTGTTTGAAGAGATATTTTAGATCTATATTTTCGACACTTTTTTGGCACGTTGATAGTCTCTCTTGTGGGGAGCTATTCGGTGAAGCCAAAGTGTTAGTTTGTCGCTGCTTGAGTAGTTGATTTTGGCAACTCATATAGATCTCGTGGTGTCACTCTACCCATTCAAAGCAAAGTATGGGAGGGTGTGGTGTTGAGCATCTTTTGTTTCTTTGGGTTTGACACCTTCCAAAGCCAATGGCGCACTCTTTTGCATAAAAATGCATGTTGTACAAAAGTCTTGACAAATTCGAATACATGAAAATAATAAACTCTTGCTTGCAAAGAAAAATTTCTGAGATGAATGTCTACGTCATCCGTCGCTTTGATACCATGAAAAGAATGATAAGAAGTTTGTTCCAAGCCGTGATCTTAGATGATAATAACACACCAATTTAGATTTGCAAAACTAAAGAGCTAAAATACCATATATAGAAATCCATCATAATCCATAATGCTCAATACATTACAATACAATGACTTGAATTATTCAATAAGAAAGATGTACATATAAGAGGAGGAAAGTGCAACTACTACCTAAATCAGTGGTGAAGAACTCCCACTAACTGATACTGGTAGTTAAGTTAACTCCAGAAGACTTGTAAGCTAACTCCACATAACTGAGAAACTAACTCAACACAACTAGTAAGCTAACTCCACACAACTAGCACACCTAAGTAAGCTAACCCAACAAGTGTAGGGCTAACACAAGTGTAAGAATTATCCTAATAAATAAATAGAAAGATAAATAATAACCTACACTAACAAATCCATACTGCCATTGTATATACAAAAGTGTTTAATTTTTAAACAATAAAGTACAATGTAAAAGAGAGGAAATTTTAGATCACTAATCATTTATTTTTGGCTTGTCAATAAGGTGCACGGTCACGTTCATGTCAAAAGAAGCAAAAGGGGTTTTGTAGTGAAATGCATCTATGTTAAATTCATCTAAGATTAAATTCTTAAGAAAATCATTCAACCAACAAACATCTTACCTAAGGGCATCATGGAACTCCTTAAGAAGTGTAAAGCCAACTGCCAGCAATATTTGTCTTGTGCACGAGTTTATGACCATCCTATGAAAGACATAAGCTGTGATTGTGTCACCTCAATCTCTTAAATGAGAAAGGAAAGCATGATCATATTCTATTGGCATTAGTTGGTAGTAAATAAAAATTCTGCGACTTTTTCTCCCGCCTCACTGAAATCACATGAAGTGCTTTTGGCATGTGAGTATGATGCATTCTTTCAATGGTTTGTGGATCTCTTTGTAGGGTTGCAAGCAAAAAAGTTATCTTCTAAGGTAATTCTATTTAAGCCTTAGTGCAATTGGCAGACTGCATATAATTGAAGCTTCTTAACATATGGGCAGAGCTGTAAAATGTGAAAGGTTGCAAGCTGACTAAATATAAGCGAAGTTTCATGACATATGGTCAGAGTTGCAAATTATGAAAGGTTGGATAAAGAGCATGTCTATTTGACACGGTCACTGATTTTGATTTTGTTTTTAAAAATAGAATATATTGGAGGGTTACTAGTGGCTACTCTGATTTACTCAACAATTAGAAATTAAAGGTCACATAATTATCTGAATTGAATCACTGACATAATCATAACTCGATTTGACATTGAGCATTCTAGGAAGAGAGATTCCTTCATTTTGTCAACGTCATTCTGATGTCATATTCATTTGTATCAGTTGAGTTTTTATCTTTTGAATAGAAATCTGGGAAATGATAATAGGAAAAACTATTGCAGAAATTGAAAATGTCTAAAAAGAAATAGAAATTCTGTTTTCAGAAGACTGAAATCTTAAAGATTTAACTGAAGCATTTGAGAAAATTATGAAACAAGGCTTTACTATATTCAAATTATTGGCAAACAATAGAAAAACAAACCAGACTTTTCTAAAAAGGTATGGGTAGCAACACAGGTCCAATCCAAGAAAAGTATGGGTGCTGCCATTGGCCTAAAACAATCATTCCACAGGTTTCTGCCGAACACTTTTCTAGCCCAAAAATGCACTTTCACTTGAGGGTTAAAGGACTTCAATAACTTCTATAGGATTAGAGGCTTTTTGTAACTGAAATCAGATTCCTTTTGCCTCCTATAGGGCCTTTAATAGCTTCTGTAGGATTAGAGGCCTTAGTTCAACTGAATTTAGATTCCTTTTGCCACCTATGGGGTCAGTTTATCATAACTGACATATTTTTAAAGATGAGTGCATTACCGATGAGTAACTGACTGTATAACTAATCATTACATAACTGATGAGTAATTGATGGATTATCTGATGACTTTATCAAGAAGAAAATTCCGAGTTACTAGGCGTCACAGTTGTTACTCTGTAATGGATCCTATCCACAACAGTCATTCCTCCAAGAGACAATTCGTGATCTCCTTGGAAGGGGAAAGAATCCAAGCTCTGGGATGAAGTGTAAAGGCCAATTAAACTCAGCCAGTTGAAGCGATTCACATTTTGGGTAATCAAGCCTTGCAAGGGATTTTTCCACCAGCATTTCCAATTTGATTGCATTGCAGAGACATGCTTCTCTTGTTCACGGACTTCAACGTCCTCTCATGAGGAGCCCTCTGCACTAGGTGCAAGGGTATCCCTCTCAAGCAATACAGTGGGGATATGCGAGCAATTTTGGGGCCTGTCTCATCCTCTTCTTGGCAGCTCCTCAAAGAAATGGCACATGAGCTACCTCATTTCAATAGATGGAAGTCTATCTATTACAGGGTTCCTTTGATCCCACCGATGTCGTGAAATCTATTCCAGAGCAAGTAAACTCTTATCAACCTCCGTGCTTTCTTAATTGAGACAAACTCAGATGAGAGGGAGCTAGAACTAGATACTATGTTTCGAAGGAAAGTTATGATCTTGTTATCATTCAGAGAAACCCTGGTTTAGATGAGTCCTCTGCCACGACTATATGGATGAAGGAAGGACTTCTAAAGCCAATGCCTTCACTTGGATGGCTGCTCGCAAGCCAATTTTAACTCAAAATTTCATGAGAAGGAGAGGCATGGCTAGTCCCTCAAGGTACTGTCTATAATGTAATGAGGAAGAGTCTGTCATTCATCTGATGCCTCATTGCCCATTTTTAAAGAAAATCTGGCTTAGGTTTTTGGGCAATTCAACCTTTAACCCCTCCTAAGAATGTAATGGAATGGTGAAAGCATTACACACCAAGCTGAAACTGAAATCCCTTTCCCTGATTTGGGGAGTTGGTCTCTCCACAATCCTATGGAATATCTGGCCAGAAAGAAATAAAAGGATTTTTCAAGATAAAGTTATAACCAAGAAAAGACTAATAAGAAAAACGAGGATGATTATATTCCTTGCAGATGCAAAATTTTGAAGAATTGGGCATAGATACCCTGTAGTATCCTTGATTAAAGGCAACTCTGATGGAGCCCCTAAAGGTAATTTTTGTCCCTTTAGAGGTGGTGGCATATTTTCCCCATGTGATCCAACTGAAGTATTTGAGAAAATTATGAAACAAGACTTTTCTATATCCAAATTCTTGCCAAACATTAGACAAGCACACTGAAGGTTTCTGAGAAGGTATGGTTACCAATTCAGATCCAATCCAACAGAAGTGTGGGTGTTGCACTTGGCTTCAAACAGTCATTCTACAAGTTCCTGCTAAATATTTTTCCAGGCCACAGTGTGAACATGTATAAGAAATTGAGATTACTGAGTTCAGATTCCTTTTGACACCTATAGGGCCTTTAATAACTTCAGATTTCTAAATGCATTTTTAATGCTGGAAAAATATTTAGCAGGAACTTGTATAAGAAATTCATTCCTAATTATTTACAGATTACTCGCCCCATTTTCCAATTCTTGAATCAGAAAACTCTTGTTGTTTCAATGACAGTCGAGTATTTAGCCATTTTTGTTGTGGTGCATTCTTTCCACGATTTCTCATAACCATTCAAGCTTCAGACACTTCTGAATATTTCATAGTAGCAGTATCTAAGTAGGGGTGACATCCAGTGGCCTGTCATTGAGAGACCTTGTCACAAATATAGACTTATTTATAGCACCTATGACAAGGAATTTTATGCCTTGTTCAAACGCTTGAGCAATGGTGCCATCATTTGCTTTGTGAGGCCATCTTTCATACTAATCACCAACCTCATCTATTCTTGAACTAAATCCAAGATATAGGAAAATCAACATCTAAAGTGGACATCTTACATTCAAATATTTTATTTGGTGATGAATTATAAGAAGAGTATCATCAACAAAGTGGTGTATCTTTGTAGTCATCAGCCGCCTCAAGTACTTAGCATAATGAATATTTGGTGTGCAACCTATGATGAATCATGAGTGGAAGGACCTGATCTCCATTGTCCCATGTTTGGTCCAATTGTTGGTGCTTCGCACCAATCCGTATAGGTCAATTAGACACCTTTACTTGAATACAATTTGAGGGATGGGTGGTTGTACAAGCGCATCACACTTTGTATTCGTGTCGAACCCTCTTGCCAACTTCTACTCAAGGTGGCTCATTCATTGATCCCCATCCCAGGAGGTCCTAGGGACAACACTTTAAACGAGGATTTAGATGTGTTATATGTGTATGGTATACGGAAGCAATATGAACAAGATTCAAAATAGAGAACTACTAAAACTGGAATAGGAAGTTTTAATAATCTGTGTTTTGAACTTGGCATATTCTTGAGGGATATGTATGGTTGTCTATCTTCTATGCTCTGATTTGTATCTAATGCTATGGATATGTGTACATATATGACAAATCTGTGAAGGCTTAAAGAACCGTCATGTAAGTTGAAATATCGGGCTTCCATGTGTGACTCTTTGCTTTCTGACAGTTGCGTGGCTTTACTGATAGATGCATGGTATGTTCATAGATGATTTTGCTTGATGTGAGCCCTGCAAGTGACACTTGGCATGGCACAGAGTGGTGTGGAGTGTCCATGCAACCTTTTTGTATTTTGGATGTTTTCTGTGGGAACTAAGCTGGGCGGCATATCTATGGGTATTGCGAGGATGACTGATGTTGTGCCAAGGTTGTGTGTATGGTACGGGCTAGCTTAATGTTGTGCAGGCTGTGTAAAGTGCGCATATGTCATACTGTTCTGAACAGTGCTGAGATTGATCATTGACATCTAGTTTGCGGGGCTTTTCCCTGCAACCCAGGGGGCATTCCCTCAACCTTGCAAGGGAACCCCTCGACTTATGTTGGTGCTCTGCTCCATTTTGAGTGAAGGAGCAATGTTATCTGGTGAGCTGTACAGTGTGCATTTTGGTGCTGCATAGAATGCACAAGGTGCATGTTCAAACTGCACGGACTTGCTTGAAATCACAAATTTGCACCAAATTCCAAGGCGCTCAAGGTGACAGCATGGATCAGCGTGGATGCACTTAAATTATTCATCCTCCTATGGTGGGCATTTTGGGTGTGTAGAAGACCTTACGACTTCTTCAAAGCTACTTTTATTGACCCTCAGCATGGAAGCAAGTTGAGTATTACATTCACCTATGGTCTTGTAAGTATTTCAGTTGGAATCTTGGATTTATTAACAGTTACTGGTATGGTATCTTTTCAACCATGGAAATATTTTCCACGAACACCATTAGTGTTCTATCCAATGCTAAACGCCACAAGACTGCATAAGTGGTTTTGTGTTGATTTTTCAATTTGCAAATCTTTATGCCATGTCTTTATGCCATGCACCAAGACGCTTGATGCTCCACATGCTATCGACTTGTTATACAAACATGTTAGGAGCAATTTTTGGCTGCTACTTATCATCATTTCAGATTACAACTTGTTCTTCGAGTCACTTTTGACGATTGTTGTGCAAGCTTCTTGGTTGTTGGTTGTGCTTCGCTTCATATCATTCACAAACTGATGGTGCGACTGAGGTTGTTAGTTGCACATTAGTTCATGCTTGTCACATGTCATCAACATAATAAATAGTGGGACAACCACTCGCACATCTCAATAGGGTATTCTTCTTTAGAAGACTGCTATGGCCGTTAACCTTTGGTGTCTTAGGAGATTTTGGTTGCTCTTCTAGCTCCAGATATGTCCCTCCACCAATGGAAGTAGGACAAAAATTCTTCCTTCGTGCAGAATTTATCCAAGCTTCATGAGAAAATTCTGGACACTCTTTAGCAGACTTTATGCCAAATTCAAGCTACTTCATGCCCAGCATCAAGTGCTTCATTCCTTCAAATGAGCAATTGTGTTTGGCTTCACCTATATAAGCAGCAGTTTTAAAACAAACGTCACAAGCTGAAACCCGCCAGATATGGTCCTTACAGTGTTTTTGAAGTAGTTGGGCCAAATGCTTTTCAGTTAGATCTTCTATTTCTACATGGAATCCGTGATGTTGTCAATGTGAGCCAACTCAAGTTGTATGATCCGTCTCACTTGGAGGAGGTTTTCCTTACTCATTCTAAGGTCACTATTCTAGATATTGAACAAATTGTTGCCCAAGGTAGTTTGCTTGATGTTTGAATTCCCACCAATTGAAAGAAGTAAACCATGTGCTTCATTTTTTTCGAAATTGGCAATTGTGTTTGGCTTCACCTAAATAAGCGAGGCATTAAAATAAACATCACAAGCTGAAACCTGTCAGATTCGGGCCTTACAGCGTTCTTCAACTAGTTGGGCCAAATGCTTTTCAGTTAGATCTTCCAGCTCAACATGGAATCCATGATGTTGTCAGTGTGAGCCAACTCAAGTTGTATAACCATCACACTCGGAGAAGGTTTCCTTCACTCATTCTAAGGTCAACATTCTAGATATATTGATCAAATTGTTGCTATTTGTGTTTGGCTTCCCACCAATTGAAAGAAGCAAACTACATGTTTCATTCCTTCCAAAGGCGAATATGTTTGGCTTCACATAGATAAGCTGAGGTTTTAAAACAAACATCACAAGCTGAAACCTGTCAATACAGGCCTTCCAGTGTTCCTCAAGTAGACGGGCCAAAGGCGTTTCGGTTAGGTCTTCCAGCTTAACATGGCATCCATGGTGTTGTCAATGTGAGCCAACCCACCATTTTATTTGGAGGAGGTTTCCTCAACTCTTTCTAAGGTCTACCATTCTAGATATTGATCAAATTGTTGCCCAAGGTAGATTGCTTGATGTTTGGGGACACACCGATTGAAAGAAGCAAACCACCACATGGTCTGCAACAAAGGCACTCTACGTAGGCCAACCAAATGGTTCTTCAAGTTATTTTTGAGTCAGCCTTTTTGGATAAATTTCTTATCTCATGTAGAAGTTGGGGACAATTTTCTCATAACAAAGAGGAACCCATAAACATTATTCTCTCAAGTATCTCAGCCCTAGTTCTTATCTACATCATTGTATCTATCTTACATGTACATTTGTCCAAGTTCACTTGAGCCCAGCCGACTCCATGTAACTTTGTAAGTGAGACTAATTGAGGTGAATTTGGCATGCTTAGTTCTGATAAGTTTCTTATCTCATGTAGAAGTCGGGGACAATTTTCTCATAAGCAAGAGGAAACGTAAACATTATTCTCGCAACTATCTCAGCCCTAGTTATTATCTTCTATCATTGTATCTATCTTACATGTACACTTGTCCAAGTTCACTTGAGCCCCACGACTCCATGTAAATTTGTAAGTTAGACTAATTGAGGTGAATTCGGCATGCTTAGTTCTGTGGTAGTCTGAATGTTCTTGGCCTTATCTATCTATATAGCCACATCCTCATATTTGTTAGTCTATTACTCTTATGCAAAGAAGAATGTACGGCATTAGTTTCTGGCAGTTAGTTCCCTTGTTTTACTTGATGTTCGCTTTTTTCTCTTTTCTAATTCTGCTGTGCACTTTGAGTTTAACTTTATATTATTGTATAGAGTTTCAACATCAACTTTGAAATATGTTATTAGAACAAATTTTGGAAGACAAAATGTAAATATTAAGCTTTTCAGTATTAACTCTTGGCTGGTATACATCAGCACACATCCTCATCTTTGTTAGTCTATTAAATTTATGCAAACAAGAGTGTACGACATTAGTTTCTGTCAGTCAGTTCCCTTGTTTTCCTTGATGTTTGCATCTTTTCTCTCTGCTAATTCTCTGATGTGCACTTTCTGAGTTTATTTTTACGCCGGAGGCGTTCCCCCTATGGGAAAGGACCTTCCGGACGTTTCTGCAATGATGTTAAATTTGACGGCCAGTTGGACGTTTTTTCAATGTGATTAATTTTGACGGCCGTTTGGATGTTTTCGTTTATTCGGCTATTTTTAACAGTTGCTTTTTCCTTTTTTGTTGTGTTTAGATTTGCTTTTTCGTGCATGCTGAGTGCGGGTTCGTTGTGTTTAGATTTGATTTTTCATCTTTGCATGTAATGTTTTTTTGCGGGGTTTCAGTCACTCGATCACCATTCTCACGTTTTATAGAAATCGATGTTTTTTGAGGCCATCTTCCATATTTTCTGTAGAGAAACAACTATGTGGGTGTATGAAAGTAGGGTTTTTTCGTGCCCTAGGATTTTTGTGGCCTGTTTACTAGACACACTTTCCTCTACGAAATAGAGAGGGTAAGCAGGCTACCAAAGGCATGATTTCTGCTCTCTGGATAATCGTTTGATCGAGCTCGGGAGCCTACTTTGTTTGCATTGGAGATTGAACAGACACTTAAACCCAACAATGTCGCTATCATAGTGGCTTCGCAGGGGAGGATGGGAAGAGACTCAAACCCCGTACGTATTGTTGCCTTGTTAAGGAACTCAGATGATGTTGATATCACTGCCACAGAGAATTGTTCAGTGATCGCGCTTTGCAAGCGAGCTATACACCATATGCCCCTCAGCGACTGGTCACACCAGAAGCACAATAAAAGATTAGTCGAGCTCATGGAGCCATTAACTGAGAATCACAGTAGCATCATTTATTTCCCAATTGTTTTAGACATAAGCTCCCGGAACCACCATGTTTATGTTGAAATTAAAGTTAATGATACGAAGAACAATACACTGTGTTTTAAGGGCTTATCCAAAGAAAAACAAGGCCTTTAAGATCTATGTCGTTGCGCTAGATGAACCCGCCCTTGCAAATATGAGTGGAACTGAGGTACTGCAATTATAGAAGCATGGCAACAGTGAGGGTCTTGAAATTGGAGGGTGGATGAGGAAGAAAATTAATATTGGGGATTTTGTCATCGTCAAGGTAGGGTTTCCATATTCAAGGGGATTGATTGAGAGTGAAGATATGTGCCTCATCAACGAGATCTTTGTGGTATGCAAAGATAATCATGGTGTTGACTGTATGCAGGTGCTGCACACATACCGAATTGTTGATTGATGAATTAAAATTTCATGTAGATATGCCTTTACTTGATTCACAAAGCTTAAATTTACTTTTGAGATCATTTATCCGAATTTCTAAATTTTGGGAAGCAAGAAGAACTTGATTCTACAAATAGTATATGCTTGCACTTGTTACATTTTCTGTTGGAGACTCATTCTTATTCACATTCCATCATGATGCAGGACCATCCTTGAGGTCATGGAAATCTTGCTTCACTCAAAACTACTTGATGGGTGGTAATTTTAGTGCCTAGAACATGTGTAAACAACATCAACCTCATATATAGCAACTTCTCCTAGCAAAAAGGGGGAATTTGCCATGTTTTCTGATGAAGTGCATGAAGTTCGAGAATTACAGAGTCATGATTTGATGGACCATAGCCATAGGCCATGATAGGAATTGGTTTAATTCTAGGTATCTATTTTTCGTTCTGATGAATCAGTTTCCAACGCCCGCTGAGAGTTTTTAGGGATATATTGCCAAATAACAGTTAACATGTGATGAGTTTTTTTGTCATATGTTTAAGTTTTAAACCAGAATCCTATAAAAATTGGGTTTAAGGGGGGAAAATTTTTATTTTCAGAAGATCATTTGCTGCAAATAGCAACACAAACTTCTCACCAACACCAACTGAGATATTTTAGGTGCAGGTATTCCATGTGCTGGAAATTTTAAACACAAGCTCTACATAAACTAATTTTACCTGGCTTGTTTTGGAGAGAAATTTTAGAAAACGGCTTAGTCATCACGGTTATAGGAGGATAAGGATTCTGTTGTAGAGTGTAGACTATTAGAAGGCTGAAATTATGCAAATTTAGGCCATTTTTGGAGAAATTGTCCATTGGAAATGTGAGGGAAGTCTTAGGAAAAATAGTGATCGACTTTTGATGGATTTTAATTCCTATTGAAGGAGAAATAATAGTTTTCACCGAGTAATTGATGATCAAGATATATGGGCAAGAGTTCAACTGTAAAATGACTTGTTTTGGGAATGGTGAGGTCATTGTTATACATCCAGGCAATCTCTGAGAAATTGGAGACCTGATTTGATATGGGTTTTTCAAGTAGATAGATGATTGTGTCTCGGAAATGGCCCGGATGCTAGGAGTTGACAACATAAAGATACAAATTAATGACTGAGAAAACTTTGCAAAAAGAGGCAACTTGAGGTGATTTAAATGTTTAGATAACGTACAAAATTTTGACCATAGATTTGACATGGGAACATCTGCAAATGAATTAAAGAGCCATTCTCCTGCACGAATGACATTTTTTAAGCATAATGTTAGTTTGAAGTGTCTAGGAAATTTTTGTCGAAACCAATGCTTGTCAACTTGATACTTTGTTTGTTTTATCTTCTGTTGAAATTCCAACCATCAGATACTTAAATTTTCATCTTTAGACATTAACTGTGAGTGGGTCTTGACTCTTTATCATGTAGAATGTATGGTGAGTTTGAATTGTATTGATGTAAGCAAGAACTAGTAAAGAAGCTCTTGTGTATGTTATTGTGATCAGAAATAGATGAAATCCTTGTGCTTTATACAAATTGCTATTGGCCCTTGACGAGTAAGGGTAAGGGTGAGAGTCGTGTTTGTTGTATTGAACTCGTGGTTTGTTACTAAATGATGCAAAGAGTTTAGTTTGGCCATGAAGTTAAGGTATTCCTTTATTGGAAATTCATACCTTGACTACATCACAACATAGTGGCAGAGTTTATGAATGCTAATAGGTGCGAGGCACAGGACTGATGCTTGAAACTTTGATGACAATGAAGGTAGATACATCTATTATAGTCGTTAATGCCTTGAGGGGCCTATAACCATGGTTTATCATCTCAAATAGCTGGTTTAACTTTAGAGAGAAATGGAATTACACTTAGGATGTTTTTTTGGGTTAAAATTACCAATGAGTGGGGAGGGTTTACAGTTTCTTTGCTTTGGAACAAGGGTTGCATTTCATGTTGTGTATACATAAATAACATTATGGCATTTCTGCTACAAGACAACAATATTACAGAGTTGTTGGCTTTGATTCCCCAAACCTTGAATTTTCTTAGCATTGAATACTTGAAAATCTCAACCTTCTATGACGTATGGACTGTTTTGATCGTGTTGCGACCTTTTGCAGTAATGCCATAGGGTTTTCCGAGAATAGTTTAGTCATAGTGCACAACCTCTACCTTGTGTTATAGTCCCAAAAGACTTGAGGATCATCTCATACTATTAACATATTGGTGCCATTACATGGTCCTCGCTACCCTAAACACATTGTTAATCTTGTTAAGTAGCAAAGGCACTTGACTCGATCTCCTTGGACGATGTTGAATAGTAAGAGTGTGACTTGTACTCTGCAAAAACTCGGGAAAAGCTCAAGAAAACTTCACAAATGAAACAAATTGGATACTGTTGAAAAATTAATGGTAAAAAGTAAAAAGGACGCGTCTCATGAAACACGATATACTGTGGAGTGTTGATTCAGAGGCCAGTGGATTCAAATCAGAAGCAATTTTTTTTACAGCAGATGTTTTCTCTTTACCTCATGGCCCGTAGAAAAGATATATGGGGGGACAATCTCTCTTTTCAGCATTGCATTCTTAAGATATTTCCTTACAATTTTCTTCCTAATGAACTCCTTAATGGATTTATGTTTATTCTTTTGGCTGAAACCCAAATGATTTTCTTCACTCTCTCTCATACTTTGATCAAGATCACCTTGTAATTCATAGTATTCTTGGTTTTTCAATGAATGAAGTGGGTGTTGTTCCTGGTTTTTCTATCTTTACATAATTCCCCTATTTTTATAGTTTTTATTTCTAGATACATGTAATGAGTCCATTATAAGTCATTTGTGCTTATCACAAGATTCATGGTATGGAAAATTGCAGCTTTGTTTATATCTTCAGTACAACTTTCATGGCATGAGGAATATGAGGAGCCAGTCTTTAGACCCTTAGTAAAATTTATATGATAAGCTTAAAGGTGATGCAGTTTTACTATTCATTCTATCGGTTATTATTCACGTGGATTCTTGCTGAGGAGAGTACCGTTCTTGCTAGGACGACTTCTTCTTATATCAAATATCCATTTGAGAGCCTGAGACCTTGTAATGTTTCTTATGCCATGATACATTTTGAAGCCTGTTTTTGCATCCAAATCCATGGCTGATTTTTAATGGGTTTTATTTTTTCAATTAGACATCAAATTTTGTTTTCCATTAAGTGTTGATTTCCTCCATGGTTTATCCACAAATTTATCCTTCCTTGACATGTTCTTTAGCATTTACAGGTTCATTTGTTATGCATTTTACCTTTTTCCACTCGTCCTTATTTTATTTTTTAAAAAAAGCTAATAATTCTCACTTAAATGTCCTCAAATTATTGTGGCTTGATTTCTAAAATTGAAAAATTTAGAGACTCCTTCAAGAAAGAGTGGTACTAAAAATAAGATTTAATTCAACTGAAATCTATCTCAGGACTTGTTTGTTGGTCATGTCATAATTTTTGAAGATCAGCTTTTGAGTGTGCCCAAAATTTATGAAGATCGACTTTTTTTTGTATGGTGTTCTTATAGACTTGACACTTTTTGGCTGCATATCAACACGCTAATCAAAGTGCAAATACTTACAATACTAAACCCTTAATGTCACGGGATGCTTGTCATATGGAATCCTTGCTACACTAACCTTCGCTATATTTATTAGCTTCATGAAATATTAATGCATTATATTGCACGGTCCATATTTGTATTCATTAATTTATTTTGAGAGTTCACTCGCAAATGAATCACGTATTTTTGGTTAAAGCTTAATTACAGAAACTGCTGTTTTTTTGTATGTCATAGGTTTCCTTTTTGATCTTCAAGATAAGCCAAAATAAGAAGATTTGAGTATAAGAAGTTGCATTCATTGTATTTATTTATGATATTATCAATGAACTGAAATCATTTTAAAGCATTGATGGCAATGTTTCACTTCAAAACCATTCACATTTAAGGGAATGGATTTTTTCCATGTTCATACTTTTGTGGATTTTGTTCTACAATTTTTCATCATTAAAGGATACATTATATTTAAAAAATGACTTGATTATGCATTTCAAAAAGAAAAACTTGTAGATATGATGAAAATTTGTGAACGAGGCTTCTCTTTTGAAGAAAAAAATGACACACACAAAAATGGTCCATCTCATAAAACTGCATTAAATCACATTCATTCCAATCATGTGATTTGGTATTATGTCTATAATTTGGAGGAAAATAAGAAACTCTAAACTCATTAATGCTTGTCTTCAATGAAAATAGTGACATCAATTCATGCATTTGACCATGCCAAAATCTCCACTATGCATGCAAAAGGATTAAACATATTTGGAAGAAGCTTGTGATTTTATAATTCTTTAGTTGTTCTTGTAATTGTTAAAACATCAGTGTTTTAGCACCTATACTGGAGCATTTTTGCACATTCTTCAATTTTTTCGGTCCAACAACCAAATTAAAATAAAGTCTGTAAAACACACACACACACACATCATAGTTACCTAGGACGGGGGGACGGGGTTTCCAGGACGACAAAATTTTTCTAAATTTTGGGGACGGCGGGGGGACGACTGATTAAAAAATATATAAATATTTAAAATAAAAAGATAAAGTGACTAAATTATATAAATAAGCTGAAATAAAACCATTTGAGATTTAAATAAGGTGAAACTTGAACTCAGAAACATCAAATACATTCCTTAATACTCATGATTCTTTCAGAAGATTGCAAGAAGTTGCTTGGTCCAAAAAGGTGCAAAAATTGATTTTATGAAAATAAGAAAAATATTGCCATGAATGCGTAGAGCTCAAGAAAATATGCACTTTTAGAGAAAACGACACCTAAAACGGAGTCACAGAATGAAAGTTATGGCACATGCAAGTTTTTCTTGGTAATACTTGTGTTTTTTTCACCAAAAATCCAAAAAAGGAAAGAAATGCCGAAAAAAGAAATAAATTTGTGGGGGACGTCTGGACGCCCCTACATTTTCCGCCCCGGGACGTTTCCCAACATTTTCAGATGCCCCCAAGATGTTTCCTAGGAAAAAAAAAGGGAAACGTGGGGGAAACATTTTCCCCACGTCCCTAGGATGTCCGGGACGTCTCGAACGTGCCAAATTTGGGGGGGACATGTCCCTGCGTAACTATGACATATATAAAAGTTTAAAAAAATGTTTGTTGATTTCTATTGAAAAAGTTTATTTGTTATCAACTCTTGGTTTAGATGTTATTATAAGGATTTACTTCTTTGATGTGACATTTTAAAAATAAAAATATTTTTTACTTAAATTTAATATTAGAAGGATTATAATTTGATTGGGAATTCAAGGTTGTGTAAATTTGAAAGGGACTTTTCAAACGTAGCTCTTTTATGATAATGATGAAAATTAAAAAACTCATCATTCATTTATTTTAATAGTTTACAATATTTATTTATATGTATCAATAAAAATAGTATAGATCTAATAAAATTGACGGTTATATTTTTTATTTGAGTTGGGAGTAGTATTTAAATTTGGCAACCATTTATGGTTGTCAAACAATTTTCATGTTTTTAGTTATTTTCCAAATGCGTCTTCTTTCAAAGTATTATATTTTTAATTTATATTTTCAACTAAAAATAAAAGGCAAAATTATATTTATTTTAAGAAATTTTATGTATATCAATATAATTTAGATATGAATCTTTAAATTTCTTTTAACAATTTTTACGTATATCAATATTATTTATATGATAATCTATATAAAAATGATATTAGATTCTAAAAACATTTACGTCAAATATAACAAGAGGATTGTCTTCTCTTCCTCCACTTGTAAATTTGCTTTATTTTAAATATTTTATGTGAGTGGTTGAGGGAATATATGATTATTTAAATAGACGCATCCTAATATGGATGAAATTTGATTTTTATTTTAAAGACAGCCAATCTCTAATTGAATACAATTACATACTTTGAAGCATATTGATTATGTTCAGGATTTTTTTTTCATTTTTATCTCGTCACATATTTAATGCCGAAATTACGAATGTAATAAAGATACACTTATGCTTATTATGCCAAATTTCTTTGGGAGCCTTTCCAGCACGTGAGACTGTTGAAAACACTGCGACTGAGATTTTTTTATATCTGTAGAAGCACTATTGACAGGGACTACGTTGTCGCCTTAAAATTGAGAAACGACATTATTGTTAAAGCGTCATCTTTCTTCCTTTTCCCTTGCTCCTCTCCATCCACTTTCGCTTCTTCACTACATCTTTTTGGCGTTCACATCGTACATTTCACGTACGATTGCTAGTTATATTATTGTTTAGAGTTTCAACACCAACTTTGGACTATTATATTAGAACAAAGTTTGGTGGTCAAAATGTGAATAGTAAGCTTTCGGTATCAACTCTTTGCTTGTATACATTGAAGAAATTTCTTGTAGAATGGAAAAATAATCATATAATTTTATCTTTCTGGTCTTTATAGAAAATCTTATTTCTAATTACCTATGGTTTATATCCATTTTTATTTGCGTAGGCTATGGCAAAGTTACCTGCGCTTACATGCGATACATGTGGAAAGGATTTTGACTCAAGGTAAGCTACTCTCCATGGTTCACAACTTTGGATGTCTGGTCCGTGATTTTGTGAAGAATTATCTGAACAGTGAATTTTGGTCTCATTATTATTAAATTGTCAATTTGTTTCACTGCAGTATTGATGTTTATATATACAATATGGACAGGTTAACACAATCCATTTCCCACTTCTTTGATTTGTGACTGCAGGAATCAACTATTCTTTCATCTGAATGGAACTGGTCATGCTATGTTGAAAGGTAGATAGGTTTAGAGATTTTCTTGAATTGTGCTGTGATTATTGCGAGAGGAAGATAAAGAGAGAGATGAGTGCATTTTATTATGTATGCTACCACTTGTAATAAAACAAAGGTGTATTTAATGAAAAGACATCGGTTCTTGCATCTGCTGGAACCCTTTCGGTGCCTTTATAATTGTTGAATATAACAATGATTCCATTGCCAATATCATAAAGAAACTAACCTGATAACCTGAGCATTGATCTGCATGCACTCCCGGCAATAAAAAATGTAGTTGTTGCTGTTTGGTTTAGCTGGGTTAATATACAGCAGCCAGTCTTGGTATGTGCCGTATGCATTCAAAGATTGGATTTGAACCTATTCGTATGCATCCATGCAGCTTTGAGACCTATGTATGAAATATTTCATGGAATCAAGAGCATACACAAAGGGTTTTTTCATATTTCTTATATTCTGAAATTCAGGAGTTGTATTGCTCATCAAAAAGAAGAGAACCACAAAGTACTGCTGCTTTTCTTAAATATGTCATTAAAACTATACTAGATGATTCTGAAGCATTTTCTATCATAAGAACTCATCTTTTGAGCTATGAATTGAATATAAGGTGAACATGCACTTGGTATTTGCTTTTATTTTTGTAATGTTTCTGTTCTCTTAAGGTGTTGATTATTTGTTTATGAAGGCAATTGTCGCCATCATTTACATAGGTTGCCAAACAATATCACGGCCATATGTATAATCTCTTGCAGATCGAATTATACATCAGATGGATGTAGGGTACTGTACTTAAACTAATATCACATGTACTGGTCTAGTATTAGCAAACATAGATATATCAACAAAGCTTTAAATTTGTAGGTTAATGCTTTTATGTAATGTCCCCTTTAGTTTGACTTGAATAGCTGGAGTTTGGCAAATGGAGCAATTGATGCGGAAGTAACCAAATGTATATCCATTGAGGTACCATTGTTGGTTATACCACATGCTTTTCATCTTTTTGGAAGGTTTATCGTATGAGTATCTGTATCCAAAGGCCCCTTTGGTTTGACTTGAAAAGCTGGAGTTTGGGAAATGGAGTAATTGATGTGGAAGTAACCAAATGTACATCCATTGAGTTACCATGGTTGGCTGTACGGGATGCTGTTCATCTTTTTGGGAGGTTATTAGTGTGAATATCTGTATTAACTGCTCATCATCTGTTGTGGGAGGATAATTGTATTGATATCTATAGACTATAATGAATGCTCTAGGTTTTGTTTGGGAGGATAATAATGTTTGATGCATGTATCAACTCCGTTTATTCTTAGGTGAGTAGCTTGCTACCATTTTTGAGATGGGTCTATTTTTCTTCAGCCATTTATGAATCTTCTTGGTAGGAAGGCACAAAAGATGGATGCGGAGTTGCATTTACTAAGTTAGCAGGGGTAGTTAACTGTGTTTGCAAATGGTTTCATAAGAAGAAGATATTTTTGGAGGACCTTGTCAGATCAAACTTAGCCAAATTTAGGGTTTTCACATTGTGTTTCAAAGTGACAATGGAGGAATTCAAGGCATGCTAAGGGCACCTAAATCATGATTGCATGATACAATTGTTTTAGTTGAGTTCATCCCAATCTTGTGATACGGCAATAATGGGAGATGCGAAGCGTCAACAAGTCTCTTGACAAAATAAATGTTAAAGCAATTTTAAAGTGTACATATGCCCCTTGCAAGGCTCATTACCGGTTATGTAGTGCATCAAAGGTACCTTGTTCAAAACACATGCCAAAAAAATGGAATAATGTAATGAAATGTATGTAGAATTGCAGTAAATATGCATATCTCGACTTTTTCCATTGAAGAGAAGCATTCTCAATTCTCAAGTGTAGTTGTGGTTGATACAACTGTTACTTATTTCGTCATCAAAAGTTGACTATATTAATGATAGTGATGTAATACTAGATTGATTAATGCAATGCTAACATACACAAATGAGTGCAACCAATATAATGCAAAGAAGAAGATAAAATGCAACTAACAGCTCTTGGAACGGTATTAGGATGGGATTGGATAAGCCAAAATGTAAGGCTAGGTTGGGTTTGGATAATTCAAACAGGAAATAAAGGAAGTTGACAGTTGCTTGCATGAGATAGAAGTCATATCAAGACCGTATTGCCACACGCAAAAAAATAGATTATGTATGGATGATCAAAGATTAAGGTGCTAGAGTAGGTGAAGATAGCCATGAGATAAAAGGTTTGGATGATACAAGATATATGGTGCTCATACATGTGGTGATACCCATCAAATATATGATTAGATTAGAGATGATTGAGTGAAGAAGGAAAGAAGGTTAAGGATCTTAAGCATAGCCAAGATAACTGATTGTGGGTGCAAATTTTTACACCCTAGATTTATACCATAAAAGCGAGGGATTTGAGATACCTCTTCCTCTATGATGGGGCACAAAAGCTCCATTGAGAACTGCAATGGGGATCTACCTTTATTTCTAAGGGGCTACAAAACTTGGGGGTATTCCTTACAATTGTAAAGAGTTCATGTCTAAATTAGCTGTAATAAACACCAAATCTGAAAATCAAATGGAACTATGTTTGGTTACAATTCAACGTTGATGCTGATGTGGTCCCCTTTCATCTTTATGGAATTTATATCCTTGCAAGGGCTTGCAACTGCCATTTCATTCCGTCGGGTTTATGTGAAAGTGTTGGGCACTACGGTGAGACACTAAATGCAACGAGAAAAGATGGACATTTTAGTGGCGATGTGGGAAAAAACAATATGTGCAAGACAATGTTAGTTAAATAACCATCACAAAATTGTCTCTCAAACCACTAGGGGTGACCGTCAAATTTAAATTATTGACACGTATCCATGCCCTTCACCGCCCCACCACACATGCCCTTCCCCTTCCCCTTCCTGCTATAGATGGGGGAGGGGATGGAGATAGACATCACCACATGACCTAATATGAAGTGAGATTCATACAACTCAAAGTCTCATAAAAAACTTTTTGTTCCAATACCATTGTCATCGTGATAGAGTACCAAGCCATAACGTGAAATTCCAGCTCTAGGCGTTTTTAAATTTTATTTTATCAGTCTTAAAAATTATGTTTATGTCTTATTTTAATTAAAGAGAGAAGGGAACACATATTCAATATGAAGAAGCATGCTTCCTCTTTCTCAACATTTCATCTAAAATCCGTTGTATCAAATGAAATAGAAGCATAAAAATTTAAATGCCAACATATATATTATGTTGAATGGTGTAGGTAAAAATTGTTTTTGAATCCACAAATATATACTTCTATTGCTATACTACATAGGAAGGAAAGGATTTTGGAAAAAGTAGGGCTATAGTCGAAATGGAGAGATTATTGATGATCATACTAGAGGGTGACAAGATTATTTTGTGGATCGGTAGTTGTTCCTCTCGTAAACTATTTTCCATCCGTTGTTGTAGATGGAGCTCGGTTAAACAAAGATACAATATTGTCTTTCCATTGATCAAAAGAGATCATCTCCTTCTCCTTGAGCGAAGCATTATTGCGGAACATCCTTGTTAGTTGGTGGGAAGTATTTCGCCCTCCTGTTCATGTTCATCCTTTCTTTAAAAAAGTGAAACCGTGAACACATGCGGCAATAAAAACAATGATGTCATGGTAGAGAACTATTTGGCCATGTGTGTGGTTCGAGAAAGGGGCAATGTGTTTCACGAAGGTGATGTCGGCAGAGCAGACAGGCAACACAAGGGAAGGTCAAGATTATTTTGTTCAACATTTTTGTACGGAAAACAAAATAGAAGCAATCAACACCCTTAAATGTCGAAACATGTTATCTGCTAACGGTATTTCCCATAGTGAAAACCCCTTCGGCGTAATAAAAATATAACATTAAATTAAAATGACCACCACTCTTAAATCATAAAATACCTAGTTGGAAAGAGTTTTTATCTAATAGTTCCATCTCATTTTTACATTTGGGCTCAACAATGTGAACCATATCAACAACTCTTGAGAAACTCCCACATCATTAGATGCGTTTCATACCCTAATCAACCTAGGGCGGTTGCCTAGGGTGCATAATGGGGAGGGGCACCGTAAATATTTTTTTCGCAGTAAGATTTCCATTTTTCTAGGAAGTCGACTCTCCCATACTACTGCAATTTTTTTTAAATATATATAAAACATTAGTAAGTAACAAGTTAAAGTAAATTCAATTTCATTTTCATTAAAGGAAAAACAAAAGATTGGTTTATGTTGTCACATGTGAATCGATAACAATCAATAATTGAAGTTCAACTCATAAATTCATTATTCATAAACTAAAACAATAAACACGGTAACCGTTAATTGTAAGTTTGTAAGTAAACTAAAGTTTGAACTAATTTCTAATTGAGACAAATTACAATGAGATGAAATCATGAAGATCCGCGAGTCCAATCTTGAGCACTCTATGACTCGTAGGATAGGCTAAGCCGCTCAACACTAAGCGCCATCTTTGCAGCTTGGTGTGAGTGTGAAGCGAGAAATGAGAAATTTATTATTCGATGAATGGTGGTTTTAAATTTTAGGTTTAGATAATACTACTAAATATGGTAGTGGTACTTGTAACTTGAGACAAAATTAAGGTAACCAAACCAAATTGGTAGATCTCATTGCTTGAATTGATTTTATATTTAGAAAATTAGAGAGTACAATTGTATTTAAATAATATATATTAACATTTAATAATGTTTCTCTACTAATTTTCAAATGAATGTTTGTAACATACATTTCATTTGTATGTGAAAGAACCTCATCCTATAGTGTACACCTAATAAAAAACGTACTTAGTTTGTAATGTTCTTATTTTCTTCACAAAACAAATAATTTTCAATAGTAACTTTAATGATATAATTCTTTCAAATGGATAAAAGGAAAAAATTAAGTGGTGCTCAATTTCAAAAAAATCTAAACAAAAAATCGATGAGGAAAAAAACCTTTTGAAAAAGATACCTAAAATAAATATATTTTTAAGTGCATCAAATGAAAATTCAAGCCAAATGTCATTTTAAATGAAAATGAGAATTATTCTAGTTAGGTTGTGGAGTCTGTTTTCATGTTTGAAAGTGTTGAAAAGCGTACACTAAGAATACTATACACTTTCCATAGTTGTCTCGCCAGGGTTGGGGTCGGAGTCGGGCCCCGAGCGGGGTCTAGGGGAGGAAGCCCCGTTAGCGGGGGTTTGGGCGCGGCCCGAATTTTTTTGGTCTCGAAACAAAACATGCTTGATATACCGGGAAATGTGATTTTTCTCATATGGATGGGATTTTTACTCATAGGTTTATGGGACAGTTTTGGCCCATGGTTTTAATACCCATGGTTTTGTAAATTTGCTTAAGCAATTGTCTACTTATGTGGTTTTGTGCATATAGTAGGTATGATGTAACATTGCAGATGTGTATGAATTTGGGTGTGAATTATGTAGAGTTTGTTGAGCATACCTCCAAATAGATCCGGGTATTGTATTGAGAGAGCGGTGGCTTGTGATAAAATCTGAGCAAGTGATTTTTGGCGGACGTAGCCCAAATTGGGTGAACCACGTTAAATATTGTCTCTTTGTGTTGTGTTATTTTTATTCTGCACTTTTATTTCAGATCTGTAATATTTTTTGCATATTAGTTTCTATTGTTGCGATTTTGTGAGGGAATCATCCGCATATTTTATCCCTTATTTCCTAACGATTGGTATCTGAGCCTAGTTTGGTTTGTTGAAGTGTTGAATCGAAGGGAAAGTTTTAGCTTGAGTGGGAGCTATGGTAGATGATGGGAGCTATGGCGAGATGATGGAAGATCAAGGGTTGATAAATTCAACGGGCATAATTTGAGTCTTTGGAAGATGCAGATGGAATATTACCTTTATCGAAGTATCTTTACATTATGATGTTTGAGAAGGTGAACAAAACCTCGAGCGTGACAAATGCGGAATGAGATTTGTTGGATAGAAAGGCACTTGGGACAATCCGGCCGTGTCTTGCATCTTCGGTATTATTTAATGTTTGAAGGAAAAGACTACAAAAGAACTGATAGATGCATTAGGAAGTTGTATGAAAAACCCTCTCGTCTCTAATAAGATATTTTTAATGAAAAAGTTTTTAATATGAAGATGTCGAGAATGGTTCGAAGTGTGAGATCATTTAAATGATTTTAATACGGTTGTAAATATGCTTGATTCTGATAGAATTTGATGAAGAAATTAGGGCTTTATTAATTCTGTGTTCTTTAGCCGAGAGTTGGAATAGCACTGGTAATGACGGTAAGTAACTCGGTTCCAGCTAGCTCAAAGTTGAAGTTTGAGGATGTTGTAGGGTTAATTCTAAGCGAGGAAATGCGAAGAAAAAGTTCCGAGGAATCTTTTACCTCGAGGGAATGATTTGACAAATGGAAATTAGAGGGAGACATAATAATAGAGGAAGCCGTGGAAAATTGAAAGATCGGGAAAGGTCAAAATCCAAAAGCAAGATAGTATGTTGGCATTGTGGAAAGTATGGGCATGCAAAGAAGGGCTGGTGGGAGCTTTGGGAAAAGAAGAAACAACAAGAAGAAAACAAGGAGGAAAACGTGGCAACGGGTAATGTATGTCAGGATGCTTTGATTCTTTCTTTGCACAATATTGTTGAATATTGAGTTTTAGATTCAGGGGCTTCTTTCCATGATACTCCACATATGCATTATTTTGTTGATTATGTTCAAGGGGATTTTGGGCATGTTTTTATTGGTGATGATGAGTCTTGCAGTATAGTTGAAAAAGGATTTGTTCGGGTTAATATGCATAATGAGAATATATGGCTATTGAAGGATGTCAGACATGTGCCTACTTTAAAATGAAATTTGATATCGACGGAGTTAGTTGGGAAGTGATGGTTGTATTGTGATATTTACAACGGACTTTTGGAAGGTTACCAAAGGTGCTCTTGTGGCGGAAATAGGTAAGAAGGTTTGATCCTTGTATTTAACCACTTATAGCACTAATGTTTGTAATCTTGTAGCTTTAGAATTAGATACAACATTGTGGCACTATAGGCTCGGTCATATGAGCCATAAGGGCATGAAGATCATAAAGAAGGATTTATCCGGATATACAGAAACATGTTTGGAGTTTTGTGAGGATTGCATATATGGGAAACATAAGCGAGTAAGGTTTCTCAAGGTTGGACCTACAAAGAAAGAGAGTAAGTTAGAGTTGGTGCATTCTGATGTGTGGGGGTCGGCTCAGGTATCATCTCTTGGGGGTTCAAGTTATTATGTTACTTTTATTGATGATGCAACAAGGAAAGTTTAGGTTTATTGTATTAGAAAAAAATATGATGTATTTGACACTTTTGTTAAATGGAAAGCCTTGGTAGAGAATGAAACAAGTCTTAAGCTAAAATGTCTCGGGCGGATAATGGAGAGGAATATTACAACAATGAATTTGATAAGAACTCCGCAACTAAATGGGGTGTCAAAAATGATGAACATAACAATAATGGAACATGCTTTAGGAGCATGAGGTTACATGCATGACTGCCTCTTTATTTTTGGGCGAGCGGTGAACACTGTTGTGTACTTGATAAACAGAGGACCCTCAAGTGCCTTGGATGGAGGCATACCTAAAGAGGCATACGAGGAGGCTTATTATGGTAAGAAAGTTGATTATTCATTTCTTAGAGTCTTTGCATGTGAGGTGTTTGTCCATATAGACAAGGATGATAGGACCAAGTGAGAGGATAAATCGAAAAATGTACTTTCATTGGTTATAGTGGTGATGACTTTGGATATAAATGTCGTAGTATTACGGAAAAGAAAATCATTCGATCTAAGGATGTGGTATTTAATGAGAAAGTCATGTATAAGCAGAAGTTGCAAGAAAAGCAGAGAAGAATCCAAGAAAGAATATGTAGTGGTAGGGGATCTTCCAGAGGGGAAAGTGACACATGAATCAATTCAGGAACCTCCTCAACAGGAACCCTAAAATCCAATATTGAGGAGGTCTTCTAGGGTAAGAAGAGAACCTAAATGTTTCTTTCCTTCTCTTTATTATTTATTACTCATTGATAGTGGAGAGCCAAAGAGATTTAATGAAGTAATGTAGGTATGTGCCGGGGAAGAAGTGGGAGCAAGCCATGGATGAGGAGCATCAGACTTTCATGGAGAACCGGACATGGGATTTAGTGAAGCTACCCAAAGGGAAAAGAACATTACTGAGAACAAGTAGGTGTTTAGAGTCAAAGAGGAAGGATGAAAGAAAAGATCAAGGCCCAATTGGTGGTCGAGGGTTTGCACAGAGAAAATGTATAGATTTTGATGAGATTGTTTCTCCTGTAGTAAAAATGACTTCTATTAGAATTGTTCTAGGAATAGTTGCAGTGAGAAAACTTACACTTAGAACAACTTGATGTAACGACGCATTTATCCATGGTGATTTGGAGGAGGAACATATATATATGCAAAGAACCAGAGGGCTATGCGGTCAAATGTAAAGAGGAGATGGTATGCAAACTAAAGAAGAGCTTGTATGGATTGAAACAAGCTCCACGTCAATGGTATAAGAAATTTGATAGCTTTATGATGGAACAAAGTTATATTAGATGTCATTCTGACCATTGCGTGTATAAAAAAATATTTGAGGATGGAAGTTATATTATCATGTGTCTGTATGTGGATGACATGTTGGTTGCAGGTAAAAACATGTAGGAAATAAAAGTACTTAAGAAGTAACTAAGTGAATCCTTTTCTATGAATGATTTGGGGGAAGCCAAAAAAATCCTTGGTATGAAGATATCTTGGGATAAGAAGGAATGAAAGCTGACTTTATCTCAGGAAGAGTACATTAAGAATGTCTTGGAGAGGTTTAATATGCAAGATGTTAAACCGGTTGGGACTCCTTTGGCAGGCCATTTCAAGTTATCAAAGGAGCAATATCCCAAGATAGAGTAGGAGAGAAACTAGATGCCCAAGGTACCTTGCTCATCGGTGGTTGATAGTTTGATGTATGCCATGGTGTGCACCGGGCACGATATTTCCCATGCAAAGTGGGAGCGATGAGTAAATTTATGAGTGATCTAGGTAGAGATCAGCGGCAGTGATAAAGTGGATCCTTTGGTATTTGAGAGGGACCATGGGGATAGTTTTGTGCTGATGGATCGAGACACCACTTTGTGTGGTTATGTAGATTCGAGATATGGTGGAGATGTAGCACGGTAGGAGGAGAACGACACGTTATGTTTACACTATAGGTGGGACAACAATAAGTGGATTTCATGACTACAAAAGATGGTGGCTTTATCAACCATGGAGGCTAAGTATGTTTACGCCACAGAGGCAAGTAAGGAAATGATTTGGTTACAACAATTGCTTCGGGAGTTGGGGCATAAGCGGGAGGAAGGAAAGCTACATAGTGATAGTCAAAGTGCTATACACATAGCTAAGAACTCGCTTTCCACTCTAGGGACGAAGCATATACGATTAAGGTACCATTTCATTAGGTTAAATTTGGAGGAAGAGAAGTTGAAGCTAGAGAAGATTCATACCAGTCAAAATCCTCATGAGACACGATGACCAAGGTGGTCACAAGGGAAAAATTGAAGTTGTGTTCAAGTTTGGTTGGTCTTCATGGAAATTAGTGAAGGGTTGAGAAGTTTGCTCAGAGGAAAACTAGTCTCAAAGTGGGAGATTGTTAGGTTGTGGAGCTGTTTTCATGTGTGAAAGTGTTGAAGACTATACACTAAGAGTATTGCACACTTTCCACAGTTGTCTTCTTGGGGTTCGGGCGTAGCCCTTGATTTATTTTTGGCCTGAAACAAAACATGCCCGATATACCGAGAAATGTGCTTTTTCTCATATGGGTAGGATTTTTGACCCATAGGTTTATGGGACAATTTTGGCCCATGGTTTTGATACCCACGGTTTTGTAAAACTACTTAAGCAATTGTCTACTTATGTGGTTTTGTGCATATGGTAGGTATGATGTAACATTACAGATGTGTATGAATTTGGGTGTGAATTCTATAGATTTTGTTGAGCATATCTCCAAACAGATCTGGGTATTGTATTGAGAGAGCGGTGGCTTGTAATAAAATATGAGCAAGTGATTCTTGGTGGACGTAGCCCAAATTGGGTGAACCACGTTAAATATTGTCTCTTTGTGTTGTGTTATTTTTATTCTGCACTTTTATTTCAGATCTGTAATATTTTCTACATATTAGTTTCTATTGTTGTGAATCGTGAGGGACTCATCCACATATTTTATGCCTTATTTCCTAACAATTCTTCGGTATATGAGGTTAGTGAGAAAAATAAACAATCAGATTCAATAGGCGATGAGAACACATAACAAGATGAGAACACACAACAAGAGAAGAACAATGCAAATATTATTGCTAAACCCATCGTCAATGAACATTTCATTGTAGATCTTGATCCTGGAAAATGGGTAATAGACAATGATGCAATAGAATATATAATTTGAAATACGCAAAACCAAGATATGAATGTTGATTTTTCAAATTCAAAATGCCAATACTCAAATTGTTCCAAATATCTTTCTAAAGATTTGTTTCAATGAAAAATTTTAAACAATGATTGAAAATTAAGAGAATGGTTGCTTTACTTAGAGTCAAAAGGAGTTGTTTATTGCATTCCTTGTCACCTTTTTCAAACAAAATTAATTGCATTTTCCAAAAGCTGGATTTAACGATTGGGAAAATGCATTGGCAAGTTTGAGAGAGCATGAGGATTCCCGATCACAAGACTTGATTCTTAATTTTATCACTCGAAGTAATGTTTTAAAAGAGTTGATTCTACACTGCAAGTCAAGTACCAAAATGAAGTAGAGTATTGGAGGAATGTTCTAAAGCATATTGTCTGTATTGTGAAATTCCTTGCTACTAGAGGTATTGCCTTTCATGGTGGTGACAATTTAGTAGGATATTCTAGATATGAAAATTGTTTAGCGTGTTTAGAACTTATTGCAGAGTTTGACCTATTTTTGGCAAATCACATTTCACAATATGGAAATATAGGTAGATGAGTTCTATCTTATTTATCTACGACAACATGTAATGAATTTATTGAACTTATAGCAAAAAAATCTTAAAAAAATAGTTAAAGAACTCTACAATGCAAAATATTTTTCAATTATTGTTGACTCAACACCTGATGTATCTCACAATGACCAGTTAGCATTTGTGGTAAGGTGAATTTCTTAAGAAGGAATTCCAGTTGAATAATTTTTAAAATGCATTCCTTTTGTTGGACACAAATCATGTGATTTAGAAGCTTATGTACTAATAACACTAGATGAATATGACATCAATATCAAAGATTTTCGGGGAAAGCATATGATAATGCAAGTAACATGTCTAGAAAATACATAGGTCTATAAAATAGGATTAAAAAACACAACTGTATGGCTGAGTTTGTACCTTATTGAGGGCATTCCTTCAATCTTGTTAGATCTTTAGCTACGAGAATGTTGTACCACAACTATAGATTTTTTTCACTACAACTCATTTACACTTCCTAAGTGCCTCAACTTATCGGTGGGAAATTTTATTAATTTTTTTAAATGGAATTTTTCATGTTGTAAATCCATTTTGAATCAAGATGGTCATTTAGAGCTCATGTAGTTAAAGAAATTTTCTTGGGATATAGTAAAATTTAAGATATTTTCCTAAATATAGCACAAGACAAAAATCAAACAACTACCACGCGACATGAAGCAAAGTGTATTCATGAAAAACTAGACAAGTTAGGAACTTGTGTGATGTGTTGTATTTGACATAGTATTGTTGAAAGAAAGGATGGAACTAGAAAATATCTACAAAAGGTAGACATTGACTTAACCATGGTTGTGACTCAAGTATAATTCATTGATATATTATATTCAAAATATTAGAGAGAATTTTGATACATATGAGCAACATGCTAAGATCATCGTGGAAAAGAAGAGTATGAAATTGATAATAAAAGAAAAAGAAAAGAAAGTTTCACTTTGATGAAATGAGAGATGTTGAAATTCCACAAACAGAAGGGATCGTATGAGTGTGGAGGTATTCTATGTTATTATAGATAACTTAACAAGGGAATTATCAAGAATAAATGAAGAATATCATGTGTTAAATGATAGGTTTGTATTTTTAAACAATTTAAAATATCTCGATAATGAGACAATATTGAAATGCTCTAATTATTTAGTAAAAATATAACACATAGACTTGGAGACCTCCCTTGACATTGAATACATCCATTTCCAGACATTAGTAAGACGTGCAAACTTGACAAACATATCTTCAATGTCAAAATATTTAAGAAAAATTGGACTAGATACCACATTCCCAAATCTAGATGTTGCAATACAAATGTTTCTTTGCATTCCTATTGAAAGCTAGATTACGAGAGAGCATTTTCCACTCTAACAAGAGTAAAAAGCAATTTAAGGTCAACAATGGGTGAAACTAGATTAAATAACCTTTCTATTTTGACAATTGAATGCGACATCGCTACAACAATAAATTATGATGACGTCATTGATAGTTTTACTATGGCAAAGGAAAGAAAAAGCCTTTATAGCTTTAATTGAATGTGTTAAAAGTTATACTATAATTTTTTTAAAAACATGCACATGCAGGTGGGTGGTTGGTCTGGAGGGGGAGGGGCATACACTACGAGCACTACCTGGGCATTCCAAACCTTAATTCGACCTTGCACATCATTTCCACATTGTTATTAATTGTTGTTACTTTTAGCAAATGTTCTTCATTTTTTTGCATTTCCCTTTTAATATAGTCTTTAATGATTTTACATATTGATTGCGGTGATAATGCCACATGTAGAGGTCAAAGGGCCATGCTAGTGGTAAACCTGGAACATACAGGAAGTTACGCTCAATAATGCATACCCATCACATCAACTCCTTTATGTTACTTGAAGCTCTGCATATTATGCAAAAATTCGGCAAACATTATAAATGTGTTCGATGTTACCGCTCCTCACAATAAAAAACTATATCTAGTAGGGGCGGTGATCTTATGACACCGAGGGAGCCCAACGTAAACAAAGGAAGGGAACCTTACATTTACTAACTAAGTTGGGTAAACGAGGATGACTATATAGATAGGCACGATTTAGAGGACACAAATCTAATAAGCAAATACCTAAAGTATACCATCGAATCATCTTATTCCCTCTATGGGGAAATATTGGAATTAATAACCCCGTAAATATACACCCAACCCTATATGCTAGACTATATAGACAAATTATAGTTCCTCCTCATCCCGATAGGGGCCCTTTCTATCAACCGATTCATCACGTGCATCACCAACCTTCCCATTTGTATTTAGTAATAGATGTTGCAAATTCGGGTTGCTGAATTTTATCGAGTTTCCCATATTAATCTATCACTCACGCCGACTTTATAGAAAAAATAGCTGAAAAATAAGTGAAGAGTCAAAAAGGTATTTTTCATATTGCATGTATGGAAGATGGAGCAATTAGACTTCCATTAGGGTTTTGATGGGTGGCTTGATAAAATAATTATTTTGGAAAGGTTTTGTTGGGCTAACTAGAGGTTGGTTAGATAACAATGTTAATTCTTCTTATTTGAAGACAATTAGAGCTAAAGTTGATTCTTCTTTTGTATTATATTATAGAATTGAGTTACATCTAGTTAGACATTGATATTTAATCTCAACACAATTATATAGAAAGAAATAAAGCTAGGGGTTCGGTGTATGTATGTTTCATAATTACCCATTGAAGGTGAATACAATAAGATATGTGGTGATTCAATATTGTGTGATTTTGCGTGTGTATGCCATTATTGAATATGAGATCAATGTCTACACAATTTAATATTGTCGTTCACTTGACTCCCTAACTACACACCTGCATCATTTGGTATCAAAGTAATCTTTTTCCTTGGTTAAGGTTTTGAGGCTCTAGTGGTTTTTTTAAAGGTGTGAGAGATTTTGTGAAAAAGAAGAGTGATGTAGGAAGAAAAATGGAACACATAGGAGTTCCCCTTGGGATAGGTGGAAGATCACCAAGATTTACAGACTAATCATAGATGATGAGAGGAATCCAAACAAGATTATATGCTATAGAAACTAATAAATAAAATGGATTTGAAACAAACATTGAGTGAAGAAAAAGAAGAATGAACACTTAATGTTCAAATTTAAGAACTAATTGATGAGGTAGAAGATAGATACTTGAAGGAATTTTCCAAGACGAGAGGAAAGTTGAGGTTGGAAACGCCTAGTTTTTTCGGGAGTTTGTATCCCAAGGATCTCACTACTTAGATCACGAAGTTGGATTTTGAATATGAGAATATGGAGGATACCAAAAGAGTGAAGTGTTATCTTATTAAGTTGAAGGAACACACATCCTTATGGTAGAATCATGTGCAAAAAAATAGAGTTGGGATAAATAAAGACCACATCAAGTCTTAGGAGAGGATAGTAGGAAAGTTTAAAGGTAAATTTTCACTTTCTAATTATTCGTTTAGTTTGTGTAAGAAATTGCAAAAATTTACGGAATAGAAGATGAATGTAAGGGATTACGTGAAGGATTTTTAAACGACCAAAATTTAGGTTGGTCATGTTGAAGATGACAAGGAGAATATCTCAAGGGATGTGAATGGTCTTCATATTTCCATAGAAGATGAGTTTGGAATGATGAGGTTGTGTTCATTATAGGAAGAATATGCATGTGATATGAAGGATTTATAGAAGTTGTATGGGAGACAACCAAATACTACCATAAGTAGGGGATGTCTCTCACAAAGAATAGAGAAAACACATAACTCGTAGAGGAAAACATACTCATGAAGGTGAATATTTTTTTCTTGAAATTGTGGTCATAGAAAAAGGTAGAAGATATCCTTTTGGAGGAAGATAATACTTTTGTGGAGGAAGACAAATGATTTCGGGTATGTGCTTTAGATTTGGAGATGTTGGGAATGGAGTATGGGAGTTACCATAAGTAGAAAACATGAGAAGAATAAATGAGGATAACAATCACATTACATAAGAAAATAATAAGTGTTGCATCACCCGATTGTATCGAGCTAGACAATGGAGAAGATCTCATGATGAAGAAAGTGTTGTTGAAACTAGACAATGAGGAGAATAGATTGTTTGCAAAGAAAGAGATTTTTCAAAGCCATATGAAAATTTCGAGGTAAGTTGTAAACACCTCAATTTTACCATCCTCCCAAATAAACTAATTTCCTCACTCCATTCGCACAAAACCCATGAATAATTAATTGACATTAGTCAATTAATCAAACCTTGTCAGTACCTAATTAACCTTCCTCACATGTCATTATTCTCCATGTCTCCCCACTTGCAAATTAAAAATTAAAGTTTAAATCATATCCACTTTCCATGTCCCCCACTCACCAAATCATACTTACTTTTTCAAATTGCAATTAACTAAACCTTTCAAATTAATCCAGTTTCTACATACAAAAGGATTGAGATATCCAACCTAAGATATTGCATTTCTCCTTTTGAAGAGCATTCATATAATCATATCACCCTAATGCCTACATAAATCCAAAAATCCTCCATTCCCAAGTCTTTTGTCCTCCATTTGAGTGGTAAAATTTGTTTCATCGATCATCTATGCAATGAAGCTATCTCGATGTTGGAGAAGGCACCTACATTTCAATCTATCCAAAACCGTTCAAGTCATAGTCGATTTGAGGTTCGTGAAGGAGACACAAAGGAGAAGGTATACATTTGAGTTGTTTTAATTTCTTATTATGTAGTAATTTTAATTACTTACATTCTCAGCACACCCGATGGGACTTACCCATGCTATGTTACCCTTAGTTTCACAATTATTGATTTTATCAATTCTATGCTTATTACTATTTATCATTATAATTTCAATTTTTGTATCTTACGACATCATTTGGATAACATTCATGTTGCGGGAAGTTCTCTTATTCTATGGTGTTCTATGGTGCTTGTGCATGTTATAGTCGTAATGGATTTGTGGTGCTCATTTTGTCCTTAACCTCATCGAAGATTGGTGTTTTACTACTCTTACTATTTCACTCGAATTTGTGCAGAGTTTCTATAGAATCTCATCCCTCGATTTGTAATGAAGAATTTTAATTTGTTACTAACATTCGTGAAATTTTTGTTTTAGTTGATTATTATGTTTGTTTTGGTGTTTTTTCTATGTTATTATGCAAAATCCTAAGAGAATTTAGAAGCGAAATCACAATTTTTATAAATCATAATAAAAATATATTTTCTATAGAATATTAAATTATTCTTGACATTTGTGAACATTTGGTTTTAGTTGATTATTGCGTTTGTTTTTGTGTATTGGTTGTGTTGTTGTGTTGTTGTTGTGCGGGGTCCTAAGAGAATTTGGAAGTTAAAAATCAAAATTTATATAAATATTTGTAAAAGTATGTTTACGTGTTGTTTATTGTGTTTTTGACCCTTTTGCAGGAGTGATTGTAGTTGTTTTCAAGAAGCGAATCAATTTTTAAGCAATCAAAAGTTACACAAATCAATAAAAATATTTGTTTCTTTGTTTTTTTGTTCTTATAATTCTCTTATAGGTATTGTTTTTGGGAAGAAAAATCAAAGTGTTTTGCAGTGTTTTTACTCTATCTTTAATACTATATTTAGTTGTTTCATTCTTATAGTGTTTCGCGGGTGCCTTTTGAGAAGTAGAATAATTGTAACAACAATTTTTTTATCTAAATCCTGCTAAATATTTCCAAAGCATTCAAAATTATCCCAAAAAATACCCATCTAATTCCTATTAAAATTCCTTCATATATCTAAATGCTACTAAATTTACATCTACCTCCCCTATCTACCCAACTTGGTTAACAACTCGATGAGTTTCTCGCCGAGCTACCCTTGAGACCCTATCCATCCTCTCAACCTAACCCGACACCTTAGCCGAATTATACCCGATCCCTATGCTCACATAGAACTACGAGCTAACCTATCTACCCGTACCACTCCCTAGCTCATCCTCGATCCCAACACTCTATTCCCTAACCCCGACTCGACTTGGCGGTGACTCACCTGATCTAAGGCCCACTCCCTTCCCCTAACTACCACCGCTACCACCATCCCTAATCCCCCTAATGCCGAGCTACCCTTACATCTCCCGAAATATCCCAACCTTATCTTACAACTATCCACTTTGACATTGCTTAACTCTTTCACACATCAAGCCCCTCTGTTCTAACCCAACCACACAACCTCGCAACTCACCTACGCTTCAATGTCTACCTTTCTTAAACTAATTAACTCACACCTGCGTCCACCCTTAGTGACATTTCTATCGATATCCAGCCCCATCTCTTTGTTGTTCCCACACCAAATCTTTGCTCCCGAGTCATCAAACACCGAAACCTACTCACATCGATCCATTCCCGCCACCGAACTTCTACAATAAGATCAAAACCTACATTCGAGTCCCTCTCTCTTTTACCTAAGAACATAGAAACATTTACATCTCTGTCCTTTTCCTTTCAAGTCCAAAATTAGGCCGTGATCAAATATACTATATATGTTACAATTTAACATTGAAATCAGTTTTTGTTATGCTTTTGATTAATCCAAATTTCAATAACTTAGGGGTCTACTTTATTTATTTGGTTATTTTATTTGATAACCTATTGAGTTAAAGTGTCACTTTAGTAAATCCCTGAAAAATACTTTTTAGATGTTATTTAAAAATTTTATCGATCCAATTCATTTAAAAGAACCAATCTAGACAAAAATAAATTCTAGGATCATCTAACGCGTTATTTTCGGTCAATTTTTGTGGATTTTTTTTTGGTGTGATAATCAACAATTTTTTAGATTAATTTTGTGGATTTTTGTGCAGGAAAAAACTTCTAATCATGACCTTGTAGGTACCTACTTCTATGAATGATAAAATACATATCACCCAAAGAGATCCTTTAGCAATTTCTTTTGCGTTTCTCCGATTCTAAGTTATTTTTCGAGCACCAGAGGTCACCCGAGCCCTTCCGAACAATTTTTTACCTTATGTTGATGCTCAATCCAAACCCCTAGATTGAGCTGGTCTTTTTCCTAGACTCTCCATAGATGTAACCATTATGTGTGTTTCATATTGTTCCCCTTGCTTCAAAGTTCAGTTTGAGTAAAGGAGAATTATCAATTTGTAAGAAATTTTGTGCCTTGTCAAAATAAAAAGAAAGGATTCAATGGAAATGTTGGAGGAATGGCACCATAAGCATTCCCTAGGGACTGGCTAAAATGCACTTAGCACTTTATACAAACTTGGGACATTCAAATGACCGTCAAAGGCCTACACTGCCAAGAAATTTAAATGACCGTGAAGTAGAGGAAACATGGCAAGATTCTTGGCCTCTTAAGCCATTTTGGTGTCGCGGACTTAAATTTTGAGGAATGTACCAAACTCATATAGTTTTGGGTCCACAATGAGGCAGACAAAGTCAATGTGGTAAAAAAACATGGTGGAGTTAGGGGATATCAAGATGGCACAATATCAACGGCCGATGGTGGACACGTGTCACCATTTATGTGCAAGTGAGTAGATGGGATCCACAGATGTAAATTCCATAGAATGAGCCGGATTTTAAAGGGCTTTGGGTTCGTGGGGGTGCAGTAAGTCAAGGAACTATACATGACAACATTTCGTGGAGCCATTAATGAAGTCCACCGGATAGAAGTCATGATGCGAAGGCTTGAACCTATAACTAATGAAAGGAAAACATGAAAGAAAGAGAACCTGTTACTATTAAATCCAAAGTAACATAGAGCTTTCTCATTGGTTTATGCTTCATAGTCTGACAAGGATGACACCACAAAGGTGTGTGAGCTTTCTCATTGGCTCATGTTTCATGGTGACCAGTACGAGTAAAAGAAAAATGTTAGAAGGAAAAGGTAAGTGTATTTTCTTATTGGCTCGCATTTCATAATAGAACATACCTGCACGTAAGTTCACATAACACGAGAAAATCAAAGGGAAGTAGAAACATAGGAAAATATTGACCTAGCAACCAACCAGAGACCAACATGTGGCAGTGAAGGCATGGAATTGATCCAAAAATACTAACAAAAAATTAGATATTTTCAGTTAGACAAAGTACATTCCCGCTTTGATTAAAGCTCTTTATTTATGAACAAGGAGGAGATTCACTTACTATTTTGGGGGAAATTGAATTGTAAAGAGTAACCAAATTTTTATAAATATGGGGCTTGTACGAATATCAAAAGGGGTTAAATTTTTCTATTTTAAAAATGTCGAAAGATATGATTGTAATACTGCACATTTCCTTCTTTGAAATACATATGAGTTTCAGTTTCTCAAAATTTTGAGTCAAAGTGGTTGTAATGTACAACCATTGAAAAACATTGAGAGCATTTACTTTATGTTCCTTTGTAAAGAGATTTAATATTCAAATAGAATACGTCTACTTGTGAGTTTGATTTTTGTGTTCGGGTTTTGTATGTTGAATTGTTGATTGATGAGTTATAATTTATGTTACAATTTTATGTTTATTGCTTCTCTGTGTAGTACACTAGATCATTCCTTAATGGTTGTGTTTTGGTCATTAATTCAATATTGTGCTGTGAGCATTTACTTTGCAATATTGAACATAATTCTAAAATCCTTACTATAGCCATTTTGTTGAAGTGATTTTTGTTAGCCTTTGAGTGAATCTTAGGCGTACAAGAATAGAAGCAGTAAATACTTTATTAGAATACTTGCATGAGATTTTGTGTCAAGTATTTTAGAGATTGTGTCGAAGCTTTGCATCTGTTGGGTATCAATGAATGCAAATCTTCCTTTGGAGAAATTATTATTACTTAATCAAGTATTCTTTACTATCCATAATAGCAAGCAGTCTTAGTAAGTATCAGGTGCTTGGTTGCAAAAGATATGTCATCACATAATTCCCCCTTTTGAAGTTAAAAATACCATAATTGATCCCACCCTCATGCTAAATTCCATTTGTTACTTTTTCGATCTTTCTCTAAATATCATTGAAAGTACCCATTAACTTTAATTATAATATCAAGAGAATGAAAAAGAAACCAAGCTTTTCTATTTATAGTAACCTATGTCTGGTATGGTAAGAATATACAATTTTTGTGACAACTCGTGAGAGTGAAGTGTTGTATTCATGGCCATGTTTATCTCAGATTGATCCATCATTTGAAAAATTGAGGGAAAAAAAAACCTATCTCCCCCTCTACATTCAAGTTACCCCGTGGGTCCTCTCACCCTAGTTCAAGGAAGGACCAAAAGTAGCAGGATGAGGCCATCCCCTTTGTATGTTCCCCTCAATCACCTCAAGGCTTGATCCCAAGGAAGTGCTAGACCCTCCCCAACTGCAAATGACACATACCACACAATCTACCACCATCCAAGCATCCCCTTCCTAGAGAATGTTGTCAAGCCACCAAGGGGTGTAGAATTGAGGACCAACACCTTATATTCAACTTTTCCACATAAAAAATTATGACCAAACGTTTGCAATATCTTATTCAAGATGTCTTATGTTGATTAACCATTTAATTCAAAATAATTAGTTAATCTCATGAAGTGTATTTTAACTCACATAGCTTCATTTTCTCAATTTTTTTCTTGATCATTATTCAATTTTACTCAATTTCACTTGTCATCATTAATAGACTAATTGTGGAACTTGCATTTACAAGGTTATTGGACATTCTCAATCATTTTATTTCACTTTTTCAAGACCTTTTGTAAACATTTAACCTTTTTGCAACATAAACTAACAATTTGTAACATTTTTACTTACATTTTGTCGTCGTTTTTCATTTTTGTGAGGCTAAGCACACCAAAATCACACATATGATCTTTCCTCGTAATTTATAAATGATCTTGGAAATAAAAAACATGATCATTTTTGAATTATTGTTTGAGAATAAAACTTTTCTAATCAAAGTTAGTTCGCACGTATGCTTTTTCCTCATAATTTTTAAGTGATCTTAGAAATTAGAAACACGAGCTAGATTCTTTTGTATTGTCCTCTCCACATACCTCGGGAAACATATTAATCCTTATTTGTATGACTAAATATACAACAAAATATCCATAAAACAATCAAACTACTAACTACATGACTCGATCAAAGAAACATTCCAAAATCGAATTGATATCTTGTGCTAACTAATCGTTCCATTGCAATTAGATTAATTAATCACTATACTTTATTTGATTTAGCTTCATTATTCTAATTGTCATCTTTCCCATTGCTATGTTTTATTTGCATTCCTAACATTTTCCGATTGCATTTGTGTATGCTCTTTTCTTATGCTTTAGAGCGATCTGGAAAATAAAAAACAACCACGATTGTTTATTTTATTTTCACCTTACGTGTGTAGGATAACTACTAATTTTTTTATGCAAGAAATCATTGCTCAAAATTCTTGTCAAAAAATCAACAAAACTCCTAACACTTCATGTATAATTATCTTGGTCAAAGAATAATTTAAATTTTTTTTCTCAAAGACAAAACAAAAAACATAACACTACGCTAAGGTACATTATCATTTTCTGCTCATGTTTTCCTTTCAAGTTGGAAAGAAATTTGTTGTTAATCACCTCATCATTTGTATTTACACATAGCAGAAGTGGATTTCATCACCACCTACACTACATCGAGTGACGTGGACTTCATCACCACACACCACAACATTCACATTTGCATTGCACTTGAGACCTAGTCTCAAACAACGTTTGGTATCTACCTCACCTATGGTCCTCACTTACAGGTAATGATGTCGTGATTGGGACTACTATGAGTAATGCCTAAAATAGTTGTAAAACCAAATTATGTGGCATCGTCCCTATAAATATTCGAGGAGTAATAAGGACACCATACACATTTTCATGCCCCCATTACCTTACACTTTTTCCCAAAGCCCGCATTGGACACGTTGATTCACTCCTAAGTAGGTTAGTATGAATTGGTGAGTCTCTTCTAATATCCTAAGGGTTCCCAGTACATATTTTTTCCCCGTATAGATTTGGGTATACTAGGACTAAGATTTATTAGAATATGCATCTATATGGAGTGATAAGCACAAGCATTCATCCATTCCACATCATACTTCTTGTTGCATTATTTAAAAAAATGGTTCTTCCTGACATATATTACTCTTGAGCCAAAACATTACACAAACATGACTACTTGTTATTTGTAAACACATTGGTTTGTTATAGTACTTTTCATTAAACTTGGATTATAAAAATTTCTGCTATAGATTTGAAGTTGAGGTTGTGTTCCACAAAACATTAATCTAGTACAAATAACATAAACCATACTTATAAACTACCTCATCATCAAAAAATTGAATCAATAAAAAAATGAAGATCTAAGCCTTACATTGATTTCAACTCATTAGCTTGCTTAATCCTAATAAAAAATTTGTAACAACTTGTTTTAAGCTATATCAAACTTGTATTGAGTAAATTTTTGAGTTCACTCCTTACTTCATCACTTTCCCAACTTGTTTAAGCTACATCCAACAAAATTTTTGTAATTTGTTTTAAGCTATATCAAACATGTATCAAGTTAACTTGTTTGAGTTCACTCTTTACATCAACACTTAGTAGCTTGTTTAAGCTAAATCCAACACAATTTCTAATAGCTTTTTTTGAGCTATATCATACATGTATTGAGTTAACTTGTTTGAGTTCACTCCTTACATCAACACTTAGTAGCTTGTTTAAGATAAATCCAACATGAATTCCTAATAGCTTGTTTTGAGCTATATCATACCTGTATTGAGTTAACTTTTTGAGTTCACTCTTTACATCAACACTTAGTAAATTGTCTAAGCTAAAATCCAAAACAAATCTATAATAGCTTGACATGTATCACATTTGACCAAACCTCCTAGATTATTTTAGCTTAATTAATTATAATCAAGTACATACCTATCTGACCATGGTAATCACACGCAGCCACATAAACCCTTTGTGTGGTCACTCTGATAGTGAAGATGACGACAATGAAGTTAGACAACTAGAACTCAGTAGAGAAGAACATGAAAAATTAGACAAATTATTAGAACAAAATAAAAATGATTGCCTAATTCACATAAGTATGAGAGTGAGGTTAGCTTCTAATTTTGGTACGGTAAAATTGACTAAACTCATAGACCAACCTAAGTGAAGTAAGAATAACTATGAAGACACAAACAACCCCTCCGGTGAAGAATTACATGCTCAAATTTAAGAATTAATGAAACAACTCACAGTTATGGCCTCCAAGGTTCGTTGAGAAACCACGTGATCACAAAATAGATTCCCCTATTCATAATGAAAAAGATGTCTTTGACACCCCATCACAAAACTCTCTATTTGCATAAGAATGGAAGAGTATGAAAGAAACAATTCAAGGGTTACAAAAACAATGGAAATAATTCAATTTTGAAGAACTCTACCCCTATCTATTCAAAAAGGATATGTTACGTTTACCATTCCCTTCATCCTTTGAAACTTCAAATTTTGATAAATACAAAGGAAAGGGTGACCCACACGAGCATGTTAAGGAATTTTTCATGCAGTGCCAAAAAGTGGCTTATCACGATGTATACCTTTTATGTTTACTCCTAAGAATTTAGGAGGTCAGGATTTAGATTGGTTTCTACATCTTCCAAAAGGGTCTATCATGACCTTTGTATATTTATTTAAGAATAATTTTAAACACTTCTCCTTAAACTTAGACTAGTGACCATGCTCAACCTTTGCAACACCAAGAAAAGGAAAATGAAAACTTCACATCCTTTCTACAATGATGGTGAGGGATTGCAAGTAGATTCCCTTGCTCTATACCTGAAAGACAATTATTCAACATCTTCATTCCCAATATTAATCCAAAATTTTCATTTCACATGCAAATGCATTGTTTAACTAAATTTGAAGAAGTTATTAAAAAAGGGACACAAATTGAGAGATCCCTCATTTCTAAAGGCTTACTTAAAAATCCTTTAGAGACCAAACTCCTAGGAAATCCCTTAAAATCAAAACAAATTAAAGTTCTTCAATCGAAACCAAATCATAGTCAATGATGGAGTTACCAATTCTCGGTATATTCAAAATATCCAAAATAATCCACCTAAAACTACTAAAACCAATAAACAACCAATCATCATTCCCAGTAAGGAGGCTTCTCCTCGGGAATTTAGGTAAAGACAATTCACTCCGCTTGGAGAAAGTTTATCTAGTGTCTTTTGCCACTTGGGAGTGAAAACATGATCACGTATCCCATTGTCAAACCCTTTGAAGAAGGGAAACCTAAACCAAAATGGTATAGAAAATGAATATTGTGAATACCATCATATCAAGGGTCATCATAAAGACAACTATATGCAACTCCAACATTATGTGCAAGATTGATTGAACATGACGATATAGAGGTTGAAAATACCTCTGAAACCAAAACCCCTAATGAAAAATTAAATGTTTTCAAAAACCCATTTCCTAAACACGATGAAACTTAAAATAACACAAAGGACAAGGGTCAATCATCTAACAATGTTGAGTATGACTCAGTCATCTCAACTATAAATTATGATCAAGAAATAGTTGCTACAATAAAAATCAAATCCGATTGCATAGTTACAACTAGACAAAAGATAGTTTTGATCCCTACCACCAAACAATCTTCCAATCATTCTCACGTACCATCCCCTCATCCGACATCTCATTCAACCACCACTTTTACTTCCCAATCTACATCTTCGTTTGATACATTCAATATTATCAAACAGTTGGAGAAGAATAAAAAAAAAAATTTCATCATGGAATTATTCAAATCTTCTCGCATCTTGCAAAGTATTCTTACATGTGCATTGAATGAATCCTATGTTCCACATGGCATCAACTCCCAATAGTTCTAGGCTCTAATCATGAATCTCTCACCGACCAGTCCTATCTTATCATTCGGTTATGCTAACATTCTCAACCCAAATCTTGTTAATAATCAATCACTATACGTAGAATATTTTATAACCCACCACAAGATTAAGCATGTACTAGTAGATAATGGAGAAACATTGAATATTTTCTCCATGAAACTATTACGGTGTCTTGGTTATACTAAAGAAAAATTGTAAAACTATATCATAACCATTCGTGGATATGATAATAATGAAAGATAATCCACATGAACAATCATATTACCCCTTAAGATTGGACCAATCACCTTAGACACGTTATTCCATGTGGTGGACATAGAATTTCCATATAACCTTCTCTTGAGTCATCTATGGATTCATGACATGAAGGCCATCTCGTCTACATATGACTAGTGTAATAAATTCCCTCACTTGAATAAAGAATTCACATTGCATGCCAAGACCCAACCCTTCTAGTATTGCTGAATCCTTAAAGGAAGATATAAAGATGCAAACTATTTTCCATTCGTGAAAAATTCAGCTCCGCCATGTGTAATCCCTTTCTCTAACCTTATCCTCAGTCATCCATGGATTCATGACATGAAGGCCATCTCATCTACATATGACTAGTGTAATAAATTCCCTCACTTGGATAAAGAATTCACATTGCATGTCGAAACCCAACCCTTCTAGTATTGCTGAATCCTTGAAGGAAGGTATAAAGATGCAAACTATTTTCCTTTAGTGGAAAATTCAGCTCCGCTATGTGTAATCCCTTTCTCTAACAACACGTGTATCGATCCAGATACACTTCCCAAATGATTTCCAAAATATTACACTAAGAGTCACCATCATGATTGTGTTAATCAACCCTCATCTACTAATCAACCCTCGTATACTAATCAACCCTTGTCTTATAATCAAACCACATATGTTAATCTATCATCTTATGCTAATCAACCCTCTCCATCTAATAACCCTCCTTCGATAACCATATTATTCATTTAATCAACCTTAATCATCTAACAACCCACCTTCTGTTAAAACACCATCTCCTTATGTTAATCAAGCCTCTTCCTCTACTTCTTCCACATCCTTCCCTAATCAACCATGTTCATATAATCCATTTTCTCCATATTTTAAGACCACTAAACTTCTTTTTATGCCATGTGAGGTACCTCTTTGGTTCCTCGACGCACATAGTCAATATCATTGATAAAGGCTGTGGAGAGTACCATTTCAAGAACTTTGAGAATTATTTTTACATCAGTAACTCACTCCCATCCACATAAAGCTATGGAAACACAATGGATTGAGATGTGGGTGAATCAATACTTCAAAACTCTTAGCCAATGAAAATTAACTTACATAAACCATTTACCATTCAACCACACATTAATGTAAGATTAACAACATATAACAACCATTCAAAATAGCATAACCATGAGAGAGTACACAAGAACATAAGATGTAAGTGTGAAAACCTCAAGGGGAAGACAATCCGCTAGTTTTTTTTATTATATTACACAAACCAAAAGACTTGATTGAATATGACACATCACACAATATTTGTTTAATGAAGAACCCACTTCACAAGGAGCACCCATCCCTAAAAACCCTTTTTGATATTATCACAACAAATTAATTATATGAATATTACTCATCACATAATTTTTTATTAGAAGACCACTAAATATATGTTGCCATGCAGACATAATCGATAGTGATAAAAAAATTCAGCTCATACACCTTCAAAGCCTCTTAAAACTATTGACCATTATGTATTTGTGTTGTCATTGATGTCAAGCCCATTGATGGAAAAGGGTGTCATGAGATCATATGAGTCTGCATGAGGTGTCATTCAATGTCAAAGCATGAAGGTTAATTGGTAGTGTTAAGTTTGGTGAGTTGTCATGGTGTCCTAACATGGTTATAGCTTATATAGTCATGTTTGAGGTCTCTCAAGTGAGTTGACTGTTTTCATGAGGTCATACATGGTCCTAGTGATGTGTCATGCGTATCTATGAGTTTTCATGAGGTTAAATAGTTCAATTCATGGTTTTTCAATGTTGAGTCAGGTCATTCTAGGCCTATTCCTATCCTTGGATCATGTAGAATAAGATAGAGATATGCTATTTGGAGCTGATGAGTCTTGTTGGAGTATGGTAAAAATATGGTGATAGGGTACCTAAGGTGTATGGTGAGTTTTAGGTCAATATTCAGTGATTTTGCATGTATGAGGTCCTTGGGAATAAAACAATGAGAAACATGCAAGTAAGCTTGGGAAAATGAGATTGGCTGGAGAGTTTCAGATGTACTTAAGATATATGGTAAGTATATAAAGTTATAATATGTTGTCATGATGCTTAATGACAAGTTTCAGGTCATTCTGAAGAATAGTTTTGAAGATATGCAAGTTTTGGAAAATCGGGTAAGTTATAGTGTGTTTTTGAGGCAAATGTGGAACTTCTGATGCTCATTTTGAATTATATGATTTTCATGGGAATATAAGCCCTTTGGAATATCTTCTTAGGTCAATTATGAATTTTAAAAAATAATAATGAGGTGGTTTTATCATCTACTTTTTATGAACGATCGTTAAGAAGGTAAAGGTGTTTGAAACCCTAGCTAAACCCTAGCTAAGAGTGACTTGGAGAAGATTGAGTATAACAACCCAATTTTGATTGGTTTTGCAAAAGTGATGATTGGATGTTGTAGAGGAATCTTCCATATTTCCAAAAAGGTGTATTAGTGCATGTGATAGTATGTGGGACCCACTTGAATTTTTTTATTGAATAAGTTCAGTTTAGTATAAGATTGTCCAAAGGAATTGAAAAATAAATTGACATTGTTTTTAGACTTGGATTTTTTCTAAATGTCCATGAAGGTTTCAGGTCATGGTTGAGGTGAAAAAGGGAAAATTGTGCCCTATTTATGAAGAATGGTTTTTAGGACAATTTGGAGTCGACTATGGCAAAATTGACATTTCAGAGCTACAAAAGTAGTTAAAACTCCATTAATTTTTTTGTGAACTGGTTCATATATATTTCCATTGGTATATCAAAACTATAATTTTTATATGGTATGAAAAAGTTATGATATGTTCTTTGAGGGTCAAATCTAGAGGATGCTTGATCTAACAGGGTGCTAAGTGGCTTCATGAGGTAAAGTGATGTTTTTGAGTTGCTTTATTGATTGCTAAAAGTTTCGAGTGCTTATAAATCATTTCTAAGTGTGTTCCATGATTTTTAAGCTTGTAAGTAAGTTTTTAAGTGATGGATTAGGTTGAGCTCAAGGTAAGTTCTTGAGTCGTAGAAGGCTTAAGAAGTAGTTTGCATAGATGTGATTGTTCCGAGGCCTTCCTCTTAGATTTGGAATGAGTTACAATATTTTATGGAGAGAGGAGTTAGAGCGGTTTGTAGTCGTGTATGGATTGTGTATTTTTTATGATATTTTATGGATTTTCAGGTCATTTTGTGAAGAAGAAGGTATGCTGATTTTTAGGACGAGACTACTCAAGCTAAAAGAATGAAGTGAATGAAGCATGAGATGGATTATTTTATGATTTATATCACCTAGAGAGTGAAGAGGGATAAATTTTATTCATATTTAATAAATTTTTAGGTCTTGGAAGTGGCATAAATGGTGTAAAAAAATTGAGTTTGAAAAATAGGTTTTAGGGTAACATGATTTAGAGAAGAGGAAATTACATGTGTTTTGAAAACATGGATGTTTTATGAGATATAATATACATGTATGTGATTAAAATGTCCTAAGGATTCCATATAGTGGTTACATGCCATATTTGAGTTGATTTGGAGTGTTCTCAAAACCCAAAGGTGAAGATAGGGTGTTGGAAATAATTGTTTGGTGAAGGATATGAGAATTTTGGTCCATGCTATGAATTATTTGATTGGTCCAAGAAAATGTGTGATAGTGGATGATAATTATATGTTATATTAATTTTTTTGATGAATTTGGGATCTTGACTAATCATTGTTTTTCCATTTTTGGTTTTAGCTCATCCTAGTGATGGGGTTTTGAGCTTTTTAGTGCAAGATGAGTGGTTTTGGGCATGACCAACCTATATGGGTCATATGTGACAATTTTAATGGATGTATTGGGATATTTTTATGATGAATTGGTTGAGATAAAGGTATAGGATGGACCTCTCTTGTGTTTGGAAAAATAAAAACATATAAAATGATTATTTTAGGTTCAATTTTGAACTACCGCTCTTGGAGGGAAAAGTGGGACCCAAGTGTGTGAGTGTAACAGGTATGGATGCATGATTTGAAGGTTGAGAAATTTTTTTATAGGTTGAATACTGATTGAGAGCATGTTTAAAGTGTTTAGAGCCAAGACAAGTTTAAAAGGAAGAAGATAGAGCGAGTTCAAGCAATGCAGGTTTGATTGTGTGAGTGAATTAGAGATTTCCATCATTGTGGCAGAAAAAATATTAAGATATTATCATATTTATGTGGATTATTTAGTGTTTAGTCATCCTAGGGCGGTGTAGCCTCATTTTGGAGTGGGTGCTTCAAAAAATTATGGGTTGGTGCTCCTTGTAGAGTTGGTGCTCTGCTAAACTAGTGGTTGGTGCTCCTTGTGGGGTTGGTGCCTCACTAAATATGGGGTTGGTTATCCTTGTGAAGTTTTTACTTCACTAAAATTATTTTCTTTGTGTAATATAATAACATTTTCAGTGGGTTTTCTTCCTCATGAGGGTTTCCCACTTATATATGGTGTTCATGTGTTGTGTATATTGTTACATACTCTTATGATTGAATGTTGCACATCTTAATAAGCTCACATGGTTATGTATGATGGTTGAAAAATATGAATAATGAATTTATGGTTTATTAAATTAATTAAAATTGTTGTATGACTGATTCAGCCCCTCTCACCACCGTGCTTCTAACAAAAACAAACTCTCTTCAACTTTGCTCAATCTTGCTATTTCATGAACTGATTTGGAAAAATAATATTGTAAACTAGCTATTAAAAACTCTTCAGACATTCACACACTCTCTCATCTCTATCTTTATTCCCTTAAACCACTTTCACTCTCTCACCTAGCTCACACTTTTTCCTTCTCATAACACTAGTTCAAAATGAACAATTACATGCACTTTTATACATGAATCAACTCAAAAACATAACAAGGTCAGTCATGACCATTAGAGGTAAGTCATACCAACTCAAAAATATATACAACATAATATAAATCATCATGAATCATCCATATGGGTGGGGAACACACCAAAGCATCCAACAAGCACAAAAATTCCAAAACAAACAAATCTCCTTCATCGAGCACACCATGGACTTCAAGATATTAATAAATATTTGTAAATACTCTACATGATTCATACATGTCAATCATAACCTTACAAAATCATCCATAATCTCAAGGAACTCTGCACCACCCATTTCATTCACATCACCACCAAGTAGGAATGTTTTCTACTCAAAATCAAGCACCTCTAGGAATTAGTCACCAACAATGAAGCTCAAGATCACACCAAAACAACTAAATTATACCATGTAACCACTGATTAGAAATAAAATTACATGTATAACATTTATAAACAAGTTAGTATTAATGAAACAACAAAAAAACAACTGAAGTAACTTCTCTTCAGTAAATTGAATTGCCCAAGAACCAATTTTTGAGATGAGACCTTCTTACGCCCTTGCTATCACTTTCAAGATATAAATGCATTAAATATGAAAAAAATTAGTCCTTTCTCACTCTATAATGGATAACCATCTTCATCTAAGCCATTATATTGTTCTTTCGCAGACCAATATTCTCGCCGAAGTAGTCTTTGTCATGAACCGGTCAAAATAGGTCAACTTGCGACCTTATTCATGCCACCTCAACTCAATTTTAGAGCTCAACCAAAACATTCAACACCTAATACGAGATGTATACGCCACATAAAATTTCATCAATCATCATTATCATGACCTTAAGTTTTCAAGCACTTCCATTCTCCAAGACTCCTAAAGCTGCCCTTTTGGCCCAAAAACCACGATCAACCCATTTTGACGTATGTGTTGGCATGTGTGAGTTAGAGTGTTGTGATTGATGTAAATGATAATTAATGACAAAGATGAAGATATATGAGTGATATAAGATACATGGTATGATGGTGATATGGGAAAAATATGTGTCATGGTTGCATGAGTGAATACAATGAGAATGACTTGGCCTATTGGGCCTAATCGGGAGACATAGCTAGACTAAGTGATAGAACATGATGGTTTGAGATGCATGGTGGCTTGAGGAGCATGGTAGAGAATTTTTAGCATAATTATAGTGTTTTAGGACACTCACGAGAGTTTTAGAGTACAGTACAAGACATGGACATAGTTGTAGGTGCTCATCTAAACCTAGTCTAGGTGCTTATAGGCCTAATGAGGCATGGCCATCAATTTTAGAGATATTAGAGATAATGGAGGTATGTAGAGGTGTGATAAATTTTGTCTCAAGTGTTCTAGGTCATTTTTGAGAGCTTAGAATAAGAGGTATGGTGTTTACCTACTTGGTCTAGGTCTAAACTAGACCTAATCCTAGTGCATGAAGGCCTAATAAGGAATGATAGTCACTTGAAGAAGTGTGTGAGACCTTGGAAACACTCAAAACTTATGTCATATCATATTCAACATGTATTAGTTATTAGTTTTTTTTATGCATGGTTGTTGTATTAGTATAGTTGGTTATGGTCTAAACTACGCAAAACCCCAAGGCCTAGTCATGCAAGTCTTAGTGGTGATGAAGATGAAGATCTATTTGTGAAAATATGATGATTGGAGATGTTAGTAGAGAGTTTCATAGTGATTTGAGAAATTTTTATGTTTCCATGATGAATATTTTGCAAGATATGATGTTTTTGGTCCTATTGAGTTATAGAAATCATGTTTTGCAACTCAAAGTGAAAGAAATGCTCTTTCTTAACATGTGTGATGTTTGCATGGGACTATGATGATTTTAGGGATGATTTTTCATGGAGTTAAGAAGATCTCAGAGTTTGAATGAGATCAAATGAGGTCTTAATATTTATGAATGATTACTAAGAAGGTAAGTTGATTTTTATGAGTTTGAAACCCTAGTTCATGAGTGATAGGAGAAAACTTGATGGTATGAGCCCATAATGGATTGAATAATCAAATGTGATGATTGGATGATGGAGAGGACTCTCCCAAATTCATTATGGTGGTGGTTTTAGGTCATGACACTTAGTGGAGCCCACTCAAATTTGCTTGTTTCAAGAAAGAAGGTTTTACTCTCAGGTTTTCAATTAAACCACATGACTAAATTATTGTTCTCAATTATTGGGAAGAAGTAATACATGCTTGGAGTGATTTTAATATTATGTTTGAGTGTTTTGATGACCTACATAGGTCAATCTTGGAAGATTCATTTTTTTGCATAAAGGGAATATTTAGCAGTCTTGGAGAATGGAAGTGCTTGAGCACTTGAGAGATTTGTGATGATGAAGGTGAAATTTCTTTGAATATTTAATGTGCACCAATAAAAATTCATAAAACCTTGGTGGAATATGTGCAGGCATGACATGAAGACATTGCAAAAAGAACTAAAAAGTTTCATCTCAAAATGAGAAATATTTTAATGACAGTCTCTCTGCTAAGTCGTTTTAGGATAGAAAAGATGGGTTTTTACTATTTAATTCTATCAATCTTTGAAGATTTATTTATTGGCCTTATTAACTCCAAAGAGTTTGAGCCAAGTCTAGAAAATATCAAATTCATTTTAAAGGTGTAATTCAGTCTATCTATTAGCAACAATTGTTGTGTGAGCTCCCAAAATTGATCTCAGGATATCAGTATACCTTGTACAAGCATGTAGACATTCAAATTGGTCTTAAGATGGTTGAAAATTCCCAACATGAATCTACAGAGAGTATTGTAAATGTGTCATGATGCCGTGAATGTTTAAAAATGTTTATCTTGTCATGTTTATTACACAAAATCTTGTAATGTTGCTTGAACTACAAGTTTGGTCTTCTAATGGAGTCGAAGGGTCTCAAGTCAAGCTTACTTTGAAAGGAAATGGGTTAAAGAATAAGCCCAAGGGGTTTAATTAGTTACATGCTTGAAATGAAATAATTCTTAGATCAAGCCATAGAGGACAAGAACTTGAATATAAAGATTCTAGAGGTTCATACGGTGCAAAAGAATCCAAAAAGGGGTGACACCAAAAGACATGAAGTTGAAAAGACTATTCTTTAATGTGTAAATGTTTGAAAAAAGAAGTAAGATATAAAAAACTTGCAGAGAATAAGGTGAAAATGATTTTGAGAAGTCTCGTGATTGTCTTATGATGCAACAAAACATACAAAAAAATTATGACATAACAAGAGACATGTGAAAAATGTGCTAGTAAATGAAGTTATAGATAAGAAAAAGATAGAGGGGTGAATGGTTAGAAGAAGGTAGTGTGCTTGCTCATACAAAAAAATACAAGATCGTGAAAATGTGATGTGACAAAAATTAACGCATAGGACAATGTGTCTTTTGAACATGCAAGTTATAGGGAAGAGAATGTAAAAGAATGCTTGATAACTGAAATATTTAGAGGGTGAGGAAAAGTGCAAGTGGTCATGAAAGTGTATTCTTGACATAGACATAATTGAAGAAAAATGAATGTTTGAATGAAATAAAAGTGAAAACTATTATAATGTTGAACCATTTTGAAAAGTGAGATATTTTCTTATGAAATGAATAGTAGATGATCCAAGAAGTTAGAGAGCAAGTGAAAGAGTAGGGCATTGTTTTGGAAAGTCTAGATCAAACAATGAATGATTCAAGAGATAATATAATAGGTGAATGGTGAGCATCGAGTTAGGTTTTGATAAAATTACAGGAGTAACAAAGAAGGTCATGTTGCAAATTTAGGGTCACAATCAGATGTATTACATCCAAGATGAAGAGTGATAAAATTTTGTATACACATTGAGTTACAGCTCAGTATAATTAGGAGTTGTATCTTCCTTGCAAGTTGTATCTTGCAGAAGGTCAATGGTTTTTGAATGAATTAATTTGGGGGTTGTATCTTCCATCATCAATTTGTAGCTTGATTGTATTATTGGGGTTGTAGCCTCAAAATTTGAGTTGTAGCTCAACTTGAAATCATTGTAACTCCATAGGACAAATTGTCCAAGTTAGTTCTCTGATTTTAGTGGGTTTTCTCCCATTTTAGGTTTCCCACATTAAAACACTATGTACTGTCTCTTTTCATTTGCTTGTGTATGATTTCATGTGCTTTTCTTAACAAGTTTTGAGAAGTATAAATATACGGAAAAGTTTAATAAGACACTAATTCACCCCCTCTCGTTTCTCGCGGTTTCAAACAATTGGTATCAGAGCTTGGTTCTTTGGAATCAAGTCTATCAGCTTGGAGTAGGTCCTTCCTGAATCACAAGCATGGTTATTGAAGTAATTCCTAGTAGCAGATCAAGAGAAAAATATGTCAATGAGGATGAAATCTCAAATGAAGAGGAAGAAGAGGTAAATCTTGAAGCAAAACTAATAAGTGTTCTAGATGAACTAAAATATCAAAGGAAAAAGAACAAGAAATTGAAGACCATATTAAAAGAGTATGAAGATCAAATCAAACTTCTTGAGGAGAGAAAAAGTAGAAAGATGAAGAGGGAATCAAATATATTGAGGCAAAATTAGAGTTTATTTCAACATCTCTCAGAGATAAAGAGAAAGAACATCTCAAAATTAGTACAGAGCTGAAATATCAGGTTGAAACAGTGTCAAAAGCTCTACATGCCAAAGAAGACACCTGCATGAGATATGAAGAAGAGATGATATCTTTGAGATTTTAATTAGAGGAAGTAACAAAGATACTAAATATGTATAGCAAGTTGGAAAATATCTCTGAGGCTCTAAATGAAATGTTGGACAAGCATAAGGTAGCAAATGAAAAATTGGACTACAATTCATTAAAGATCATATAAAGAAGAGTGAAGATAACATATCCGGCTCAAGTAGATAGTAAAACATGAAAACAACTAAGGGAAATAATTCAATAATTCCTAAACCAATTAGGCAACCTAATTCTTTTAGGTATGAGAGATTCTTTAATGGATATTGATTTTCATGTCATGTGTTTGGGCATAGAGCTAGGGAATGCATGAAGAAATTTGACAGAGAACACCCATGGAGAAGCTATAAAACTGAATATGAGAAGAATATAACGTGTTTCAATTTCCAAGAAAAATGACATGTAGAAAAATAATGCTTAGAGGAACCAATAAGTTAGTATTAGAAAGAAGAAGACTCAAGGAGAAAGAGCTACATTGTATGTTTCAATTGTCATAGACAAGGTCATTTTGCAAGACACTGCCATACTCCCAGATATAATAACAGGTGGCATGAATTCAAAATACAAGTTAAGAAGACTCCAAATATGAAGATCAGTCCTAGAAATGAGACTAAGTCAGCCATGGTTAAAACAACTCCTGAAAAGAAGAAAACTAAATGGATATACAAGGTCAAGGAAGCAAACCCAAGAGTTGAGGAAGAAAATAAGGACAAGAAAATAGTGTGGGAAGATGATGCAAGCTCAAGCAAGACATCAAGAGTTGATGATCAAGCCAAGAAGAGTGAAATAAATCCAAGGAATAGTCATGAAGAACACTCACTCATAGTCAAGAGAAGACAAGGAAATGAAACACACCATACATGTTTGATAAGTAGTGAAGTCTTAGGAAATGAAGGTAGAACATCCAACAATACATCAAAGAAGATAGACAAGGATTCACAAGAGAGAGAAAGAAAGAGTGAGTCATCAAGCCTCTTTGATGACTTCCTATTGTTTTGAGAGATTCTATCAAGAATAGAGTGCCTTCTCTAGGATTCTAGAAGGCATACTCTCTTTGAAAGAAGCATTGATGTGTACCTGAGAAGAATCATCATCAATAGGTGCTCATGTTGCAAATATATCACCAATGAAAAGGTATGCTTAGTCTATTCTTCTCTTAAAAGTTTGTTTGGTATGATTGAATTGTGTCAAGTACTTGAAAGTCTGAGTCTGATCTGGTTATAAGATCTATCTATTATAGTGTCTTCCTTAGTATTTAAAGCTTTAGATCATGAAAGGAGTGCACTTAGTTAGTCATGTATACCATGAGTGCATGTGAGTCAAATGGTTGTTCTTGTTATTGTAAGTGTTTTTGTATTTCTCCAATCATCCCTACAAGTCTTGATCAAGTCTATTTAGGTTTCAAATGCTAGAAATATCATCAACAAGGACTGTCAAACCTTAGCATTCATTATGCTCAAGTCATCAATCTATGAAAGTGAATAGAATTATGTCAAGTAGTCAATGTGTAAATGTAGACTCAAGTAATTATCAAATTGTAATGTTTAGTAAAGGATCAGTATGGTTAGTCATACCTTGAGGGGTGTATTAGAAGTCATTTAATCTCAAATAAATTTTTTTGTAGGTTGTAAGCATCAGTGAATGGAGCTATGTGAGGCTAATAAGATCATACGAATCTATAAGGCTGAGATATGAAGACAAAGAAAAGTTGTAGTGTCTTTCAAGAAGTCCTACAATATTAGTTGATGAACCTTCCTGAGGTATAAAGGATATGATGGTTTACCAAGCTTATGATAGTTTTGCATGTCAAAGTGTAGGAATTTCATCAAACCAGGCCAAGAGGGTGTATGGAAACAAAGTACTTGAATTGAAAACACAGTCTTTAATATGCAAATTTGAAGGTATGTGCAGATGAGTTATGAATTGTAGTCTATGGAAGGAAGATCATAGGTATTTGGAGGCCTAATTAGGGAAATCAAGTTACATAGACAAGTTTCCAACATCATGATGTGATAAGAATCCTTGAAGGAACCTATAGTTTTTTTCCATGGGTTGAGTAGTATGTCCTGTCTTACCCGGAAGCTTAAGGTCAACAATGATAAATTCAAGAGAGTCTTATCCATAATAATGAATGATAGTGCTATAATGATATGAAAGAATGAATTAAGCTCCAAATTTTGAATATATATTCTGAGCTATTGATCTAATAAGAGGAAGTATGATCCATAATAATAATATAGTAATGGTATTTGGGTGCTTGAAAATGACTTGATTTGTGAAGTGTGCTTTTAGAAGACATGCCAAGAAATTTTGTTAATTCATTCATGACAAAGCCTAGTACTTGTATTTTCTTAGAATGAAGATGAAGTAGGTGACTTATAGATATCTTCACAAGGCATGATTGTGTCCATATCACCTTTGACGAGTTTATTGAAGAATGTTATCCTACAGATGTCTCACTCTGTGAAAAACATGCAACATGTATGAGGGTTGTGATTAATGAAAAATATACATGATGTATGAGGTTTGTGTCTCCAAGAAGATAAAGTATTAATGTAAAAGAACTCCATGTTGTCAAGACATGTAGGTACAGGTATATAAGTGCATATCTAAGTGTGAGGTGGTCTATAATGGGTATTTTAGGATATAGAAGTTCCAAAGTAGTATGAAGTCAAGATCTATGACAATGATGACTATGTAGATATCCTTTTCATCTAGCATATCCTAACTCATGCAAGGAATAATATTGATTCTCTAAACTCATAAAGAGTGTAAAGGTATGATTCTCTGTGAAAAGTTAAGACAAGTTTAGATTTCTAAGTGAATGCTTATCCTCATATAAAGGAAAAATATCATGATTGTGTAAAGAGATACTATATCAGAGAATGTGAAGGAGAAAAATTTATGCTAAATGTTTGATTAGAGTGCTATAGTGGATGGAGGCTTGTAAGATAAATACAAAAATTAGTTTGAAGTCATTCAAGACCCATTGTATCTTCTTATATGTTGTCGAGAGAGATGAGTCATAGCCAAGTCTTTAGTATTAAGATGTTTGCATAGATGAATAGTCCTTAGGGGAGTCTTAAGATGTTTTGGTTAAGTCTAGTGGAAGCTAGAGAAGTGTTTGAATCCCTATAAAGATGTGATCTTTCTTCAAGCTAAAAACTTCTGTTAGGGGTATAATTAGGAGATCTGTAAAGTCATAGGTCATAACAAGCTTGTCATAAATTTTTGGAACCTTGAGGGAAATTAACACCATGCAAAAGGTCAAAATAAATTGTGTGAGAAAACTGTCAAGGTGTTCTAAAGTCACATGAAAATGGATAAAATACTCAATAAGATATGTGGAAGTTGAAGATTTATAAATTTGGGTACAAATGACATATCAATGAATGTGCATACCCACTTGGTACAAGGACAATCAATGTCTCAATATAACTAAGATACGTATATTCAAGTCTATGTAAGACTCAATAATGATGAAATGTATTTCAATGTAATACATAATACTAAGATAAAAAGTGTAATGGTTGGTAATCAAGGTTTCTACAATTTATATTAATAACTTGAACCGTGTTAATGCTTTGAGGGTTTCTATAGTCTATGCTTATATCATAAGTCTAGAATCATATGAAAAGTTTCTAAGATGTATTGAGTGACTTTTCAAAATAAAATTATGACACTCGAAGGTTTCACCGTTTGGGGAGTAGTTTAGATGGTGTACAGGATGATCTAGACCTAGAAATGAATGTTTAGGATCAATTTTAAAGCTTTCAGCAGAATTAGAGAGTCAACAAATAATGGGATAGTTTTGAGATCTAGATTAGAAAATAAATTGATGATAAATTATATATAAATCATGTGACATATCTTTAAGAATTGACTTAATCTCCAAATTTTGGTCTTGAAACGAGTTTAAGTTTTAAATTTTTGACTAATCTTTATGATCCTTTGACTTGGTATAGAAAATGAATAAAGGTAAAGTATAAATTGTCACAAGACTATTTCGTAACTCTTTTTGCAATAAAGGAAAAATAAAAGTTAAATTTCTAATGGATTTGTTGTTCTTGATAAGGATAAAAGTGAGTTTCGATGTCAAGATGTTGTCAAGTGAGGGTATGAGCAAGAATGGCATGGAAAGTGGTGTGGAACATGAAAATAAGACAATATTCACTGAAATATCAGTTTTGGATAGAAATCAAGTGTTTGGTACTTCTCAAAACCAAATAAAGAAGGTGAATGAGTAAAAATTTGCATTATCAGTCAAATGTTGATTGTACATGCCTAGGGGGAGTAAAGAGAAGAGGTTTCATGATGCATAATATAAACACTAAAGTTGGTATGCAAGGTAAGCTGGTTGGACATGTCAACCGCCTTCAAAGGAAGGGTGCTTATGTACAGGGAGTTTGGTTTAGTCAACTAGAGGTCACTCAAGGATGGTATAGGTGCTTAGAAAAGTGAACATAGTCCAGGGGGATCTTGTGAATAAGTAAGTGTATTTACTCATGAATTTTTGTCCTTAATTATCATTGTTTCATGTCAATCGGCCTATAACTCTTTGTCATAGATGTCAAAGGGGGAGAGAAGTCACAAAAACTAGGAATGGTGATTGAAACTGGTATGTGTATTTTCCATCAATGTTTATGAGTGTGTTACCATCAATGTCAAAAGGGGAGATTGTTGAGGCTTGGTCATTGTTGTTTTCCTTGTTGTCAAGTGACATTGATGGAAAAGGAGTGAACGATGAAATGAATCTCGGTCAAAGGCATAAAGGTTGATTGGTAGTGTCTTCTCAGTGGTTTAATGAGCATTGAAGATAGTCCCAATGTTATGCAGATTGATTTGTGAAGAAGAAGTCCACTTTGGAATCATGGAAATGGTTAGTATGGCTGGATTATATGCTCCATAGGTCAGATATGATGGTGTCAGCATGTGCAAAATCTCTTACAGGAATTTTCAGGCCATTTAGTGGAAGTCTTAGTTGAAACTAGCTCATTTAGGCATGTTTCTAGAGTTTAATGAGGTGTGTAAGGATGGTACAGGTCATGAAAACATAATTTAAGCATGAAAGGAGCCTAAAAATGTTATCTAGGGAATGTATGAGCAATAACAAGGTGTACTTTACCTCCTGGAGGAAAATTTTAAAAGTTCACCAAAGTTGGCCTTGAGGACTGACAGTGTAGGTTGATACAAATGAGATAGGTATGAGATGTATAGATAAAAACCACAGATAACCAACTTATGGAGAGTGTAGAGGGGTTTCCTATAGCTCTCCATGCCAAATTTCATCAAGTTTTGAAGAGGTATGTGAAAGTTATGCTAGTTTTTCTAAAACTGGTTCCTTAAAAAATACAAAATGAGTTATCGTATTATTAACACCTAAGAAAAAATACGAAGACTTATTCATACAAAAATAGAAGAAATATTTGGAGAGGATTCCAATCCTAAACATTTTAAAAAAGGTTTGAGGTAATTTGGACAAGTATTAAAGAAGTTATGATCACTTTTATAATCTTGTTCTGTTTCTCTCTCACGTAGATTCCTGAATCGATGGAGGTAAAAGTGTGTTGTTGAGATTCAACCTTTTGATTAATATTTTAAAGTGTTCCAATGTTGATTATTGTGAAATCCAAGTTATTTAGGTATCTAGTGTATCATCTTTCTTACAAGCTCATCCAAAGTGTTTCAAGAGTCACATATCAGTCATGTTGTGAGACAATGTTAAAGTATGTTCTTGATCCAAATGATGATATTATATAAGATGTAAAAACCTTCTCTATGTTCATATTGAATACGTTCAGCTCAAGAGTGCCCTAATCCATTATATCCTAATGACTCTAATACCGTCTCTTAGGTTGACTATGAAAAGACAAGAGGTTATTCAAATATGGAGAATGTATCCCAAGAAAGATGTGTGATGGTCAAATGAGTTGTTGGAGATCCAAATGATACTCTCAAGTTACCCAATTAATTTTTCTAGACCAAATTATTCCTCTTGTTGATCCAATGACACCACCATTGACTAATTTACTCCATATTCTGTAAAATTACGTTGTTGGAAGAGAATTTTTTCCACTGCAAGGTACATTTGAAAGTTGACAACGTTTTCCATGTTCTCACAGGTCTCCTGGAATTATAAATTTTAAAAACCATTAATAAATTTTTAATAAAATCATTTTTCAAGTGTCTCAGTTGTACACAGACCGAGAGACCCTAGCTCTAGGGTAATTTCTTTGAATCGTTGATGTGCACCAATAAAAATTCCTAAAATTTTGATGTAATGTTTGAAGGCGTGACACAAAGAAATTGCAAAAGGAACTAACTAGTTTCATCTCAAAACAAGAAATATTTTAATGACAGTCTCCCTTATCGGTCATTTCAAGATAGAAAAGATGGGTTTTTACCATTTTAAATCTTTTATCAATCTTTGAAGAGTTCCTTATCGGTCCGATTAACTCCAAGGAGTTTGAGCCAAGTCTGGAAACCATAAAATTTGTTTAAAAGGTTTAATTTAGTCTATCTCTAAGAAAAATTTGTTGTGTGGGATCCCAAAATTGATCTCAGGATATCAAGTATACCCTGTAAAATAATTTAGAACTTTAAATTGGTCTTAAGATGGTTGCAAATACCCAACATGACTCTACAAAAAGTCTTGTAAATGTATCATGATGCCTTGAATGTTTATCGGTGCTTTTCTTGTCATGTTGAGCGAATGCATCAAAAAATGTTTGTTAAACCGAATTAGGATGCATATAAGCATGAATACGAGTAGTAGCAAGAAGATGTTAGACTTTATGCCTTAGATCAAGATTTCCAAGTAAATAATCATTGATTGAGATACTCATGATGACTAAACCCTGGTATGATAAGAAATGAAAGAATGAAGATTTAATAAGCATGATATTTTAATGAGTCGAGTTCACTAAAATTATTAACTAAAATCTGAATTTTAAAATTCAGTCTAAGAAGTACAACAATGTATAAATTAAATAAGTGACCCAAGCAACCAAGTAAGTAGAAATGTGAAACCCTAATGAGAAAAGAGGGTTAGGAAGAGCTTAGCTGATTCAAAGAAGGTGTTGAACTATGTCATAGTGTGAACTAGGAAAACAAGAGGAGGAAATAATCACACAAGATCTCAATAAAATACAGATCCGAGCTCTCTTGCTAGACTAGGGTTCCTTGAGAGGAACAGGTGCCCCCTGGTATGAGATATGAGCACCTTGGTATATGAAAATATCCTAAAACCCTCATATGAGGTGTTCTTGGATTTTTTTGTGTTCTCTTCTTGTTGCACTAACTTCATTGGATTGCGTTAGATGTCGTTGTAATACCTACAATAAGGAATCACCTACAAAACCCCAAGATGAGCATCAAATCCCTAAAAAAGAAAGATGCATATGAAGGGGTCAAACTTTCCTCAACAAACACAATGGTGGACTTACTAACTGAGTGTTGTACTACATCTCAGACATGATGTAGTTCTATGTGTGTGTGTGTAATCATGCCCTAGGTGCTCTTATGCTAGTCACACTTTGTGAAAGTAACAAACAATAACTATGTGTAGAAATGTAATAAAATGGTGGATGAAATAGAATAAACTTCCCTCCTATGTAGTGTGATGCAAATGAACCAACCTTGTGCCTTATGATGGAGCTAGATGGATGCAAATGGAGCCTTTGATGGATGCAACCTTAGGTGATGATAGTAGTGCTTAGTGCTTGGTACCTCATTATGGTCTCATAACTTTATATTTATATGGCTCTCTTGTTCTAATTTTATAATCAACCCCGAAAATGTCGACCACTAAAAAGAGAGGAAGATCAAATTGTTGGTGTGTATTATTTTCCACATCATTAGGTGAGTCATCTCACTTAGGTGAGATCGTAGGTCCATGTGTCATTTAGGGGTCATTATGAGATTCTCTTACGCGTCAGTGCATCATATGCATCATTGGGAGTTACACTTCTATTATGGGAATGTAACTCCCCCTCTCTACTCGAGTTGTCATGATTATAGCACTGGGGGTTACTCAACACCTCCTATATGTACATGCCTTTTGATCTATGAGATAGAGGAGAGTTTTATGGCTTAACTAGGTTCTGCCTATGTTTCAAATCTTTGCATGCACATTTAGTTGATGCTTGCTCCTCCCGAGATCTCTTCACGCTGCCATTCACATGTCTATTGATGTGCACGTCATCCCTTGTGATCCTCACTTGCGGGTTTTAAACCCTCTTTCATGGTATCAGAGCGGATCTTATGGATCCTTACACTCATTGGCGTTTCGTGTGTGTTTCCGACTTCCGATGTGATATTGATTCTCATTGTGTGTGTCGTAATGGTTATTCGACCATTCTCTTCTTGCACTGATTTTGGGGCGTTTATACCTCTCCTTGGGTTGTTCGTGTGTTTGAGGTGGTTGTTCAAGTTTCTGGTGTTTTTTCAAGTTTAGTGTCCTTGACCACTCGATTCTTCGGGTTTGCATGCGCATTTGGAGGTGTTTTTATGAGGTGTATTACATTGGTTATTGGTGCTGTCATCCTTGACTTGTGTTTTGTTAAACGAACCTTGACTCGCGGCTCATACCTTGCATTGTTTTTGTGTTGGCATCCATTCGGGTTTTTTTTTGGTTTGCCGGCTCGAGACTTCCTTATGCATGAACGTGTTTTTGTAGCCCCTTACATTGGACCACCGACTATATATTCACCTTGGGTGCTCTATTCGGCATCCTTGGCTCGTGGTTCTTTTTCTTGGCTCGTTGATACAGGCATTTTCTCAGGCCTGCGCATCTCCCATCCCAGTCCACATTCAAACTTGCCTCTACACATTTGTTTCAGTCTTCTCACCCTCTGATCTCTCATGTTGTTTAAACTCCACGGTAACCCCTCCAACATGCTCCCAAGCTCCAACAACTCACACATGCCCTCCTTTGTATTGGAAAATGTTTTTGGTTGCTGAGGTGCTTTGAAAAACGTTTTTGGTTGAAAAACGTTTTGGTTGTATTGAAAAACCATTTAAAACCTGCTCCACCAGGGGTTAAATTTGACGGCCACGTATACCTGTCAAACAAATTCAGGCGATGGTAATTTTTCAATATTGCCCTTCAAAAACAAAAAATAATGTTATTTTTACTAATTATTCTATATTTATTATATCTTTTTATATATATTTACATATATTTTTATAATTTATATACAAACCTATATAAAAATTGACGGTCACGTTTTAAATGTGCAAGTTGCGTGTGACGGTTAGATAAAATACTTACAAGTATTTTACGTCTAAAATCATGAAAAACATCTAAACGACCATCAAATTTAACTTTGTGTGCCACAACAACAAACCAATGCCCTGCAACATTTCTCAGCTCCCTCCAGCTCTAGCTCGAAGCTCGACTTGCGCTCATATGCACGCACGTGGCTGCGTTGAAAAACACTTTTGAATTCTACTTCATTGTTTCAACCCTCCTTCATGGAATTTGGTGGTTATAAAAGGGATGCATGGGGAGCCACATGCTACCTCCAACATGTGCGTCGAAACCGTTCGTGCATAGCCCATTCCCACCGCCTTGGAATCTTCAAATGGCTCCTCCAACATTTTCTTCCACTCACCCAACACATGGTGACTATTCTAAAATGTGGTGGCAGTCCACACGGCTCACTTCAACATTTAAATTCACTTGGTCACTGAAAGTTTTTTGTTTTTGATCGTTGACTGTTTAAACAACGGAGTTCAATGCCTTTTTAGTGGCCGTAAGCTACAAAATTGCAATTGCAAGCATGTGGGTCCCCCATGCATCCATTTTTATTTTGTTTGGTAGGTTAAAACAAATAATTTTTTAATGTTTTAAGGTTAAAAAACATTCAGCATGGCATGTAATAAATTTTAGGCTATTTTTACTTGTAATTAAATACCTTCCTATGCGTGTCGAAGACGGAGGGCGAGGTCCGGGGTTGGTAGGAGGCTAATCCCCCTCAGCAAAAAAAAAAACCCCTACTAAAATTTGATGCCGTTTCCAATGGGTACCCACACGATACCCTTTGCACCCATTTAGGGAAATTTTTAATGCGTTTGCAGCATTTATTAGCATTTTCTCATCAGTTGCGGGAATTGTTTTTTGCTATAACTTTTGACTCGTTGCTTGGATCTGAGCACTTATTTAGTCAAAGTTGCATGTTTTTTCACATTCTACATGATGGGATTATCATTTTTGTAAACACACTACTTTATAAAGTGCCGCATTTTGGGGGGTTGATGTACTCTTGGGCTTTCACATGCAGATGCATTATCGGCCGAGTCCGACGTCTTGCTTTTGTGCATATTGCATTTTACATCATGGAAAGTTCTCTTTCTAGACTTGAGTGTCATAGGATCACTTTACAGCCTCCGCCACTTCTCACTAGGAGAGGGAACTATTCAGCTTGGCATGCTTCCATGGAACGTTACTTCGCTCACGAGGGTCTTTCACCCTTCTTACTTGGGCCAGTTCCTGCACCCACTGATCATTGTCATCTAGAGGACTTTCTTGACACTTGTGACCATGTCTTTGGTCACTTGATGATGCATATATCTAGATCTCTCTAGTTTCACGTGGCAAACTCAGATCCACCTCACCGTGTTTGGAGCATTCTTTAGTCCTTCTATGGAGACCCTTCACATCGCCACCTTTTATATCTCTACTGATTTAGTTGTCTCCATTTCTTCGTGTGATGGAAGTTCCGCTGACATAGACTTGTTTGGTTCTACTTCGATGTCGAGAGCATTACAAAGGACTTCTCTCCTCTTTCTCTCACTATTCCAAACAATGTTGTCACATCCCACATCTCATCAGATATCGAGCAGTCTCCTACTTAGTCTCACACCATCATTACACCCGCCTCCTTTCCACTTCCAGTGTGTGAGGCCCCTTCCAATCCTTTACCTTCATTAGATGACTCATACCTATCTGACATCGCTCTTCTATTTGTTGAGCCCCCTCATTGGGACGAGTATCTCCCAAGATATCCACTAGAATTACTTGAAAATTTAAAGAGAGCTAGATATTATTATAGAGGACATAATAAAATTGTTTTGGAATTTTACACAAATTAAACTACTACTAGAAAAAGCAAAACATGCCTTAGACAGCTGGAAAACTTTAGAGGTTACGTAACCCTCTAAATACAAGAGCAAAAATAAGGGTCTTTGGAAATAACATTAATGAGATATAGGCAATAATATTTCCACCTTGATTTGAGAATGGTGATTGGAAAACCCCAAATAAAGGTTGTAGTAGCCTCATTTGGAATGGGGTCCAAAAATGATGGAGGTACCTTCAAGTGATGCTAATCCCGGCTCCAATGGCTTCCGTGAATCTAATCAAGGCCCTCTGTTAACTTCCCCAAATGCCCCCAAAACCCTCGATATCCTTCCTCCGAAACCTCTCGTTAATGTCTCTAACTCACAATCCTTAAAGCAGCTCCAAAATAATAGACTAGGGTAGATCTCTCACTACCAAAGAATGCCCTACTAGCTAGGGACATGTCTCTCACCACCGAATTTAGGGTCCCTTTGGGATTTGACTCCACAAGTTGTAGATGCAACAACAATAATTTGCACGAGAAGGGGTCAATAAAATATATATGAAAAGTGTCTTTCCTTACTCTCCCCACCTCTTATATACTTCTTCTCTCAGAAAATGAGCCCCAATAACCCTAGGTGCATTTCATTCCATGGAGGGGCTAATAAAATGTAAGTAACTAAAGTTAATTTTTCCCTTTTAAGTCGCCATGGTCCAAAAGTGACCCCCAAGCGCAAAACATGGATATTAGTACCATGCGAACCCTTAAAAATAGCCCCCAACATCCACAACCCCTTGGGTATGACCTAGATTGGACTCAAATTGACCCTTAGGCCTTTGGCATAGAAAAGGGGACATTACGGTTGGAAATGCACCAAAACATCCAACAAGCAAAACTAGCCCCAAAAAGCAAATCTCCTTCACTTGAGCACACCATGGACTTCAAGAGATACATCAATATTTGGAAATGATCCAAAGGCTTCATAAATTTCTATAATTTCCTTAAAACATCATCCATAAACTCAAGGAACTCTGTAGTATCCATTTCATTCACATCACCACCAAGTAGGACTGTTTCCTACGCAAATCAGGCACCTCCAAGAATCAATCACGAATAATGAAGCTCAAGATAGCACCAAAAAAATTCTATTATGACATGTAATCACTCATTAGAAATATAGTGACATGTAGAAAATTTATAAGAAAGTTTGAATCCATGAAACAACCAACAAAGCAACCGAGACAACTTGTTCTCTTCAATAAACTAAAGCGCCCAAGAACCGCTTTTGGAGATGAGACCTTATTGCACTCTTTCTGTCACATTCAAGCTCTCTAACTTGCATAAATAGGAACAAAAATCATCCCTCTTCACTCTCTAATGGATATCCATCTTCATCTAAGCCATGAAATTGGTATTTCAAACCAATATTCTCACTAAAGTAGTGATGTTACAGAACCAATCAAACTAAGTTAACTTGTGACCTTATTCATGCCACCTAAACTCAATTTTAGAGCTCAAAAAAGAATTCAAAACCTCATATTATATGTATAAAACACCTCTAAGGTAATCAGTCATCATCATCATGTCCATAAGTTCTCAAGCACTTCTATTCTCAAAGATTTCTAAAAATGCCCTTTTAGTACAAAAACCAAGTTAACCTATTTTGACCTATAAAGGTCATTAAATCACATTACAAAGCTCTGAAATCACCCAAAATTGTATCATATCTCCCATAATCCTTATACTACTAATTTAGTCATATGGTCCAATGGAAAACATGAGAGTAAAACCTTCTTTCTTGGAAACAAGAAAATATGAGTGGGCTCCATTTGAGTGTCATAACCTAAAACCACCACCATATGAAAGATGAGAGAGTCCTATACATCATAAAATCATTAAATTTAATGATCTAACCAATTATGGTCTCATGCCTTCAAGTTTTATCCTATCACTCATGACATATGGTTTCAAACTCATAAAAAATAACTTACCTTCTTAGCAATCATTCATAGATGTTTTGACCTCATTTGATCTCATACTAACTCTGAGATATTCTTAAATCTATAAAAAATCATCCCTAAAAGGATTATGGTGCCATCTAGAAATCACACATTCTAACCAAGAATATTTCTCTCACATCAAGTTGGAAAACATTCTCTCTAGAACTCGGTAGGACCAAAAACATCATAACTTTCAAAAAAATTCATCATAAGACTCGGAATGTTTCTCACAACACCATAAAACCCTATGATAACATCTCCAATGTTTACTTGGTCATAAATATGTCTCGTAACTTCACCACCACTAGGAATTACATGATGATGCCTTAGGGTTTTACCTAGTTCACATCATAACCAAGTGAAGTAACACTACAACCATGCATGAAACCACTACAAACTAACTCTAAATGTTGAAAATATTATGACGTACCATCATGAGTGTCTCTAAGGGCTCAAAAACTTATGCAAGTGATTATCATGACTTATTAGGCCTCCATGCACTAGGATTAGGTCTAGTTTAGACCTAGACCAAGTAGGAAAACACCATACCCCTACTTGTAAGCTTTGTAAAAGGACCTAACAAAATTGAGACAACATGTCTCACATTCCTTAATTCTTCCATGATATCACATAGCTCTATACCTCAATATCATGCTCTATTTTGCCTCCAAGCACCTAGACTAGGTCTAGATGAGCACTGTAAATTATTTCCAAACCTGTACATAGAATTTGAGACTCACACAAGTTTCTCAAAACTCTCTAATCATGATTTTCATGCCTCTACTAAGCTCCTCAAGCCACCATGCAACTCAAACCATCATGCTTTATCACCTAGACTAATCGAGTCACCGATTAGGTCCAGTATTCCAAGCCCTTCTCATTGTTCCTACTCATGCCATCATGCTACAATCTGATTGACCATGTCATCATCATACCAAGCATCTTATAACACTCCTAAATCATCCTCTTTGTCATTAATGATATTTTACATCAATGACAACAATCTAACTCACTCATGCCAACACCTCGATGCACACATTCAAAATCAATCCATTTCTTAGAGATTTAACTTAGTATTCAAGCTCTTTTCCGAGTTTTTTTTTTTTTTTTTGGTAAATATATATCTATCAAGATGATCCTGATTTGTGAAAGAATTTCCACTTCATAAATTGACCATTTTATCAAAGAAAGACATATCGGATAAAGTTGTGAAAGAAATTATTTAGCGCTCGTTGCCTACTTGTCTAATTGTTCTTTGAGAAATTGCTGTTTAGGAATCAATATACGTTTGAGACATGGATGACTCTCATAAAGGATTCCCAACATATCATAAGATTCCCGTTCCTGGAAATTAGCACCTTTCCAAATATAGAGAACAAAGGGGTCTATTTAAGTCCCCATCCACATCTATATAGTTTAGGGATAGGGATACGAGATATGAGATATGGGATCGAAGGTCGACTACATGACTATCCTAGATGTGGGGGTAAGGTTTATGCTTTATAAAGGCTTCGTGAGTACCAATTTCAGAACATTGATAAATCTTTCCACAGCAACAACACATTCCCATCCCTGTAAATCTATGGAAAATCCAACACTTCCCACATCAAAAACACTACCACTTATAATGTAGGTAATTTATTTTGATAAAATTTTGTTTATCTTGGCGAGGAACATATTCCAAATTCCTCAGGATCTTGGCTATATAATGAAAAATTCGCTTCTTGTCATGAATCCCCTCAATTTACCAAAGCTCACAAGATAATGAAAAACATGCACTTTGGAAAGATAAAAGAATTGGAAAGAGTGAACAAGGACGTCTTGATCCAATCACTTATACATAAAATCCTCATAGAAATTTCCTTGGCTTCAAAAAATTTGATGTGTCTCCTTTATTAGTCTTGATTAGTGGCAATGATATCGATTCGATGATGACACATGCTCTACACACAACCTTTTTGAACATATTGCAGAAAAAAATCTCCTCCTCAAACATCTTTCCATTATTGTCATCAATTTAAAGCTTATATATCCAACCCTCATCGATCAAAATCAATTACACCATGTTTCCATGGATCTCTTTCAAAATGATGAGGCCATTCAAGATTTTGTTGGAACTCGTGATCCAATCCCCTTTCGATCATAAGAAAGGATTTGGTATTGAAATTTATGAATTATCCTATTTTGGTGAAGATTTCGATTATACCAATCCTTAACATTGTGAAATTTTAAACAAAAAATGAAAAATAAGATCTCCCATAGAAAAAATCTTGTTGCAACATTGTCTTGAAAAACATACGAGATAAAAAGATGCAAAATCACACACAGGAAACATGCATTAATCGTAGTAAAAACTCATCTCGAAACACACGAAATCGATGATTTACACTAACCAAGAGCATCCTTTTAAGAAATGGAAATCTAAAATACTTGGTCGAAGAAACAAGAGATGTTATCATAGGGACCCCAGAACAAGAAAAATATTACAACTCGACATTAGTCCTGCCTAATCAAGAGTTCATAGATTTCACGACACTCCTTACAGAATTCTAAGACATTTTCACATGGACCTATAAATGTATGCTAGGATTAGATCCATCACTTATAGTGCATTACCTTGTAGTACATCCAGACGTAAAACCTGTCAAACATAAATTGTGAAAAATGCATCCAAAAGTATCTGTACTCGTAAAGGTTGAACTTCAAAAACTATTAGAAATAGACTTTATAAGGCCAATTGACTATTCCGAATAGATTCCAAACATAGTGCTTGTAGCTAAGAAAAATCCAGGCATTAAGATATGCACATATTTCTATGATATTAATAAATCTTGTCCAAAATATGACTTCATGTAGACACTAAAATTAGGTCACACTCCCTTTGGTCCCTTGTCAAATAAACACCTTCATCATATTCACCTAGCCATGGCCCCCTTCATGCCACTCTAATATTAATTTAACTATTTAAATTAAATTAATTCATTATCCTCACCATATTTATTATTTAAATATCCTAATTGAGATAATGACCACATACCTCATCTAGCCCCTCACCCTAAGACCTATTCTTAGTAAGTTGCCATAACTAACTAAGACCTACCCAAACCCTAAAAATCAATGCCTACATTCCCTCTAACCACATTCCCGCATGTTAGAAGGAAGCTTCAGTCTAATCTATGGGTAAACGAAATGAGATCCCAGAAAATCAAGGGGATCTACCCAGTTTAGTAAACCTAGGAAATCCTGCCCTAACCAACGCCTGGTTACCCTTAACCACCACCAGTTAAGACAGAACCATCGTCGGTTACCATTTAATTCCCAAAACAACCTTATTTTGGAGGTTGGAAGATTCCTGAGAGATATCACATCTTTTGAGAACAAGTTTCAGGGAGAACACACATGCAAAGAAGGAGATCAAGTATTTTCTCTTGCATAGACATCAACATTCACCCAGTAACCATCCAGCACTCACCCTAGCATAGATTTGATCCAATCAGGAAAGAAGGAGAGCACATGCAGCCCATGCAAGAGCTCCCCAACATTTGGTGATCCTCTGTAGCATTCAACCTCTTATTAGCACCTTCATTCCTCACTCACATATGTTTAGAACAGATTCTAAGTAAGTAAAACATTTTATTCCTCTGGTTCACTCATTTCATCATTGTATTTTCATCCTTTGTTCTCCTAGCCACCCACTGACCTCCATTAATACTCACCCCTCCATATCCCTATTAAAAATTCACCAAATCCCATCCAAATAACTTAATACCTCTTTCGACCAACCTAGTCCTTTGTGTAATCATAAGGGAGATCTAAAGCTCATTCTATGACATTCCCAGTACCCCACAGTAACCGGCACTAGTTCTCCCAAACCAGTGTCAGTCACCCTTAACCGGCATCGGTCTCTGTATCTACCAATATAGCCTAGAACAGTAACCTACCTACCTATTCCCACATCACCCTTACTCACCTGTGACCTACCTAAGACCTCTGTCAGACCTGCAGAGACCCAAAACCAGTTACTTGACCTTTGGATCTTATTTTAACCTAGCATGTTAGATTAGATCTTTCTTATTGTGTTTTAAATGAGATACCTAAATCATTTTAACTACAATAGGATTTACTTTATTACCAACATTAAATTGTTTTAAATAGTGGATTGACAACCGTCTAGGAAGTATCACACTTCCGGATCTAACATACACTAAGTGACCCACGCATATATTTTTAAAATCTTTCTGGTGGTCTTTCTTTTTATGTCAGGTAGATCCTCCCGGCCTAAAAGAAAGCTCTCACGATCATTTGTGGATTCGAAGTCATATGCGTGCAATAACCTATCAACCAAAATTTCATCAGGTATTCCTCCTACACCCGTTACCCTATCTGTTTTGTCATTTTCAAAGAAACGTCTAAGAATCAAGTGAAACATTTTGGCATTGGTGGGACCCATCCGGGGTTCCTTGAATTTTATTCATTCCTAGGAAAAGTTGTGTGTTTGTTTCCCTTTTGAAAAGCATACACATTAATTTTCTTCCTTGGTAACCTTCTTTTTCTTTCTATTTTCTCTAAAAGGAACCTTTCTTTTGGTGTGCTTAAAAAGAACCATTTCTTCTTGTTTTCTACATTTTAGTGAAAGAGCATCCCTCTCCCTCTTCCTCTTATTGTGTCATCGAATTCCATATTTCGATTTGGGCTTAAAAATCATTGCATTTCATTCTAATTTTCTGCATTAGCTCACATTAATTGAGGGCAACCTATATGCTAGAAGTCATTCCCCCACTAATGGTTGACAAACAAATCATATAAAGCACATCTCTCTCTCTCTCCGAGTCTTACCAAATTACACAAATTCAAAAAAAATACATATTCTTAAACATCTTTCTTGGGAACACTTGTCAATGATCGCACTCACCAAGGATTGACAGTACTCCTAGCTTGCTTCTCTGTCGAGTCATACTTTAGAACGAAGCCCACACCTACCATAACAAACTTGAAACCTCACCTTTTAGATCTCCTTCATAGGAAGCCATCCTCACCAAAAAAATCTATTCTACAGTTCATGAGTCAATCCTTAAATAGCATAAGCTAAACAAACATAATAGAAAAAGAACTCTTAGGATCATATTTTTCTTAGTGTTTCTGCTTGGCTTGCGTTTTGAGGTGAGAGGTCACGCTCTTCATTTTCATTTTTCTCCTTGCACGCTCCTCATCACAGTTGGTGTATTCCAGCTTCATCTGAGTGTGCCTGGACCATATTCTCATCATTCTCAGAATTTTAGGTCTGATTCCACATCAAATTTTAACTCACAACCATATTTTCTTCATCATTGTTTCAATTTCACAATAACCGGTGTCGGTCCAGTGGACCGCCGTTGGTTACCCCGACCATCATCGGTTATACCCAATGGCATCGGTTTCGGTTCTTGTCATTTTGGTTAACCTACCCAAAAGGACACCTATTCACCTTCTTCGACTATTCAGAGTTCCTGTCACTCTTATCATATACATTGACCTTGTAAATCTCATTAGTATTCGACATACCTATCAAATTTGGCCTTATACCTTGTTTTTGAACAATTGTCCAATTTACATAATGAACCAAGCAGCATTACTTGATCGGTGTGGTGTTAGTTTACCCTAACCGACATCGGTTAGCCTGTGTCATTTTCCAGTGTCATTTGACCCCAATTCACCTACCACTGCTGTCTATTTATCCTGCTTGTCTTTGTGTTTTATGTTAGTTACAGAAATCAATCTTACCATGCTAGTACCTGTTCACATGGTACTGACGCATCAACAAGCAAGCACCCTTGTATTCTATGCCAGTTGTCAACCACTCCCACCTAGCCCTTCACCACCTTCCATTTTATCACCAGCATAGAACCTATCCAACCTATCACTATCGCTACCGGAGATGAGGAGTTCACACGAATCCTTGACCAAAACCCGCCGCCTTGCAGTTTTACCTTTCCCACTTGTCCACTCGAGATTCCTTGGGTCAGTTGATATACGACATGCCCATATCTATCCCCCCAACTCTCGCTCCCACTTCCACGTCAGCCCCATTTAGCTCCGCACTACCCACCTCTACCTTGCCCCCAGATCGTTTTGTAGTTAGGCCTTATACCCGCTATGATTGCCACATATACTACATCTGTTGTACCCGCCATGTCCACTATACCTTCGCTAACCATCCAGAACACCACCTCATCTACCCCTATTATCTCGCATATACCCATAGCTACGCAATCACCTCCGGTGTCAGTGACCACTAACCCTTTCCAAAACATCATCCTTTCTATTCCGCAATCGTTATCCCCCATTACCACTAGGGTTACCAGAACCCTTCCACCTCCATATACGTACTACTAGCAGCCTCCCGTTTCATCTATCATTCATTCTAGGTCGTGCCCCTATCTCACTTCCTCCTCAATCTACTACCTACACGATAGCACCATATACTAGAAGGCCATCCTTGTTACATGGCCAACACCAACCCTCTTATGCTACAAGAGGCACCCATCCATCATAACCTACCAACGACCTAATCAAGTTAATGATGGATAAGATGCAGACATTGGAAGCATCGGTTTCTAGCTCACACAACACTCTCACCTACGATGAAATTTTTAATGAGCCTATCCACCCATCCATTCCTATCCATCCATATCCCATGCATTGGGAAATTCCTAAATTTAACCGTTTCAATAGCAAAGAAGACCCACAACAACATTTACAGTCTTTCAAACACGGGTGCTACCTAATCACCCACGATGATGCTTTGCTCTTGAGGACTTTTCCCATGTCTCTGACTGGACCTGCGTTAGATTGGTATAATGGGTTACCTAAACACTATATATTTTCATTTAATCAGGTAACCCAAGCCTTCTTGGATCATTTCTCCATTAATGTTGTTAAGAAGGTTACCATGACTGATCTATACTCCACGCATTAGTATGATGATGAATCTATTGCAGATTTCATTGCTCGCTAGCATAGCCTGATTAATCAAATCACATTCCAACTACCACAAAATGAAGTCATTGAGATCTTCATGTGGGCTTGTGCTAGACATATCTTATTGACCCTGTAGGTCCAAACTTTCTGAACCTTCGACGAAGAATTCACCATGGCATGAAATCTAGAGATTCAGGCCATCGAAGAGAAGAAAATCCAATTACGCAATAAGAATTTGGAATTCAAGTTGAATGATACCTCTTCTTATTCCAAACCACAGAACAATTATCCAAAGGCCAAGGGCACCGCTAACGCAATGGTACTCAAAGCCAGCCTGGCTCATCCATCAAATAAGGCTAGCCCCTCATCTAATCTCTCACCCGTTTAGACTTTTCAATTCAGATGGGAACAATGAAATATACCCCAATTGGGGAGCCTTACTCTTATGTCTTAGAAAAGATCATCAAATGCGGGGCCATCACAATTCCACCTATAAAACCACCCACTAGTTTTGACATTTCTCGCCCCATGCCCACATGGTATAAAGAACATGACTTCTGTAATTATCATTGAGTAAAGGGTCATAATGACTGCAATTGCATCACTTTCAAAAATATTGTCCAAGAAATTCTTGAGAAAGGTGAGTTAACTGTGGATAATCCTAATGCACCTGCCAATCAAAACCTACACATATTCAATAAACCATTTGCCAATAATGCCCCTTCACCTGATCAAACCGGTGAGACCTCAACTCATGATATCCATACCCGTGAGGTCCACGCTATTTTCAATGACGCACTGTTGCTTCCCAATTACCTCATATTCCTTCCATAGAGGAAATTCTAGCCCGAAGTCCTCCACCTAAACTTGAACCCACTTCACCTATTCCTCCACCCACAGAGGAACACCTTTCACCTCCTTCCTCACCTGTGGAGGATCCTTCCACTAATATTGAGACCATTTCACCTTTTGCTTCTCCACCTAGGGAACCGCCACCCATAGTACTTCTTCAGTCCATGGAGGATACTTGTTTATCTCCTCCACCCACAGAGGAGCACCCACCATCTCCTCCACCTATAGAGGAGCACCCATTTTCTACTCCACCTATCAAGGATCCAGTAGAGATACCTTTACCTCTAGGTGAGCATTCTCCATTAGCCACCCAAGATCATGTAGACCTACTTTCGGCTCTCTTACCCATGGAAGATGAAGCTAGCAAATTCCCTGTCTCTAAGACACATTTTATGGGAATAGCCATTAGGTCCTCATCAACTTCATCTACAGATGTGTCATTCTCATGCTTTTTCGGTCACTTAGATTATGTGGACAAATCCTTACTTTGGGGGCGCCTTCTACTTCTTGTCTCAACACAAATGCAGATGTCACTTGTTGATACTTCCACCATCTACCCAAAAAATTTGACCAATCGAACCAAACACAACCACCTCTATCACAACTTCTTCCGCGATACCTATCACAACTCAACATACACCCTCACCCATAACCCAACATACATCTAAATCCAAACCCACACCTACATCATCTTCCTCGACTAAACCTATCACTACCTTAGGGGTCACCCCAACCACCAGCCTTACTCATCCACCTATCAAACTAGATTTAGCTACATCCTCCAAAGTCAACACCAAACCTACTCGACACCCAAATAGAAAAACCAAGCCCATAGAACTCATACCCCCTGTGCCAATCATACCTACATCACCTTCACCCTTTCCATCTGTCTTAGGACCTCAACCTCCCAGTGCGGTTAAGAAACCTCCACCCATCAATAAACCAAAAACACAATGGCCCATTCCTTCCTCACAAACCTCTAACATACCTAAGCACCCGACACGACTTACACCCACACGTGCAACATCTTTACCACCCATACCTCCAATACCCTCAAGCAACTTCTTCACTACCCACTACACTTCAGTCTCTGCCCCTCACACCCCTCGCACGACCCTCGTCATCTACCTTAATGAACTTCCATTATCTCCTAGGTAACTCACCCTCGTCCCCATCCACTTTTCCTTCTAGATCTCGTGCACCCATATCACATTTACCCAAGAAGGTGCAAATAAAAGATAAAAATCTGCTACCCTCTAATAAGGTAGTCAAAAAACCATACACCCTCCCGCCCATTTAGCTACCATACCCCTACTCAAGCAAACACAACCAACATCCAAGACCATGCTAGCACCCAAAACCATGGCTTGACCTACTCCCCCTCCTCTAAGGACTTTCTGAACAATCAACCGCACTTATGCCCAAACCCACTTTCACTTCCCATTATGACCCATTAGCAGGGTCCTATGCAAAAATCTTAACCAACCTCCTTGAGACTTTTGTCATCACATTACCACCACTCAGACCTTATGACCCCCTCAAACCCAAGCCAAAAGGGTTTGATGACACTAAAATTTGTGCCTACCATCGTGTGTCAGGGCACAATGTGGAGAACTGCAAGGCTTTGAAAACCATCCTTATCCAATTGTGTCCTCTTGAAGCCAACTTTGACGATGACAACCTTCTTGATGAGGACCCTGCTTCACCAACGCCCATTCCCACAGTCCTTCCCTCACTGCCTACTCAACAACCACAACCTCCACCCCCATAGCTCCTAGAACCACCCCCAAGATTCAAAATTAACATGGTTCACATTAGAGAACTTACCACACCATTACCTAAATGTCGTTGTGCCTAGCTCACTTCACAAGGATTTTCTCCCCGGTAGGTTTTTTCCCATCATGTCGTTATACCACTCATCCTACACCTTCTCCATTTGTCAACTCCCCTCAGATCAACATGATACATGTCACTACTCATGCTCAGAGAGACAAAGGCAAGGAAAAGGCAACTAACCTACCAACCAATCCTATACCCAAAATACCATCTGCACCCACACCTAAAATTACTAGCCATGACCCCACATAACCTATTTCTAATGGGGTCACACATCGCACCATGCTCAAATAATTACACCAATCTCCCCTATAAATTTCTCTATATGACCTCATCCTAACCTCAGAATCCCATCGTCAAGCTCTCATAGAAGTCCTACAATCTATTGAGGTTTTACGTAATGACCCTACACCCGTAGCCTCCATTATCACACCCCATCATGTAGCCTCTCTCACCAAATTGCCACCTGTATCCACATCTAACCCTACTCACCAAATAGACTCCCTTAGCTTCTCAGAGGAAGAGATCACACCACACTAAACCAATGACCCTGAGCCAGCCCTCTTCATCTCTATCCACATCAATGATATATGTGTACGACATGTAATGATTGATGGGGGTGCTATCATTAATATCATTTCATCCCATGCATTTACTCAAATGTGCATACTTGACAATTGCATGCATAAACATCCTATCATGTTGTGTTCATTCAATGACACTATCACCTCTACACTAGGCACCGTCATCCTCCACATTTGTGTGGACCCCGCACTATTCTAGAGTTATTTTACGTCTTTGAGGGGAATTTCAATATAACTTTGTTGTTTGGCAGCACTTCCCGATTCATGTCATGGGTTGCGTTCCTTCCACTTTGCATCGTTGTGTAAAGTTTGAGCATGAAGGACACACCTATACTATTCCAGTTGATCCATCACCTTTCAAAACATGCAACATGATTTACCAACCCAATGATGTGCTTATACCCATTAAGGCATCTACCTCCACGACCACTACCACTTCACCTACACCTCTATTTATTAGTACAGTCGCTACCTCAACTTCACATACCTCCTCCATTCCTACACTGCCACAACCTCCATGGCTGACCCATCAGCCTCCCAATCCGTTAGCTCCACCTTTGCGTTGACCTTCGATAGATCATCTATTCTAGCTACCCACATACCAACCACCTATCCTTGGAAGGAATTTTTCAACGCCGACTGGGGAGTATTGCCTATATAGTGTTAACACATTCCTTACTCCACAAGAGTATGGAAGTCTTCACCAACACCCTTGCTATGATCACCATATATGAGAACGCCTCCTTTATGGTCCCCCTATCCTTTGTACTATTCTCACCAATGGGGGACTTTATACTATCACTTACAAACTAGAAACACTGTCACAAACCCACCCATTTTATCTTTGACTTCAGTCTCTCACCAATCACCATTTCACCCACACCTTCTGCCGATGTGCGTGGAAGGGTGGAAGGGTTTTAGATTTTACGAGCAAGGCTGCCATACTTTGTTATTCCATGTACTACCAAAAATAATGACCATAGTGGTATCAATTTTTTTGAACCACCTATTAAACAAACCCGCATTGAACCCATCGAGAACATCATCCCTTCTTCACCTTCTTCACTCGCTCCACCTTCATTTCCACCTTCACCGATGGAGTCGATGGATCATGAATCTATCCCTCCTAACATTTTTTTTTCATAAACATTGTTTCCTTGGGGCCTTTGACTTATCAACGCAAGGGTGAGGCCCCTTCCTCTCTTCCCTTCTTGTATCCTGAAATGATCGATGACGATACACCTTCCATTAAGACGCGTTCGGGATGATGAATCTATACTCACCTACCTTGGTGCAAAAGACTCATATATTCATTGGTCATTACCTTCTAAGACACAAACCATGTTGAATGAATCGACTATCGAGATCAACATTCATACTCAGGACGACCCACACATCCTAAAGATCGGTCAATCTTTAGATGTTCTTTGAACAAGAAGCCATCACTTCTTTTCTCAAAGATCATAACCATGCTTTCACTTGGTCTTACGTAGACATGCCTAGTATTGACCCCACCATAATGGTCCACAATATTGTAACCATTCCCGATACCAAACCCATCAAACAAAAGCTGAGGAAAATGCACCCTTGCATTGCCCTTCTCACAAAGAAGAACTTCAACATCTTCTTTCTGTTTCTTTCATATTACCCATCGATTATCCTCATTGGATCTCTAACATTGTCCCTGTCACTAAGGTGACATGGGGACTCTGCATTTACACGGATTTCGTGACCTCAACCTAGCTTGCCCAAAGGATGACTTCCCTCTACCTGGTATTGATCAATTAGTTGACCTTACCACTAGTCACGAGATGCTATCACTCATGGATGGCTTCTCGGGTTATAACAAAATCTTACTTGCCCCAGAGGATCAACATAAAACCACATTCATCACCCCTTGAGGGACCTTCTGCTATCGAGTCATGCCTTTTGGCTTTAAAAATGTTGGTGCCACATATCAGGGCTATGAATTATATCTTCCATGACATCATGCATCATATATTGGAAGATTACGTGGATGATCTCCTAACCAAATCTAAATGCCGTTTCAAGCACCTTGTTGTCCTTACAACCATTTTGACCGCCTCATTAAATATTGTGTTTACCTTCAACCCAAGAAGTGCGTCTTTGTGGTCCTCTCAGGAAAGATCTTGGGATTTATCGTTTCCCTATGTGGTATAGAAGTTGACCCTGCTAAAGTCAAGGCCATTCTAGAAATGCCTCCGCCCACTAACCTTAGGCAACTTCGTAGCTTGCAAGGTAAGTTACAGTCTATTTGCCATTTCATTTCACAATTATCTGATCGGTGTTAACCATTTCATCATCTACTCAAGAAGGATGTCTCCTTTAAATGGGATGATGACTACCACAAAGCTTTTGAGGCCTTAAAACAATACCTTCTCCAACCACTCGTACTCATTCCACCTAAAGATAATCAACCTTTCTACCTATACATCTCAGCTACCAATCACTCCTTGGGAGCCATGCTCACTCATCGTGATGAACAACACAGGGAGCAGGTGGTTTATTACATAATCCATACTCTTTTGGACTACGAAACCTGATATACCCATCCCAAAAACTATTTTTAGCCTTAGTTTTCATTGCCACAAAACTCCTCCATTACCTACTCAACCACAAAACCTATGTTGTGACCAACACTAACCCCTACACTTTATGTATGCCAAACCTTATAAAAATTAGCATCTTTGCACGATGGCTTATGCTTTTAGCTAACCTTGACCTTGAATTCATTCATCAAAATTCCATCAAGGGCCAAGTTATCGCCAACCAATTGGCTGACGCACCTATTTCTGGGGATCAACCTTCTAATTTTGACTTTCTAGATGAGTCGATTATTACCCTTTCCATGGACGAGCCCACTTACCAAATGACACTCTTCTTCGATGGTTCCAAGTGTAAACGTGGGGGTGGGGCAAGTATTATCCTCATTCCTCTTGATGGTGAACCCATTCCTTTGTATTTCAAACTCGATTTTGATTGTACAAACAATATTGCCGAATATGAAGTGCTTGTGTTAGGTCTCCAAGTGCGCCTACACCCTAGATGTCAAATCAATCAACATCTTTGGTGATTATCAATTGGTCATAAACCAAGTCAATGGTATATACCAATGTCATAATGAAACACTTCAAAAGTATAAACATCATGTCAACATAATTTTGACCACCTTTGACCGTTATGCCCTTCAAACCGTCCCCCGTTCAACCAATAAATTTGCAGATACCATGGCTTGCTTGGCTTCTCAAATACTTGCTTCACCGCTGATTCTAAAATCTTTGTCACCATACAATGAATCCAATCACCTTCTTATTTACCTCATGAAGTTTACTCCATTGGAACCGCTACCCCTAACCCGAGTGACCTTTGGTATAAACAATACTCCAACTATCTTTCTCTCTCCATCTTACCTCCTGATCTCACCTGTAATAGACAACACGCCTTCCTTAAAAAGGTCTCTCGTTACATCATCATGGGGGCCTTCTCTATAAGTGCGACTTTGATGGTATTCTCTTACGATGCCTCACAAGTTCTAAAATTCCTTATACCATTAAGGAAGTTCATGATGGAATATGTGGAGGTCACTTTAGTGGCCTTGTTGTTGCTAAGCATATTCTTTGCCTAGGCTATTACTGGCTGACCCTTAATCATGATTGTTGTGACTACGTCAAACGTTGTGTAAAATTCCAACAACATGCCAACCTTCATCATACACCCAATCATGCCTTATAGGTCGCTCATGACCTTTGGCCCTTCTCTCAATGGGGTTTGGATCTTGTCGGAGAGATCAACCCCCATTCTTCCCAACGCCTCAATGGATTATCACCACTACCGAATACTACACAAAATGGGTTGAAGCCATACCACTCATCTCCATGAAAGCTGAGAAAATATGTGAGTTCATCAATCATCACATCATTTGTCACTTTGGTGTTCCTCATCGCCTCATCACTAACAATGGAAAACAATTCAAAAACAAAACATTGCAAAAAATTACAACGCCTTCGACATTCAGCTAAGTTTCTCGTCACCTTATTACCCATAGACCAACAACCAAGTTGAATCCACTAACAAAACCTTAAACAAAATTCTCATGAAAGTGGTTAACAATATTGGGAGGGATTGGCATACGCACATTCCTTTTTCCCTATGGGCATACCGCACTAGTATCCATACTTCCATTGCCGTTACACCTTTTTCTCTGGTCTACGGTACAGAGGTTGTTCAACCTCTCGAAGTCTATATCCCCTCACTCCACATTTCTCTTTATGACATGCTCATGATGATGAATTTTGTTAAGACCGTTTAGCACAACTTGAGTTATTAGACGAACGCCATCTTAATGCTCTTGATCACCTTCAAGTTTACCAAAAACATATCAAACGTGCCTATGAAAAACATGTCCATGAACGAACCTTCCAAGTTGGTGACCTTGTCCTGAAAGAAAATCAACATGTAACCAAAGTAGAAAAAAGTAAACGGGAAAATTTTCTCCTAATTGGCTTGGACCATACATCGTGACTCATACCTATGGGTCAGGTGCTTATCGTTTATCTTCACTGGATGGTAAACCGAACCTGAGCCCCTTAATACCTTGCATCTTCGACCATTCTATTGTGGAATTTTAGTCCTACATCAATTTTTGCCTCTTTCCGTGGTTGTCCCTTGAGTGCTATCCACTCCTTAAACCTCACCAACGATTAAACAAGAATCATGTGAGTACCCGTCACTTGTTATCTTCTCTTAAATATGTGTACCATAGCGCTGCACATAGCATGATTCTCATGGATACTTTTCATCTTCTTTTAGATGAGATCCCATGGTCATTTCACCCTGCTTTCTGAACAAGAGTCTTATTCCTCACCTTGGTCTTGTCCATGACTTTGAAGCCCTCACTTGGGACCCAACTCCTTGAGTCAAACTTCTAATAAAAAGATGACTCCCTCAAAAGGACATCTTCCTCTTGGCAATCGCTGCTATAAATAGACTGCTCCCTCAAAGGACAGCTATGTAAAGCGTTTTAAAAAAAAAAGAAGAGAGAAACTGAAGCTTCCCGCATCGATCAGCTTCACGAAGAACTCAAGGAGTTAATTTCATCATCCCATATAGACTTTCGCATCGATCAGTTTATCTCAAGTACAAATCAAAATAGAAAAATTTAGTCATGGACTTGCTAATTTTGACCTCGGATCTCTTGCCCAAAGAGCATGCTACCACATATCATATAAAGATTACCCACCTTTTACCCCTCTCACCATTCGCACTCCCATTTCCTACTGCCTCAAGGGACCTCTTGGGAACCATGAATTTGATGATCATGTGACTACTTTTCACCCTTAGAACAATCCATCATGTAATGCCTTTAGGGTCTTATGTTCGTCACCTCCTCCAAGGTATGATCTACGTAATATGATCCTAACCAATTAGGTGGCTTTCTTGTCCCCTCTTATATTTTACCTTCTTTATTACATATTGATTACCTTATACATGACTTGTTCCTCGCCGCTTACCTTTGGGGTATTCTTCTTCTTCTACCTCCATCGACATGAGTTATACCATTTTGCCTATAACCCACCCACACCTAACAGGCCTAAACCCAAATAATTCCTAAAACCTACCAACTCATTTTCATACCTCCTCACCTTCTTCCCTAGCTTATGGGAGAACTACATCATCCCGAGGTCCCTTTTATGAGGAATGGGGAATGGGGCCCTTGGAGGTTAGCTCGGCCACTCTCTACCATAACCAATTCCTCCTTCATCTTCCTAAATCACATTCCACCCCACTTAGTTTCCTTTTTATATCAATAATTGGACATCAAACCAAATAGAACAAGTTGCTTAACATTTTTATCATCATCACAACATACATTTATTACAACTACCATTTCTCTACCATCATCATGCATGTATTATAAACATGACCCATATCACCATTCATTACACAAATTAATGAATCACAACTTCAACCAATTTAACCTCAATCCATGCCTAAACCAACCTGACTTGATCCATGCCTAAAACCTGACTCGATCCATGCCTAAGACCTGACTCGATCCATGCCTAAGACCTGACTCAATCCATGCCTAAGACTGACTCGATCCATGCCTAAGACCTGACTTGATCCATGCCTAAGACCTGACTCGATCCATGCCTAAGACCTGACTCGATCCATGCCTAAACCAACCTGACTCCATCATGCCTCATTCACCTAGTTTCCATCCATATCACAACAAAAATTAAAATTCTCATAAAACACCAACAAATCAAGAATCTCATCCATCTCATCATATAAACAAATATGTGTGTCTCAATACAATATACATGGATATCCAATCATGTCCATATCTCCAAATCTTTGGCACGCAGGCCGATACTCAATACAAAATGTCATCGGCACGCAGGCCGGTCTCGTATGAAATAAAATAATAAAATAATACAAAATCTCTTTGGCATGTAGGATGCTCAAAAATATACAAAAACTCTCATACATCCTCACTATCTTCGCACGTAGGCTGGTATATATCAAAAAAATGACTACAATACATCAAAAATACAAGGTTGGGCATCAGGCCTCACCGCGGACATCCTCCATGTCAGTCTCTCCAGTCTCCTCCTCGGCTCCTATTCACCGGCCTAGTATCATCTCACCACCCCCTGCTGGCACATCAGCTCCAGAGCCGATGGCCTCACCGATCATGTCTAGGAGCTTGATGCCCCCTATGCTCTCTACAATGTGAGTCTAGGATCTAGTCCTCTCACTTGAGGCCTCTGTTGTGCCATGTACTCTCCATAAGATATAAAATCTATCCCACCACTATAAACTAATCTTGGTAGTATCTGGCCTCACCTAGGGCATCCCATAACCTAGATATGGGAATGGTTTTGGTGGCCTCATAGGCCTCGGGCCCTGTACCTATCTTGTGGGAGCCTATCCCACCCCTCGCCTCGTGAACGAGGACCCTATCCCGACGCCTGTGGTGGTGGCATCGGCCCTCGCCCTATACATGTATTTGGGCCTATAAAGCCCTAGTTTGTACTCATCTTTGTGGCCAAATGGTCCTACAACCCTATCACCTATGCCTCGTATCTAGGCCTGTAAAGCCCTAATTTGTGCCTGTGTTGTGGCCAACTAGCCCTGCAACCCTATCACATGTGCCTGTAGGGTAGCCACCCGACCATCATCCCCATCTCCATCTCCATCCCCACCCTGGGCCATCTGGGCCTGAAGACTAGCCACCTATACATGTAACTTGGCCACCTCCACCTCGTAGCCGATAAGCCGTGTCTGCACCATACTTAATCGGGTAATCAACATCGCCACCTGCCCCTATAGGGTGTCCCTCTGCACCGTGATGGTGGCTAGATCTGCTACCTTGGCTTGGGTGGTATGAGATCATAAATGAGCTGCCACCACTATCTATATCTATCTGTAACCTCGACATCATCAATCCACTGGTCTCGCTGCTACTCCTCCCGCCCTGTGGGCACTGCCGGCATGGTGGAGGTAAGAGCCTCTCCATGTTGTCTTTCTCATACTGCGGGAAGGGCGGAGATATGTCATGTAGCAGCCCAAATTACTACCTAACTCTGTCAACCGAGATCATCTTATGCTCCCTAGCACGGCACCCCACTATCCATCTCACCAACTAAAGCCCATCTAGCTCATCACGCATATGCCTATATGATGGGAAGCCCACATATGGCCTCCAAATGATGTCCACCGGACAACCCCTCCAATAGTCACCTGAAGTATGCTACATTATGTGTAGCCCTATCTAATCTCTACTCTCCAATAACAGGCACCCATCACCTATACCCCACTCATACAAAGCCTAGCAGAAAGGCATCGGCCTGGGCATACCCACTAGATGCACATAGACAATGTGATCATATGCCTAGCAGTGAAGTAAAAGGTACATAACAGGTTGAACCTGTGCAGACACCCATATGCCCACAGCTCTCTATATAGCTACACCAGGAATGCTGGCACCTAGGCAAAGCGGGTCTGATCTATCATCATGTCATGTAATACCCCCATCAGTGAGTGGGGAAACCACCCACCCTCTACATCTGGTAGTGCAAAGCAGACACTACCTCCATCAATAGAACTACTAGCCTCATCTCCTTCGAATGGGCTAGGTACATCTCTCCATAGCTCAAGCTAGCACTATGGAATGTCAGCTTGGCCATCCCCTCTCCAAAAATTATCAACATCAACTCCTCTGAGGCCTCGGAGGAGATTGAATAGACCTGTGTACCCAATATGGGTAGCCACAGGATCCTAAACATGTCCTCTAGGGTGATTGTAATCGCACCCATTGGTAGGTGAAACATGTTGGTCACGGAATCTCATCCATCTATGAGAGCAACCATTAGACTCAATTGCCAGACTACATGCTGGTAGCGTCGGACCCCACTCAGGCCCACCTCCTCCGCATGCCACAACTCTTTAGGGGTCTTTGCACTGTGAACTGTCACGAGCAAGGGTGGAACCATGTCCCACATACGTAGCTGATCTCTCACCTGTATCTAAAAAAATGATCGCATTATTAAAAACTTACCCATACCTACAATTTTTTTACCATTACCTTTGACCCCAAATTCTACTAAACCCATCTACCCATACCCCAAGCCTTCATTTATTTACCTTTTCCTCTAACCCCACATCTTGACCTAACCTACTTACCAGCACCCAAACCCTAGCCTTGCCACTTTACCTATCTATCCCTACCTTTCCTTATCTAATTTAACCATTTCCTACCCCTCCCTACCCACTACGCTTCCCTTGTTTATCCTCATCTAGACCGGCACTGATCATATTTGATTGACCCCTGATCTACCCTTGACTAACCATGGTCTCCCTACAACTAGCATTGGTCACCTCTCTTGGGACCGATACCGGTCCACACCCACCGACGTCGGCCACGGTGGGCGCGTCGATCCACATCGCGGTGACCACCGCATCCCCAAACCCCTTTTTCTCTCCACACTCCCCACCCTACCCACCCATTCCTCCCCAAACCCTCCACATCCCTTCCTACCCCTCCTTTACCTCTCTTCTACCCTCCCCCTTCCCATTTCACCCATTTTCTTTCCAATTTTACATTAAATTTTCCCCCAACCCCATTTCCTCCCCCAAATTTCTTTCTCATTTAACTAAACAACACACACATAGGCTTTAGATCTTACCTCATCCCACTACCGTCATCATGGTGGCACCTCAAGCCTTTGCACAGTCTTCCCCACCCTCTCTGCCTCCGCCATCACCAAAATTCCTCAAAATCTCCAACCAATCAAATCCAATGCCCCACTCTCGTGACCCCACCAATCAATCAACACTCATCGCCTACGTGGCTTGCCAACTCAACCTTCGACACCCTCGGTTGTTTTCTTCTTCTCTTCTTCTCTCTTGTCATTTTCTCTAATTCGCAAATCACAAATGAATTTTAAAACCATGGAATTGTTCTTTTTATAACCTACTCGACCTAACTTGTGATAGTTTCCCTTGACCAATATCGGTCTTGTGCCCTACCTAATCGGTGATGGTTTCCCCTTGACCAACATCGGTCTTGTGCCCTACCTTAATGTGATCGATTACCCTTGACCGGCATCGGTCACCCTCTCTTGCAAATTTCCCTAAATTTTACCCTATTACCTTGCTCTTCATTCTTTTTTCTAATCCCAACCATTTACCCCGACCATTATTTTACCCATACCTCGGCCCTACCCATGCCGTGACCTAGATTCTTGGACCTGGACCATCGCTAGTGACCTTTGAACTCATTTGTTTGCTATACCTTGTGGCATCACCTTCTGTGTTGGTTGACCTACGTACCTTACCTTACCTCTTCTTTGTGACCGTTTATCGACTCCAACCTTGGTGTACCGGAACATACCTAAATGTTCCTGCACCTGACCTGCGTCGTGTTTCTTGACCATATCCGATACCTTGGATACCAGAATCACTTCAACCTTGTTTGGATAAACCTATCAACCTGAGACAATGTAGAGTTTTCCTTCTCTTCAACCTGGTAGCGTGCTGCAGCTTATACATGTGCATGCATTTGAATGTTACTACCTTTGACCCTGACCCATTACCTAGATTACCTGAGTAGACTTTACTCCTTTATCCCCTGATACCAACCTTCCTTTTCATCACATTTACCTTTTATCGAACCACTCACTGATTCTACTTTTGCCTCGTCATTTCCTGGTTTGAGGGGGATCACCTCCACCCACACATGTGGCAACCACATCCTATTTTTGTCAATGTCATTTACCAATACAAGCTACGCAACAAAAAGGGGTAAAATGTAGACACTAAAATTAGGTTACACTCCCCTTTGGTCCCTCGTCAAATAAACACCTTCATCACATTCACCTAGCCATGGCCCCCTTCATCCCACTCTAATATTAATTTAATTAAATTAATTCATTATCCTCACCATATTTATTATTTAAATATCCTAATTGAGATAATGCCCACATATCCACCTCATCTAGCCACCTCACCCTAAGACCTATTCTTAGTAAGTTTCCATAACTAACTAAGACCTACCCAAACCCTAAAAATCAATGCCTACATTCCCTCTAACCACATTCCCACATGTTAGAAGGAAGCTTCCAGTCTAATCCATGGGTAAAATGAAACGAGATCCCAGAAAATCAAGGGGATCTGCCTAGTTTAGTAAACCTAGGAAATCCTGCCTAAATGACGCCTTGATTACCCTTAAGCGCCATCGGTTAAGCGAACCATCATCTGTTACCATTTAATTCCCAAAATAACCTTATTTTCGAGGTTGGTAGATTCCTGAGAGATATCACATCTTTTGAGAACAAGTTTCAAGGAGAACACACATGCAAAGAAGGAGATCAAGTATTTTCTCTTGTACAGACATCTAACATTCACCCAGCAACCATCCAACACTCACCCCAACACAAATTTGATCCAATCAGGAAAGAAAGAGAGCACATATAGCCCATGCAAGAGCTCCCAAATGTTTGTTGATCCTTTGCAGCATTTAACCTCTTATCAAGCACCTTCATTCCTCACTCACATACATCCGAATCAGATTTGAAGTAAGTAGAACATTTTACTCCTCTGGTTCACTCATTTCATCATTATATTTTCATCCTTTGTTCTCCTAGCCACCCACTGACCTCCATTAATACTCACCCCTCCATATCCCTATTAAAACTTCACCAAATCCCATCCAAACAACTTAATACCTCATTCCGACCAACCTAGTCCTTTGTGCAATCATAAGGGAGATCTAAAGCTCATTCTGTGACATTCCCAGTACCCCACAATAACCGGCACCGGTTCTCCCAAACCGGTGTTAGTCACCCTTAACCGGCATCGGTCTCTGTATTTACCAATATAGCCTAGAACAATAACCTACCTACTTATTCCCACATCACCCTTACTCACCTATGACCTGCTTAAGACCTCTGTCAAGACCTATAGAGACCCAGAACCAGTTACTTGACCTTCGGATCTTATTTTAACCTAGCATGTTAGATTAGATCTTTCTTATTCTATTTTAAATGAGATACCTAAATCATTTTAACTATAATAGGATTTACTTTATTACCAACATTAAATTGTTTTAAACAGTGGATTGACAGCCATCTAGGAAGTATCACACTTCCTGATCTAGCATACGCTAGGCAATCCACTACATATATTGTTTAACTCTTTTTGGTGGTCTTGCTTTTTATTTTAGGTAGTTCCTCTTAGCCAAAAGGATGCTCTCATGATCAGGTGTGGATTCAGAAGTCATATGCGCACAATAACCTATCAACCAACATTTCGCTGTATTCCTTCTATGCCCAGTACCCTATCAGTTTCGTCATTTTCAAATAAACTTCTAAGAATTAGGTGAAACACTTCCCCTACCAAACATAGACATGATCGTCGATTCCACAACATGCCATGAAATTCTCTCCCTAATGGATGGATTTTCTTGTTATAACTAAATACATATTCTTTGAAGAATATCAACACAAAATGAAATTTACTACAATGTGGGGCACCTTCGTTATAAGGTCATGTCTTTTGGGATAAAAAATGTAGGCACTACATATCAATGAGCCATGACAATTATATTTCATGATATGTTACATAACATCATGGAAGACTACATCAATGATATACTAGAAAAATCCAAAATGTGAGTAATTCATCTAAGTGTATTGAGAGGCATCTTCAAAACAAAGTGCGTGAGTACAAGGTTCAACTCAATCCAAAAATGTGTATTTGGCATGACATATGGAAAACTATTAGGATTCATCGTTTCCTAGAGAGGTATAAAATTTGACCCCATAAAGGTTAACGCTATTATGGAAATTCCCACTCCAAAAAAAAATTAAACAACTACAAAGTATTCAAGAAAAATATAATCTATCTAATGTTTTATATTGAAACAAGTAGATAAATGTCATCTATTCAATCAATTTATTAAGAAAGACGTGTAATTTAAATGGAATCAAGGATATCAAGATTATTTTTCTAAACTAAAAGAATACCTATCTAGCCCACTACCGGTCCTCATGTCACATTGCAGATAAACTAATGTTTCTTTACATGTCTCAAGCTATCGAAAATGCAATAGGAACCTTATTAGCACAACACAATGATCAGGAAAAAGAACATGAAATCTACTACCTCAGCGAAACACTCATTGATAATGAGGTAAAATAATCACAAATTAAAAAGGAATGTTTAGGAATTCATTTCACATTCCACAAATTAGGCCATTATCTTCTAAATCATACAACCAAACATATCGCTAAGGTACATCCCATTAAATATCCCCATCTAGGCCCATTCTCATGGGAAAAATGTCTAGTTCGCTCATCCTATTTAGTGAAATTGACATCAAATTTTTTTCTACAAAGAGAAACTAAAGTACAAGCCTAACTAATTAACTTGTTGTGAAATCTCTTCTTGAACCTAACCCTCTCCATTTCACATTTTTAGATGAAGATATTATATACATAGACATAACACCGGCTTGAATTTGTTCTTTGACGGATCTTGTAATATCCATAGATTAAGAGCTGGTATCTTATCACATATAATGGGAATGCTATCCCCAAGTATTTTCACTTAGCATTCCCTTGTAGAAATAATATCATACAAAGATCTCATAATTGGATTAAAACTAACCATATCATGAAATATTATTGAATTAGTCATATTTGGAAACTTGTTACGTATCATTAAATAAGTCACAAATGAATACCATGTAAAAGATGAAAAAATTATTCTGCATAAACGCATGGTAGATAGCCTTTGAAGTTAATTTTAGTTGATCAATTTATACCAAGTCCATAGACTTTTCAATAAGTCCATAGATGTTATGGAAAATATGAGATCTCTTTTAGACATTATGTCAAATCAACCACATGAAATTTTTCTTGTAGAACATCTCTTAACTCTTGCTTATAATTTACCTGAAACTACCATGGTGTGTGAAATAGTTGGTCCTGACAACCCTTGGTACCATGATATTTACACCTTCATCCACAAAAAAGTTTCCATACCAACATTAATCCTAGTAATAAGTGTGCCTTAACATAACATGCCTCCTGTTGCATAATCTTAGCAAACACTTTGCATAGATGAGGCTACGATGACACTCTACTACGATGTATTAATCAAGAGGAGGCCTCTTGCATCTTAACTCGAAGTCAGCTTGGGTATTTTTGGAGCACACACAAATGACATGATTTTAGCTAAGAAAATATTATGTTTTGGGTACTATTGACCCACCATGTAAAATGAAGCATACCTTTTTGTTAAAAAATTCTAGGCCTGCTCAAACATGAAAACCCCATCCATGCACCTTCTCAAGCATTGCAACCAATCATAATGCCTTGGCCCTTCTCTTACTATGGGCTTGATCCAATCGTAAAAATTAGACCAACATTGTATAATAGACACAAGTTCATCATTACTACTACTAATTATTTCACCAAATGGGTAGAGGCTATGCCTCTCACCTTCATAACAATGGAAAATCATTTAAAAATCAACTCATCAAATAGCTAGATATGTGTTTCCAAATTTTAATTAATTGGTCTACTCAATTCTACCCTCAAGGTAAAAAACCAAGAAAAATAAACAAATAAAACTTTAAAAACTATCATGGAAAAAATTATCAACACACATGGGTGAAATTGGCACTCCTAAATTTACCTTTATTTTGGGCTTACCGCACATATTATCACATGCCTAATGGAGCCACTTCGTTCTCCCTTGTTTATGGTTGTGAAGGAATTTTTCCTATTGAGTTTGAACTCCCGTCCTTAAGAATATACCTTACAAATGTACTCAATGAAGATGAATATCGATAGTCACGACTTAATAAACTAGAACTTCTTGATGAAAAACTACTAAATACTCTTGATCATCTTCAGTCTATCAAAACCGGGTATGGCGTAGCTATCATAAATGAAAGGAATGATAAGAATATTTTTCCATGTTGCAAATATCTCAGATGATAATAGCACACCACATTAGATTTGTAAAATAGAATAGCTAAAATATCATATATGGAAATCTATCATAATCCATTATTCTTAATACATTAGAATTGAATTACATTGACTTACATTTCTCAATAAGAAGGATGTACATATAGGAGGAGGGAAGTGCAACTACTACCTAGATTAGTGGTGAAGAAATCCCACTAACTAATACTGGTAGTTAAGTTAACTCCACAAGACTAGTAAGCTAACTCCACATAACTAGTACACCTAAGCAAGCTAACCCAACAAATGTAGGGCTAACATAAGTGTAAGAATTATCCTAATAAAAAAATAAAAGGATAAATAATAACCTACACTAACACCCCCCGTAAGCATAGCTTAGGTGGGTAGAAAAGAAGGTGGGTCTCGACAACAAGGCCTGATGAGGTACCCACGTATAATAACTAGGAAAAAGGGACACCGCAAAGAACCAAAAACCATTAATAACAAAATAGAGAGAGAGAAAACTCCGATGCAAGGCATCCCAATAAGCTTGACTCCGAAAAATCATACAATGTTGAAGAAGTTTGGTATGCAATGTGGTGTGAATCCACTGCTCGATCATGAAACTCAAAAGCAATCGACATCTTGAGCTTCACCAAAATAGATCCATGTAAGGATCCTGTCACAAAGGAGTGATGTCGAAAGTGCAAGAAAAACACCAAACATAATCAATCAACTACTACAAATAGATGTGCCACAATCCAAGAGTAATAACGAAGGAAACAAGGTAAGGAAAAGAAATCTAAAGAAAATGGAGTGCCATGATCCAAAAAAAGCCAAGGTAACAAGGCAAGGACACAAAACCCAAAGAAACAAGATCAACTTCTATAAATAGGTGTGTCACGATCCAAGAACAATATACAAGAAAACAAGGTAAAGAAACGATATCCAAATAAATAGGAGTGTCATGATCCAAGAAATTTCAAGGTTACAAGGAAAGTACACAAAACCTTAATAAGTAGTATCGATATGTAACCGGGAAAAGAAACAAAACCCGAAGAAGCAGATCAACACCAAACCCTCCCATCTTTGTTGAACGGATAGAGTAATGCTACAAATCTGTATGAGTTGTCAAAAAATAATTTAACATTGAAAAAATAACACTGGGATTCACTAGAATAGCTCCTCCACAAGAGATAATGTCAACATGCCAATTTATTTATGAAAATACAAACATAAAATCTCTCAACAAACAAGATAGATTTAAATGTTGGCACTTTATAATTGAGTGCGTGCTACAAACATGACATTTAATTTTTTTACTTTATTTCTCGAAGTAAATAGTTCCAAAGTGGAACAATCACGAAAAACAAGCACTTTTTGTAGAAAATGGCACTCAAATCTAAGTTACCGATCAAAAGATACAAAATTTTCAAGTTTTTGCTTCAATATCTATTTAAAAATAAATAAAATTCCTTGCAGTCTTCGATTTATTTTCTGAAAAGAACTTTCCAATTCTATATCTGAAAATTTGAAAAAGAGAAAAAGAATTTAGTGTTGAGCGTGAAAAACCCAGAAATGGTTTTTCTAGATTTTGTCTCTCCGCCATGGATTTCCAAGATCACCAAAATTAGCAGAGATCTACAAGATCCCCAAATCCTCAGCACATAGGAACTCTACAAAAATGAAGGAAAAACCCACTAGCGAACACAAAAACCCAGATAGTGTTTTTCTAGATGTTTTTCCTCCCGACATGGATTTCTAAATGGATCCATAAATCTTCAAATCCTCTCCACATAGGAACTCTACAAATTAGAAGAAAAAAATCATTACCAATTAAAAGAAACTCATTAGAAATCGTTTTCCTCAAATTTTTGTTTCCCCAACACAAATTTCTTCCCTTGGCATGGAAATGTATGATTTTCATTTCCCCGTCAAATAAAAACTCTAAGAAGTGGAAGAAATAAACCCATTACCGAATGCAAAAACCCGGAAAAACCATAATCCATTATTCTAGATTTATATTTCCCGGTAAGTATTTCCCAAGCAGAATTTGTAAGATGTCTAGATTCTCGCCAAATAGAAATGTTACAAAGCAAAAGAAAAAAACCAAATACCAAAGGCAAAAAACCCAGAAACCATTTTTTTGGATTTTCTACTTCCCTGAAAAAAATTCTTCCCCTGGCACGAACTTCCAAGTGGATCTCATACGTGTATGTGTCTGCCTTTACAAAACCAAAACAAACTCATTAACAAATTATCTCCTTCAATGAACAAGTTTATTGTTGTTTCGGGTTTTTTCCACCTTTTGAATCTACTGTGAGCCCTCCATTTTGCATAAAAATGGATACTACAAAAAAAAACGCTAACAAATTTCAAAATATATGAAAACAAATAAACTCTTTTTGCACTAGATAATACATTTCTAATATATAAATAATAAAAAAGAAATATCCACACGCATAAGTGGGTGAGGATAAAATACATGAGGTAAATAAAGTACCTAGGTGAACATGAGCTAAGGTAAATACCTACTTTAATAATAAACAAGTAAAGCCTAGAGAGTTTGAGGTTAGGAATCTCATCCTCAAAGAAAATAAAAAGAATACAACCAAAGAATGGGGAAAACAAGGTAAATTTGAGCCCAATTGGTTAGGGCCTTATGTGACCACCGCTAAATTTAGCTCGGAGATTATAAGTTGGCCACCGAAGATGGCCATGTACTTGATGAAATGATGAATGCAATTTATCTAAAGAAATTTTATTCTTGAGGTGCTCTCTTTCCTAAGAGAAATCACTTGTACATTCCTTCTATCTAATTCATCTAAAAAAAATTTTAAATTTTCACTCCATTGAAAAATATTCCCATTATAAAAATCACATCTTCATAATATCCATCTTGAGATAAGTATTAAAACGGCTCATATTAAGTCTCGTACATCTCATACTTATTATAATTTCTCCCACTTCAGATATTTTCACCTACGGACATATTTAGAAGCTTACTGATTGTAAAATATTTTCTTCTAAGAAATTTATCTCTAACAAAAATCTCTAAACTTAGTTACCTAGTTCATTTGACCGCCCATGTCGGTCTTGGTGCTAAACCATCACGTCCTACTAGTCATGTGAGGTTGAGATTAGGGGTAGATGTTCCTTCCCAAATAAAATCACTACAATAAAGCTAATCAAATAAATTTATACATAATTTATCATTACACCTTTGTCCTTTACAGTATTTGGTGTTGAGCCCTCACTTCTTACTAGTAGTGTGAGATTGGAAATGGAGGAAGGTTCCCTTACTCACCGACGTTTTATCTTCGGTGATGAGCCCTTGCTTCTTAGTAGTGGTATAGGGTAAAGTGTAGGGGGTCATTCATATCTTTAAAATAATAATTAATACTCACATATGTTTTGTCTTCGGTGAAAAACCCTTGCTTCTTACTAATGGCATGGGGAAAAGTAGAGGGGGTCACTACAAACACAAAAAAATTGAAATTCAAAAGTTCTTAAATTTATAAATTCCCAAAGAAGTAATTTCGATGTTTAAGTTATGATAGAACTATCATTTAACCTAATCTTTCCAATTAGTAGGCCACTCAAAATTCTAAGTCTAGTAAGTGACCTATAAAGTAAAAATCATTTCAGAACTGGTCAATAATATTAAGAGGAATTTAAATAACACTTTATTAAGAAATGGATCCTTCTCGAATTTATCCCCTAAAGTCTTTCTATGGAAACCCTAGGGCTTGTGATGTTTTCTCACTTTTCGTGGTTACAGATTATGATGGCTTGAATGGTGGTAGGGTAGTGGGTGACTCTAGGGGTTCTAGTTTAGGTGGTGGCGGTTTTGCTCTGCTCTTTGTTACGGACCTAAGGCCCCTTTGCCTCCTCTTCAACCAAGTGGATCTCCTAGCTTTTCTAATGAAACACATGGGGTCGTTTTTCCCCTTTTCTAATGGTGGTAAGGGAAGTAATGTTTTACCATCTACTAGGAAATGAACATATGCTACAACTTCGATTCCTAAGCACTTATCTGCTGTTAAAACTACTCCCATGGTCTCCCTTGGGGATTCGAGTTATGGAGGTGAGAATTTTTTTCCTCCAATGTTATGATCTATTGGTTTAATGTCCTCTTTCGTGGTCTTCCACTCCTACATTCGTGGATCTCTATGAACTAACAAACTCTTATTTCTGGTAGGATTGATATTTACCCTTGTGCAAGGGGCTTTTTATTGTGGCTTTTAGCTCGATGATGCTAGGGATATTGTTCTTTCAAAGCTATGGGAACTACAAAACCATCATTTGTTGATGAAACCATGGTTCCCAAATTTCAATCCACTCACTACCTCTTTCAGTGTTAATCCAGTTTGGATCCATTTACCCCATCTACCATTATAGTTTTGGGGAGATGATAGTTTAGTTGTTATTGGTAATGCTTTGGGTACTTTTTTATCCATTGATTCCAATACGGATACCTTCACACATACTACCTACGTTCGGATATTGGTGGATCTAGATACTTTGATTGATCTATATAATGTTATTGATATCAAAGTGCAAGATAGGGTTTGGTCACAACCACCTTGATTATGAAGGATTACCCTTCAGATGTAGAAAATGTTTTAACATAGGACATCTTGTAGCTGCTTATTAGATGGTGAAATGAAATCTAAAAATGAAAAGGTCTCTTGGTGGAAGGATGCCCACCAAAACATTTTATTTATTGATGAGGAATCTGAGTTTGCTACTGATACACAAGTCAATGATGATAAGGTTTCTAGTCCAACCTCACCGATTGAACCTTTAGTGGGTGTTGTTGGAGTTGTTAAGGTGGATCGAGGCACGATGTTGATTCTTGGTATAAGTGATGAATGTGCCAAAATGAGTTTCACTACTGAAAAATCCAATGATGGAGTCTTGGCTTCCTCAGAGATTCAAATTCTAACTCACTTAGATGAAAATGTAGATCCTAATAGGAGTGATGAATGGATAGTTGTTAAAAACAAAAATAATTCTTTTACTATGCATCTAAGATCCCATGTAAGGGATTCTTCTAGGTAATCTGGTTGTAGTTAGAGAATTGGTTGTTACTATTTTATTGTGTTATTCTCATGGGTTCTTTTTTCTCCTTATTTTCCCTATTGTTGTTGGGAATTTCATATCTATAATGCTTTAATCTTTTATCCATCCTTGAGGACTTATTGTACAAGGATGTGGGTCCTTTCAAAACCCTTAACTTTTACCAATTTCTAAAAAATCTTAAGAGGAATTAAGTCACAATTTCCCAAATGGACCATTTTTAAAACTTGTCTCTACATTCATTTCATACATCTTGGTCCTTCTTGACTCTCGGTGATGAACCCTCACATCTTACTAGTTGTGTGGAGTCAAGGGTGGAGCCAAAATCATTCTCATTATGTTATCAGAGAAAAATCCTACCAATGGAGAGAAAAATTTAACATTGTTTGAAGCATGAGTTACCGTGAGGTACAATGTACATACAGATGATACCCCATCCTATCACCTCTCATAATCACTACTTCCCTTTAATCATGAAGTTTACCATCTAGTATATCACCCACTTCAAAAACCCTCAAAAATTCAAAAAATCCCTCAAAATTTCAAAAACCCATAAAAACTAAAAATTCCAAAAATAAATACAAATCAAATCACCAAAATTCAAAAAAATTAAATAATCACAAAATCCTAAAAATCAATTAAAAATTAAAAAACTCAACAATCAACACAATTATAGCTTTGAACTCTTATCTTAAATAAATGTTTCAACCATCTTACGACTATAAAACTCAAATCATCTATCCCTTGCATGTATCCTCGCTTGGGAAATTATGGCTCTCATTATTTCCTTGTTTGAGGACAATGACCCAATCCATCTTGAATTATTGTACCCCTACTTGGGGATACATCCAATTAGTTATCATTATGGAACACATTAGGTACATGTTTGAAAGTTCTTGTGTTACATTATTAGTTACAAGTTTATTGTTTGTTGTTTTATGTATTTATATATATTATGGGGGCATATTAATTTTATGTATCCTAGTGTTCCCTCTAATCAATTAAAAAAATAAAAATAAAATGCTAAACCCTAATATTGCAGAGTCGGATATGATAAACAAATTCTAAAGTACACATTGGACACAAGTAATAAGCTAGATAAGTATGAAACGCTAAGTGCAAGAGAGGGAAAGAGTGACTTAGCATATTTTAGCTATCCTCGAGCTAATTTAGGCTAGAAAAATAATGAATAGGAGGGGAAGACTATTGCTTGTTGTGCACAATAAATTCAATAATTATCGGATGAAGTCGTACTCAAGATTTTGGAGTAGGGTGTGGATGCCCAGGCACTAGAGACCTCTCGCTAGAAACCTATAAGCGTGTAGGAGATCATAACCTAGTATTTACGGTATCACAAGATGGTTGTTGGTAGTCACTGTTAGTCACTTGTATGATGTACTATGATCACAAAGTTCATCTCAGTAACTTGCACAAAGATAATAACCTATAAAAACCTCAAACTACATCAAATCCCCAAAAAAATATGCTACGAGGATTCGGATTGACCTCGGTGGTCACCAAAATGAGTGAATTTACAACCAAGTGCTACACTACATCTCGAATCCATGTAGTTCTTGTGCGGGTGTGGATAAAATTGTTCCTAGGAAGCCCTTATGTAAGTGCATGTGATAATGGGTGATATCTAGATGTACCTATGTAAATAAATGCATGGATGTAAAAAAGAACTTCCCCCTCCTATGAAGTGTATACATAAAATGTAACATTCCCATTTTAAGACACTAGAACAAGGACTTTTTTTTTTTTTTTTGCATAACGTTCTCTGCTCTAAATTATGTAATTCAGAACACACGTTTCAAGTTTTTAATAATTGTTCTCTGTTCTAAATGACATAATTTAGAACACACAATGATTTTTAGATCAATGTTCTTTATTCACATATTCATAATATGGAACACACATTCCATGCCATTCAATCATATAACAGATAACCATATGCAATCTGTAATGACTCGAAGAACTACCGATCTCCCATTTCATGGCTCAGAGTTTCATCGATCTCTCATTTCATGACTCGGCTACTTACCGATCCTTCATGTTAATCTATGCATTTTATACTAAGTATAATCAGTTCCCTTTACCTTTTTAGTTATTGAAGTGCTCCATTTAAGAGGCCTATCTGAATATCTGTTACCGATATTCATCAAATCCTACTTCTTAAACTAGGTGATTTAGGACAACGTAACCAACAACTTGTGTTACTTTGGCCAAAGATTTTCACATGCTTAGCATGATCATATTCCTAGATGGCATACTCATCAATGGAATACATCCTTCACCTCACTTCACCTGTTATCTAGAATGGTCTTTTCCTAACTCCCATCAGTCTTCTTTGTCCAAGGTTGAGCCTTAATCCAAGTTAGTAATATGAAAAGGTGTAGAGAGTCACTCGTGATGACTAAGGATACACAGACATACATCTTCGACCCATATTGATTACGTATGTCTAGTTACCTTTAGTCCTTGTGAGTCACTTCCTACACAAGGACATGTTCCTAACTTGGTCTAAAGTAGAGCTGAGGCCAAGTTTAGGTTTATGTAGACCTAGATGATTTGATTCGGAAGGGTGTTGCAACATGTCATCTGTAACATTGTGTCGTCATGAAGGCCCAGCCTTCATGAGGACACCTTATTGCAGTTGGTGGTTCCAACATCCTTCGGAATCCTCCCATCTAGGGATACATATTCCACTAAGAGCTTGATCACTTTCTTTTTTTTTTTTGTAATTTATTAATAAGTTCAACAATCTTGCTGGTCCTTTAATCTTTTTATTCATTAAAGGTGTATAGTCATGAATGACTTAATTTTTCATGAAGCTAATATACAATCACTTCCCCTTATCGAAGAGTTGTATTTCTTTTCTTGGTTCATTAATTAAGCTTCAGACTTCAGCCCAAATCATTTTGATTAGTAAGATTAATTTACTAAACTTGATTAAGTTCAATCGTAGCTGATTCTAAGTTTAAGCTTTCTTTACATTATTCCTCATTTGAATGAGGTCTATTTCCTAGGCACATATATTCATCTATTTGTGCCTGCCTTACATTAGTTTAAGATTTAATAAGAGGGGATATAACTTCCTCCTTCCGAATACCCTTTGGGCAAGACACCCCAAGGAATATTAATGAAATCTGAATGCAAAATTTAATTGTCCTTTCCTTAATATTCATTAGTTTTGAATCCAATTCTGACTATTACTTACAAAAAAGTATATGTTTTTTTCTTTTACAAATGGTAATTAATAGTCCATATTGACCTAAGTATTAACCATTTGCACATTCCAACTTAAAAGTTGTATTTAAGAGAAGAGTAGAGTGTCAATTCCCTCTTTCTCATTATATCCTTTTTAAAGCTAACAACCATCGTATATATAAGTAAAAATTCAACTATAGGAATAAGTTCACTATTTTATTTTCACAATTCAATAATAGTACAATAGTAAAATATCACTCCATTCCTTTTTCTTACTCCACAAGTAAAATTTACACAATTTACAAGTCCAAACAACCAGACTTCATTCTTGCCTATCAGTATCGATAACTCAAACAAGACTAAATTTTTTCCTCTTTCCATTACATTCGAGAAGAATAATAAAGTCTCATAAAAGATCCAACTTTTAGTCAAACAGAAGAAACATCCTAAAAGGACATGTCTTCTTCTAACACTTAGGTACTCCATCTGCAAGAATTTCCAGCATGGGTCAGTTCAACGAACTGAGCATGTTAAGCACTTACTATTAAAAAGAAGTGCTTTTGATTAACCATTTCAGTAAAAGAACTCTACTTTTATGAAATGTCCCGTAATTAAGATGGACATCACATAAGAATTAAGTACCAAAAAGGATAAACAATTTAACAACCATGTCACACAAGAATCAACATCATGATCAAACAGTACCATTAATTAATAACTCCTCAAAATATTTATCGCAAACAAGCAATATTATATCTCCATTACCTAACCATTTCTTTCAAAAATGAATGTAGTTCATTTCGATTTTAAACAGTTAATCCAAGAATATTAACTCTAATTGTTCTCTGATAGAAGCATTTGAAAGAAGTAATAAAATTATTGTTCGACACAATCAATTCATTTCATTCCATCTTGTAAATGGATTCCTCATAGTAAATTGACTAAAATTTTAAACAAAACTCTTTCCTTTTTACTACTCAATAAACATCAACCGAGTTCAAATGCAGAAGAGGAAGGTAAACAAGTCATCATAAAATAACTCTTATCACTTTTCTGAATTCAACAACAACAAGGTATTTATCCAATTCAGAGAGAGAAAACAGAAGTGAAATGCAATTATGTACACCGAAGGCAGTTACAATTTATTTCAGTATTTCTTTACTAAGAATTTAAAAAGGAAATAAAGAAAGGAAGTATTTCCTCCAGTTAACGATTCCATAACATCTTCTAATTAACACGATCGAACTGGTCAATCTTATGCAAGGAAGAACATCAACTAATATTAACAGTCAAGAGAGAAAAATCTGGAAGTCATTAATTAAAATGAGATAGAAATTCTCGTTACTTCCTTCCAACACATTGCCAAAATATAAACCATGATATGCAACCATAATGATAATGTAATTCTTTTCATACCAAAAACTGGAACAATTTTTAATATCTTATCACCACTATAAAAAGAACAATATTTAATTACTTCGTTTTACAACTGAATCGAAGTATCAAACCATAATAGAATTTCCAATTGCACCCAACAATGTTAATTTCCTTCACTGAAAACAACTTATATTCCTAAATTTAAAACGAGTAAAATTTACACCCCAGCAACATGATCCCTCTTGCACCGGGATAAAAAAGAAGAATTCATTTTTAATCACGAAGGCAGGGAGTTTACTCTCATACAGTTCCAGTGAAAACAACAAGAATTTTAAATTTGCAGAACCCATACTCACCATTGAGTTCAAAGAAAAAGTAAAAATCGTACGTTTTACAACACTTCATCAGTTATACAATTGATATAATTTCAGATTCAAGAAGAAGTTAATTCCAACATCTAGTCATAGTACCGAAAGCAAATAGGAGAAACTTTATAACATTTCAGAACAATAGTAGTGAAGATGATACGACGACCTCGTATCCCAAAGAGAACCCACATCTCTATTAACTATTTTTCGAGCAAAGAAGGACAAACCCACAAAAGTTCTATCCAAACATGCACAAAATCCACAACTTTTTAAGCATATAAAACCCAACGAACAATATACTAGTCACTGTTACGTTTTCAAGTTTAAACCCACAAAAGACCACAAAACCAAACACTCATATTTCCTTAAAAACCCTAACAACAGTGAAGAATTTTTTATACCCATTTATAGTTTTAACTGAAACAACCATTTTCTCGCGTATGCATCATTTCTCAATAACAATTTCAAACATAAATCAAGGTCCCCAAATTAACATACTGAAACATTTGAATAAAAACCACGAATTTCCAAAAACAAAATTCATTTATTGAAACGTTTAATGAAAATCATAGCTATTTAACAGAAAGAGCTTAACATGCGTGATTAAAACTTCTTGTTGGCTTGTAGAAAATCACAGTCGTGCCCTCAAAATTTCTTCTTTTCAACAATGACCACCAACAAAGTTTCCCAACGGTCTTCTTGTTTCCACAAGCTCAAAAACAGCCGAAGGTGATCAAAACAACAACAACAATGGCCAAAAATGAATTTGCAAGTTTGAAAGAACAACCATTGTAGAGCAAAAACCAGAAAACCAAATGAGTAACAATAACCCATGAAAAATCCTCTTTCCTCTTTCCTAGGTGGGCTGGTTGCCAAAACCAATGCCAATAAATGCATTGAATGCATTTTCCCCTCTTTCTCCATGCCACCGCCAACTCAAATTTGGCGAGTTCTAATTTTAAAATTTTGCATGTAATTCAAATTTAGCTATATTGCTAGTTAGGTACCTCCAACTTCCATGCTCCCGCTAAACTTGGCGATTAAAAGTTACAAGGACTACAATTAAGTCCGCCATTAAGTCTAAAACCTCCCCCTTTTTCCTCCCACTTGCCATATAACCCATAGGTCCCTCTTAGGATTAGTAATAGTCTAGGTTACATATTAATAGTTAGGTTTCCTTTTAGGTCATAGATCCTTAGGATTCACCTTAGGTTAGTTTATAAACTTTTTAATTTAAAATCCATGTAGGATAAATATTATTTCATAGGTTAAAACATAACCCATAGCAATTCCATAATAGGTTCCAAGTAGGTTTTACCACTTAGTTTTTTTTTAAAAACTAGTATAGTGTGGGACATTCCGTCCAAGGCCAAATATATGCCTTAATATCCCTGCATTTAAACCTTTTTCCATTTTACGTTTTCCAATGTTACAAATTATATGTAACCAGATTCTTTAAAATTTACAACAAATTCCAGCTCGGTTCCAGACTTCATTTTATTTGGAAAATCAATCGACCAGACGAAAATAAAGAAGGATGAAGCATACCTTAGATCAATGGAATTGATTCAAGGTGTGTTGTCAACATATATAAATTCATCAAGTATAAAAGTAATTCTGCAGGTTCTCAACTTTGCAAATTACAAGATGTAATGACATCATTTCCAAGTAAGCAAAGTTACAGTATGCATGAATTCAGAACAGTAATACTTACTCATTGCAAGCATGATTTTCAAAATCAAAGAGTACACCTTCACATGAAAATTCTCGTTGCAACAATTGCAGTGTCAGAAATAGAATTTATCATAATAACAGTCATGACCAAGATGTTACATAAAATGTAGTCCCTTATCCCTTAAATGAAAGCTAGATGGATTCCTTTGATTCTCTTAGACGCCTTTGGATGTAACCTTATGTGATGATAATAGATCCTTAGAGCTTTGTTCCTTTATTATGGTCACATAGATTTGTATTTATATGATTCCCTTGGTTTAATTTCATAATTTATGATTGGAAGGCCAACCCATCAGAAAATAAGATTCCCAAAAGATATAAGAAGCCCAAAAAGAGTGAGTAAGGTGTAAAGAGGTTAGGGGCACCTAAAAGGATGAGGCCTCCTAGGCGCTGGTGTCAAAATCCATAAAAGATAAGAAAATGAAGTACCAACTGGGTTGTAGGGTGTGTAAGACAAAATAGAAAATGATAAACACACCATAAGGACAAAGATAGCTTTCAATTACTAGTTTTCTCACTTAGAAAACATATATATGCAAGTATTATTTTAAGACCTAGAAATTTATCCAAGTGCGTGATTTTATGTCTACATTTTCCCCACTTTATGTTGTTGAGTGAATACTTAATAATATAAAGTAGTTAGAAGATGTGTACCTGATAACCATGTAGAATGTGATGGCGATAACATGCCTTGAAGAGACAAGTGAAAGTGTGAAGTTAAAAATGAAGCGTGGAAGCTAAGAAAGAGGAAGTGACCCTAGGGGTGAAGCATATTGTGTTGTACCATGTTATACCTATTGTTGTGCTTGATGTAGGGATGCTTCTTGTTGCATATTAATGATGGACCTACAAAAGAAGAGTGAAAGAGTAGTCAAAGTCATGTATTATGAAAACTCTTGCAAAAGTATGTAAAAACATGTAATGTGTGTAAAAGGAAAGTGTGCACCTGATTTGTGAAGAATGAAAAGGATAGAAAATGTCCTAAATTGTTGTAGAAGAGTGAGTTTTTGGGTGATCTCATGTCAAGAACAAGTTTTTTGGGAGATCTCACACCAAGTGTGAGTTTTTTTGGTGATCTCATGCCATGACAGATGAGTGTTTGGGAGAGAGGTATAGTGTTACTCTCATTCTGTGACTGCTTCTTGTATTTATACACCATTGCATATGTTGTGATTCATGTTTAGTTCCATGTTGTTCTGTAATGTTCCAAATGTACCGATTGTCCCAATTGAAGGAGAATATAGGAGATTGCATGTATTCTATATTATGAGGCCAACACCTTATCCTGTGAAACTACTATGTGAACAGTTGTAGATTATGTTGATATGAAAAGTAGTTGTATCTTCCCCGGGACATAGGAACACGGGAAGGTCGGGAGCACCCAAGTGCTAGTGTCTCGTAGTTGGGCACCGCAGTCTATGCTAAACTAAGGACCCAAGTTATATTTTGGGCCATTTCTATAACTATAACCTATGTTGATTCTATACAAAGTGCATATCCGAACTTTTTTGTACGGGGTGGTGATTCACCCAATGTATGTTCCCCTCATTTAGGGTGCATGCAAAATTTCTAGGAGAATACGACACAAAGAGAGGACTTAATGCTGATCTAAAATTATGTCCCTATAGTGGGAGGGGATGTGCATGGTAGAAACCAAGGCACATGAAAAAATAGTGGCTATATACATGTGTTAGTGCAATCAAAGCAAGTATGCATATAGAAAACAATGTGTAATCAAGCAAGCAAGAAGATAAGAGAGACCACGAAAAATGGGTTTCATACATGGGACATCACTCACAATATCAAAAGACAATTAGGACCAAAGCATCCAAAAACATACAATGTCCATACCAAATAAATGACATAGCCCAAAAACAATAACATATAATGGTAAACAATGTCAAGAAAAGATGTAATAAAAAGATGCAATAAAGAAAATGCTATAATGTGTGAGAATGTAGATGCCACTTGCAGGAGCCTCGGTGGGATTGGTAAGAGGTAAAGTGCCAAGAAAATTTGTTACGTGTAAAGATCTATATAAATTCTACCTTCACAACTAAAGAAAAAGTGATTGCATATGTGTATATAGAAAAGATAATGAAATACTTTGTATATCCATCTAACATAATAAGAAAAATGCAACATGTGAGTCTAAGCAAGCAAGAATAAGTACAACCAATTTATGCAATATGATGTGTATGAGTGTGAATGAAATGATATGCAATGTGAATAATAGGAGTGGCGTTCTCCCTAATGGATGTGTATGAGTATGAGATTGGTTTCATTTATAAATGACCCTCAATAATCAAGAATGAACCATGAAATAAGAGTGTGTCATCGGGAAATGGTTTGATAGTGTACACTAGAAAGATATGATAAATGAAGCATAGAGAGTAGATTGAAGAATATGATATTTTTACATGTGAGAATGGAGTGATAGAAAGATTTATCATGAAGCACGGAGTGTGAAATTTGTAGTGTGTGAGGTTCATGGATGTAGTATGTCTTGAATAGTCAAGTGTGAACCTTAGCACAAGAGTGTGTCATAGGGTATTGACGATAAAATTTGTGTATAAAGTTGAGTAATGATGCTTAGAAAGATGAAGTATAAAGCACGAGTGTAGTAATATAAATGATAGACATCGATAATGTTAGGAGGGGGAGAGAGAGAATGAGAGTGATGACCCTAGGTATATGATGTAGAGAATAATCAAGTAACATTATCTAAGCGATTATTAGTGTTATGGTCCAAGCCAAACAGAGAAGTGTCAAAGACCTAGTAAGAAATAATATGGGGTTGATCATGTAAAGATCCATTGCGACATAAATTGTACATGACCATCATGTATTCTTCATCAGTTAAAGGTGGTAGTGGAAAACCATGTGTATACCAGTGAGTAAATTTTTTTGTATAGTCAAGAAATGAATCATTACAAATAGATACATGATCGAAAGGCATGGGAAATGTGATATCAATATGATCAAGATCCAAAGTTCCACCAATGTAGTCAAGACAAGATTTCCCAAGTATAAGTGGAGAAGTGTAAGAAGTGTGTGCAACAAAGACTGATAGATGGAAGATGTGGAGGCCATAAGTAGCAATAATGTAAACATATCCATGATAAAGGTGAGGAGAATGAGGTGGAGGGAGGAGATCATTGAGTGTGAATTCTAGCCCACTAAACCATCATGCGTGTACATAGTATCAAAGAAAGTATGATCAAATGGAATGTGTTTCTAATAAGAGTTATTTATGAAAAGAGTGCATGTGAAAGGAGGAAGCACCGATGTAAGGTATAGATGGGAAGATGAGGTGGATGGTACAATGTCCAATGCATAAATAGTTCCCTTGAGAGGAGGCGGTTTGGTGGTCAATGTAGGATGCTTTGTGAGTTGATAATCATTAGTGGGAGGTGCCAAAGTAGCAAAAATTGGTGTAGGTAATGTAGTGATTGGGTCTAAGTGAAAATATTTGAAATTGGTTCATGGTCAACAATGATAGTATGTTCATATCCATAATGGAGGAATTTAAATCATCAATAAACTATAGAAGGCACTGCTTGCATAGCATGAAGCCATGGCCTACCAAGTAAGCAATTGTATTGTATTGTAGCATCAATAACAAATAATACCATAGGAATATTTTTCTGGTCAGTGTAAGAGGTAAAGTGATAATGCCTATGCACATACGTGTAAAATAATAATACAAACTGAGATAAATGGATGATGGAATAACATCTGCCGAGGAAAGGAAAATGTTTTGAAGGAGTGATAAAGTACAAAGATTGAGCTCAAATCCATTATTGACTATTTTCTCGCTTGATACCCATGTTATAGATGTGAGTCAAGTATATATAGGGGAGGATCATTGTCATAAACAGAAAGAGTGGTAGCTACATCAGATGGAAAAATAAGTTGTTCCGAAAACATAGTTACAAATAACTAATATACAAGGTTTAAATGAGTATTGGAAGGAATACGAGTATTAGCCAAGAGAGAATTGATTATAGCATTATAATCAGGATCAGCTTGTAAGAAATCATGAATGGAGGAGGATACTAGGATGAAAATAGGAGGAAGGGGTGATCTAAGAGGGTTATAATTTTGGTTCACCAAATGATTTTAAAAAATAGAATTTTGTTTAAACTCTAATATTACAGAGTCACATATGATAAAAAAATTCTAAAGTACAGATTGGACATAAGAAATAAGATAGATAAATATGAAACCCTAAGTACAAGAGAGGGAAAGAGTGACTTAGCTGATTTTTGTTATCCTTGGAACTAATTAGGGTTGGAAAAATAATGAACATAAAGGGAAAAATTTCATAACTATGCACGATCAATTCTCGAGGCTGTTGGATGAAGTAGGACCAAGGCTCTGGACTAAAACAGGGATGCCTAGGCACCGAGACCTCTATTAGGTGCCCGTGGATCTGCGTAGGAGCTCAAAACCTATTTTTTCTAGTGTCACAAGATGGTCAGTGGTAGTTTCTTATAGTCACCTATACATCACACTATGATCACATATTTTACATGCAACCTGTAAAAACCTCAAAGTACATCGAATCCCAAAAAAGAAAGATGCAATATGAGAATTCGGATTGACCCCAAAGGTCACTTGACTAAGTGAACTTACGACTAAGCGCTATACTACATATATGACCCCGTGTAGTTTTTTGTGCGTGTATGATAGAATCGTGCCCTAGGAAGCCCTTGTGCAAGTGCACATGATAACATGAAATAGCTAGATTTACCAATGTAAATAGATGTTTGGATGGTAAAATTAACTTCCCCTTCCTATGAAGTGCATGTAAAAATGCAGTCCTTTGTCCCTTGAATGAAATCTAGATGGATTATTTTGATGCTCTTAGATGCATTTGGATGCAACCTTAGGTGATGATAATATATGCTTAGATCTTGGTCCTTTATTATGGTCACATAACTTTATATTTATATGATTCCCTTGGTTTAATTTTTTAATTGACAACTAAAAGGCCAACCCATAAGAAAACAAGATTCCCAAAAGATAAAAGAATCCCAAAAAGAGTGAGTAAGGTGTAAAGAGGTTCGGGGTGCCCGAGAAGGATGAGGGCACACGGGCGTTGCCTTTTTGTTTGGGTGTTGGTGTCTGAATCCATAAAAGATAAGCAAGTGAAGTACCGACTGGGATGTAGGGTGTGTAAGACCAAATATAAAATGAGGAACATGGATAAAAGTCCAAATATATTTGTCAATTACTAGTTTTCTCTCTTAGGAATCATATGAATGCAAGTATGCTTTTAGGACTTAGAAATGTACCCAAGTGTGTGATTTTGTGTCTACACTAATATGATTCTTTTATATGTCGGTAAATCTCTTATATGATTGCATATCATATAGGGGCATCATACCTTTTGATGGCCTTTATCTATGCTCTTTTGCATATTACACTCTAGCCATCATGATTTTCTATATCATGATGTATCTTGTTATTTGCTATATTAAAATTAAGATGATTTTGTCACATGAGTATCTTGTTGCATGATTGACACTCTAATTTTAAACACATTATTTCACCCCTCATAATGAGTGTTCTGTTTTAGGAATCTTATTTGATCACTGTTGCGGTTTATGAATCCTACTTGAGGTTATAACTCATGGAGAATTCGCTATCGTGCAACTCATCATCCCCCACCATGGTCCACATGTATTTTAACCCCGCATGCTCCCTCCTCATTCACACACTCACACCATTTTTTTCACACCTCACAATTTTCACCATTCCCATCCCCTTCCTTAACTATATGTATCTTCCTTCATTTTATTCATTTTTATGTGTCCCCTTACACTCTTTTAGTTTTAGCTTGAAAATATTACTTATCCATTCATATGGCATGGGACCCTTATTTGACGTACCTATACGTACCCAAAAATGTAGGTATTACACTGCTGAAAAGAGGTTATGAAACCCCAATGATGATACAGGTCTCATCGCAAGGTGTTCGAAATCCAGAAAAGCTCACCAAGTATACGTTTGCATCCCATGTGCCTCATCCGGCCTCCATGTGCTTTGTTTTGCTCTTTGCCCCCTTTTCCTTGAATTTTGGTCTTAAGTGATGAGACCGCCACCATGCCTCTCGGCGGCGGTCCCAAGATCACCTCCCAGGATAGGACGGTGGTCCTATAACCGCCGCCTACACACAGGTGGAGGTCATGTGCATGTTTTCCAGAATGTTTTGACAATTTCGTCAAATGTAAAATTCAAATTTCTACCCGCATTCTTCAACCACTTTGGCTTGCATTTATGTTTTGGCTACCCTATAAATAGTGTTTTCCCTTTGTTTATAGTAAAAGAGATCAATTGGGAGTTACCCTTTGGTAAATGCAATTGCTATAAATAGCCAGCTTGTTCTCAAACAAAAGGCCCCTCTCCTTCTCTATTTAATTATTTAGTTTGTTTGAAGTTCTTGCTTAGAGTTCCAATAGTTTCATGCTTTGCATCAATTATCACCTTCCTTTGTTGTTTAGAGATCATTTGATCTTCTTGTTTCATCTTACTTCATTGTTGTTCCATACAATCAATTTAGAATAAGGTAGTTTCATTTTAGAATTGGAATCCATTTAGAGTTGTAGGTTTTGTTTTTTTCACAAAGGATAGTTTTAGAATTCTCGGTGTATTTATGTTGTATTCCCACATAAATCCTGCTAGGAATTGCATAGTCAAGCTCTGTTCACTTGCACTATCCCTCTCTTACTTGCATTGTATTCGGTCTATATCCAAAGCTGCCATTGTTCAAGTATCTTCTTTGTTGATGCTATCATATACATGCTTTTCTGGATTCACGAGAATACAAAGGAATGAGGAGATCACACTGAGGGGACGAAGTCACACACAACTAGATTTACCATTGTTCTGTAAACTCCAGGTTTGAGCTATCAAAGTTCTAGTTATAGTATATCAAATAGAGTAGTAAATTATTTCATTTCAGTTAAAATTCACTTTCAATATTGCCAGGGAAGCTGTGGGGAATGATAGTTTCTGAGAAACTATGATTCATTCCTCACTTCTGAGGTAGGATTGAGAGTTTTTCGATTAAACTAGTTAGTTACTTAGATATTTAGGATAAACTCACAACTGCACAGGTAAATAGCTACATCAAGCTATTTTGCTTGTTTGATTCTGTCATTAGATTAATTGTCCATTTTCTAAATATATTAGAATAGCTGCTCTTTTAATTTCGTTAAAATACTTCATCGAAAATACAAAAATAAAAGAATATATGCATAGTGTAGATACATATTTCATAATTAGTTTATTTGTTTTAGTTAAAATTGAATCATCTTTGCATGACAATCGCGGGACCTAGAGAGCCCAGAGAATACATATTTGAACCGATAGTGCCTCAACCAAATCTCCCCACAACACTAGTTGATATAGATCAAGACCTTAGGATCCAAGGTTTTGAACAATAGTAAACCTACGAGCAGTTAGTGAACAATTGAGAGAGTTAAATATTGAAGATGACAAGGCATACACATTTTGGTCAAATCACCCTAACTATAGACTTCCTTGATAGGATATCCACATGATTGTATAAGGAATCGAAAGAGAACAAAAATTTGGTTATGATCCTTTAGTTCCACAACCCAACGCAGGAGACCTCCTCATCGACATAGATACTAGCTTACGTATTCAAGTTGCCAGAACACCTGTAAGGTATTCTAAGAAAATTACACAACTTCTAGTTCTAAACATAGAGGCTGAAAAAGCTTACGACTATTGGATAGTCGGGAGAAGAGATTGACTCCTCATATGACCATAGGAGGTCTGCCACAACCATGAACTTACGGTTGTGATCCATAGGTCCCACAACCTAATGGGCCTACTAATCAATCAGACATTGACGCGGTTTACGCACACTAATATTCAGATCCTCACCACTTCCACTCAGACATCATTACACAATTCTCTGTATTAAACGTAGTAGCCAATCGGGGAAGGATTTTAGACTAGACGGAGAGAATCATCCATAAAACTCGGAGGATCTACTACACCTCTCATCACCATTTTCCATGACCTTGTCTAGAAATATACATGAAGCACCTACAAGTCATTTTCCACGTATCGATAGCCAATAAATAGGATCTCAGCAAAGCTCAACATCGATTGAAGCCTCGAAAAGCTATTATATCTAAGCGATCCATTACACCAATTCGGTTAGGAGGGCCTTCTTTGCCTTAGATTCACAGATTCCATTATTACATGTTGAGAATATAAGATTACCCAACTAGTCACTCCGTATCCGTATAAATTCCATTCTCACCGGTTGTCTCGACATGACCTCGGGAGGTTGGGTGTGAAGAAGAGTTTCTTGTAGATTCTCATGATCGCATGTCACTTTTCTATCATACAAAATTGGTGAACCTGACATGAACAAACAATTGTTCCCCTTTCATTTTCATTTCTTTCTTACATTCACCTTTGTTATTTCCCATTATTCTGCAGGTATTTATATACCCCCCGAATATGTCGGGATACGATGCATATGGTAGACCTCTCTTAGGCCTGAAGAAAATTATGGTCAAACAAATAAACAACCGTCACCCTTACTTTTTGCATGGGCTGAAAACTATTCAAGTAATTACTTGTCATCTCAAACTCCCCTCAAAGAACTATCTCTAGTTCTTTGTTCCGAATTGAAGAGTTAGATCAGCTTGCACAAACACAACAACCAGAGCCCTCAGGCTCTAACAATATGACGTTTACTAGAGAATCCATTTCATCTCCTCGGGTTTTGTTCAGACCACAAATCAGTAGACAGTCAGATCCACTCCCATTTTTAGATGAGGAGTATTTAGCACACTATGCTAGAAGCGAACAACGCTTCCAAAACATGTACCCACCTATAGGGAGTTTGCAAACACAACCCAATACCCTACTCCAAGAAAACACCCCCATTCCTCACCTATGGGAAATACTCTCGGTGAAGCTTGGTAGGGTAATGATCAATTCATAGTAGGGTATCATACCCCTTTACAACCTCAAGGTGTACAACAAATGCCATTAAGGCAAAACACCATGTCTTCACCAATCAAGGTCATTTCAGCCTTAGTTGAGAAAGTTAGAGGATTGGAACTTGCTCAAGCAAATCAAAATTCATATTTCGGGAAAGCAGGAATCCCCAACCCTCTGCATCATCCCAGCCAAGTTGACCTCCTTATAGGAACAGGCATGTTAGGCATGCCTCCTCAACATTCGTATAACTATCCATAACAAACACCAACTAGAACCACATTTTCAAATGCCACTCCAGTTGAAAATATGATACCTCCCGGCTTAGCACCAAACAACCCATACTAGAGCAATGCTCCTCCCTACTTAAATATTTATTCAAAATCACCACAAGGAGACATGTTCTCCTCTCCGGGATGTTCTTTCAACCACTTAGATTCCCTTATGTCCCTGTAAATACATATGCTATGCCATATCAAAAAATCATGCCACCACCACCCCCTTAGCAAGCACCATCGATGGTGAAGCCTATGTGGTAGGGACTTATTCAGAATATTTAAAAGAGCCCCTAGACTTCACCATACGAAGTGTTATGCTTCTAAGACCTCTTCCCGATTTACCCAAATACAAAGGGGAGGGAGATCCAAATGCACACATCAAGGCCTATGCCACGACCATACAGGAATTACTCCCTTGGGATGGGGTTGTTGCTAAGATATTCCCTAAAACCTTAGAGGGTATTGCCCTTGATTGGTACTACAAAATACCTGAAGCCTCGATACACTCATTTAAACAACTCGTGTTAGAGTTCATCAAAGCTTTTGACATGAACAAATTGTTAAGAACATGAATCAGGAAATTATTACATATTAAACAAGAACATAATGAATTTGTTGCTCATTTTATTCAAAGATGGCATATGGTTCTCTACTCATCAGCAAGTTCTCCAAACATGGATCAGATGGAACTATGTGATTTATTCCTTCATTCCCTCAATAGAGAGATAAAGGAAGAAATCTAGAAGTTCCCACTAAGAACTTATGATGAAGTACTCGAGAGTGCTCTCCGAATCGACCAAGCGGCCATAGATAGTGGTCGTAAGACATATGGAACAAATGGGAAATTAATCTCTCCCAGTCAAAACACTACGACCTATCCTAACACCGAGAATACCAATCAAGGACCCAAAATCCTTAACAAAAACTACGGAGTTACAACAGATGGAGTAACAGACCAAGTTAAAAGAGCAAATGTTGTAAACATTTCGCCACCCATTAACAATCAGTGAAATAACAATTTTACTCCAACAATCAACGTGGTGGATTTTAATCGTCCACCACGACAACAACAACAACAATGAAAAATCCAAACACAAGGTCAAAATCAAAACCCAACTGGATATCAGAGTCAAAACCAAAGGCAACAACCTCAAAATTTTAACTCTAACAACCAACAACCTTATTAGAATTTTGGGCCACAACAAGTTTCAAATCAACAACCTCAAAATTATAATCCCAATTTATATTGTGGTTTCCACAAGATTCAAGGCCATGATACTAGGACTTGTCGTGACTACAATAAATTCATGCAACATTTTCCAGAAGACCAAAGACAACTCTTTATAGATATGTTCTTAGCAAATTCTATAGTACCATGCCAAACACTTACACAGGGGTAGTTTCCCCTCAAAATGCACCCCTCAAGATCTTTAATGATCCGCTCCCAAATCATACTAACAATAATAGGTTAGATCCAAGTGGAACAAACAAGGGTGTTATGATAGGAAATAATGATCATGAAGCTTCAACTTCATTAAATCCACCGGTCGCACCCCAATTAGGAACTCAACCACAAACCAAGATAGTTGGTCTGGTAGAGTTAGACACCGAGCTACCCATAGAAACCATAACAAGAACATGAGATTATTCTTCTCAACCAGTTCCAAGTTATCCATTAGAACTAGACAACATTCAAAAAATGTTGGTAAAACCCATAGGTGCTTATGATTTAATTAATGACTTAACAAAGACCTTCTCTCACATCTCCTTTTTGGATTTGTTAAAGAACTCTCCCACCCATAGGGCTGCTCTCTTAGAAGCATTAGGCCTTGGTCATTTAATTAATATTACTCCTCCTCCGAAACACAAGTAAACCATGTAGACTTTGATGTCTACCCTCCAGGGCAGCCAAATAGGGATACTGAGTTTATATTTGATATAAGAAAAATGCTAATGGATGCTGAAATTATGCGTAGAGGTGACCCAACTTTACATTTACAAGTATGGGTCTAAAATAATTATGTTAAATGCACAATGATTGATGATGGGGTAGAAGTTAACATAGTCCCCTTCGCTTTCCTTCAAAAGCTAGGATATGGAGAAACAAATTGTTCCACAACACAAAATATGCTAAGAGGTTATGATAGCCTCAAAGCCACTTCAATTGGAACCATAGTTTTACTAGTCACCTTAGGACCCAAGACGGTCCTCACCAAATTTTATATTATAGATCGGGAAACCAACTATAATATGATCCTCGGTCGACCATGGATACACTGCATGAAGGCAATCCCTTCCACGTTATTCCAAGAAATAAGATTTTTACACTTAGGGAAAATATTTGTGGCACAAGGTGACCAAAACCCTTCGATATACACTTATTTGACTTGAAGAAAATACCAGGTGTTCACTCCGAGTTTGAACTCCCAATGAATCAACTTAGCAAACCAATTAATTCAAAACCAAAAGAGAAGTTGATACCTACCATAGAATTGGAAATTACAAATCTAGTCAAGGGCATTCCAACACTCAAAAGGAGACTAACGTCATAGAAACAGTGTCATTAGGGACTACCACAAAAATTGTAGAATTACTAGAGAAAGATATGCCCATTCTCCTACCATTTGATTCTATGGGTATGGGATACACCCTAGGAATTGGTTCCCTTCCATCAAACGAAGTTTGTATGGTAGAAGTAACCGAGGCAAAAGAAACAGACATGACGAATATCCCAACATCCATTTTCCCAAGAAAATATTGGACTCTCCACTTCGATGGAGCTAGATGTCACTTTGGAGCTGGGGCAGGAGTGATCTTTACTTCTCTTGAGGGAAAGATCCTACCTTTTCCTTTAAATTAAACTTTGAGTGTACAAACAACGGGGTGGAGTACGAAGCCCTCCTCCTTGGCCTCATCCTAGCCAAAAGAATGGGTGTCGATAACATTAGAGTACTAGGAGACTCGCAACTAGTTGCAAACCAAGTCTCTGAGGTATATGAGACTAGAGCTAAACATTTACAACTCTACAAAACAATGGTATTAGATCTAAGAAAAGGATTCAACTTCATATCAATTGAAGCAATCCATGAGATAGAACCTTCTCAGCAGATTCAATAGCAACCTCAACTTCCCATTTCACTCCAAATAGTGAGTTGGAAGATACAAGTTTCACAGTATCACTTCGTACTGAACCATTAGTGTGTAAAATACCAACAAACCCACTCCTGACTCATAGAGAAGTTGAGAATGATTTTACTATCCTGGATCACTTTGACAAGTGATAGAGTCACCCTCGAATATCTAAATGCCTATGCAGAGTTACATCTTTCTCACCACATAGTAGATCTTTCCCTAATACCACATTCCTCTTCCTATTTTGGAAATCCCATGTAGAGTCTCCTCCACAGAAGGATCTCGATATCTACGAGGTAGAGAATGGAGAAAGTTTGGAACTACCTCCGGCCCTGCTTGAATTTGAAGAAGGCAATGCTTCTTTAATCGAAGAAACAATTGACATAAACATTGGAACGGAGGAAGAACCAAAATTTTAAAGTTGGGATCCTCATTAACTCCAGAGGAGATAGAAATACACACCCAAATCCTCAAATAGCATCAAAATGCTTTCATGTTTAACTATAAAGAAATGATAGGAATTACACCACATATCATACAGTACATAATCTTGTCACTAAACCAGATGCAAAACCAATTAAACAAAAGTCAAGACCAATGAAGCCAAAAGTGGCTCTCATGGTAAAAGAAGAAGTAATGAAACTTCTCCAAGTGGGATTCATCAAACCCGTTGACTATTCACAATGGGTATCTAATATCGTCCTATTCTAAAAAATAATGGGAAGATACACATTTGCATAGACTTTCGGGATATTAACAAAGCTTGTCCCAAGGATGACTTCCCGTTACCATCCATTGACGTCATTGTTGATGCAACAACTGGATTTGAACTATTGTCCCTCATGGATGGGTTCTCAAGGTATAATCAGATTAAAATATCTAAATAGGATCAAGCCAAAACCACGTTTATAACTCCTGGGAACTTATTGTTACGTTGTCATGCCATTCGGTCTTAAGAATGCCGGTGCTACATACCAGTGGGCAATGACATACATATTCCATGATCTTATCCATAAAATTGTGGAATCCTATGTGGATGACTTGTTGGCCAAGGCCAAGAAGCATTGTGATCACCCAGAAGTACTCTGTATCATCCTCTCATGATTGATTGAATATGGTGTCACATTGAACCCAGAGAAATGCATATTTGGTGTGACAGGAGGCAAGCTTCTAGGTTACATTATATCCTCATGAGGGATTGATGTTGATCTAGCCAAAATCTAGGTTGTTCTTGAAATGATTCCACCATCAGATGAGTCTGGTATCAGATCATTTCTTGGGAAACTTCGAGTGCAATCTGAAGGTTCATTCGGATTTAAGTTTTTCTATTCATCTAATCAATAATCTATTAAAGAAAGATTATAGCATTGATTAGACAGAAGAGTGCAATGAGGCCTTCAAAGTGGTTAAAAGCTTCTTGTTGTCCCCCCCACACTAATGCCTCCTAGACTAGATCATCCTTTGATTATGTACTCACGAGCTACTGATGTCTTACTAGCCTACATGCATGCTGGCTCAAGAAGACAATGATAAATGAGAACGCAGTCTATTTCATTAGCCGAACGTTGCTCGATTATGAAACATGTTATACATAGGCAGAGAGAGAATGTCTTGCCATAGTCTTTGCAACAAAACGTTTGAGACATTACATGTTAAATCAAGAAACAAGGGTCATTGTAAAGACAGATCATTTATGAACATTCCTCACACAAGGGTCTTTATCTAAAAAGGCTAGATGTTTCATAACCTTAATGGGTGAATTTGAATTAACATTTGTAAACCAAAAATCCGTTAAGGGAAAAATCATTACAGACTGGTTAGCTGACAATCCATTAGATGGAGGTGATCTGGTAAATCTGGACTTTCCCGATGAGTGTATATACTTTATCGAAACTAGGCCCCCATCTCTACATGTCCCTGGTACACTGACATCATCAATTTTATCATGGACCATACATACCCGGAAGGTGCCACATCACAACAAAGAAGGTGGTTATGCATTATCACTGCTAAATACGTTATTTTAGAACAAGTACTCTATCATAAAGCCTTTGATGGCATGCTTTAAGATGCATCGACACAGAAGAATCCAAGAAGATTCTTTATGAATCCCATAGTGGGATATGTGGAGGTCACTTTGGTGGTCACACCACTGCTCACAAAATACATGGATGGGCTATTTTTGGCCCACTCTTGAACATGATGTAGTAGAGTTTGTACGTAAGTGCCACAAATGCCAAGAATTATCCCACGAGATTCACATGCCAGCACAATCTCTACAACCAATAGCAACCCGTGGCCTTTCTCCACGTGGGGTCTAGATTTGATAGGGAAATTATCTCCCTCATTGATAAATGGCCATAACTTTATAATTACGGCCACAAAATATTTTACCAAATGGGTAGAGGCCATGCCTCTCACCACCGTACCAAGTTTAGTAATCGCCAAGTTCATTCTGAACCAAATCATTTGCAGGTATGGTGTCCCACAAGTCATTATCTCAGATAATGGTACATCCTTTAAGAACGATGAGGTCCGTGAGCTATGCAAAGCAAATTCAAAATAAACCATCATACGGCCTCTCTTTACTATCCTCAAGCCAATGGACAAGTCGAAGCAACAAACAAAACATTAAAATCCATTCTTCTCAAAATAGTTAAGGAGAACAAACATGAGATTGGAATTTAAAAGTTATATCCGGCCTTGTGGGCCCATCGAACCTCAATAAGAACACCGATGGGGGAAACCCCTTTCTCATTAGTATTGGGGAAGAAGCAGTTCTCGGCTTGAGGTCGAAATACCTAGCATTCACATCTCATTACAAGGGATTTTGGATGAAGACGCCTATAGAGAGGCACGCCTCTCTCAACTATAAATCCTTGATGAGGCCAAGCTAAATGTTGAATAATGACACAGAGCCTATGCTGACCGGATGTGCCAAAAATATAACAAAAAATTCTATGAGCAAGAAATATATGAGGGAGATCTAGTTATAAGACTAGACAGCCAGATTGATAAGAAAATCAGCGAAGGAAGGAAATTCCGGCCCAAGTGGTTGGGCCCATACTGAGTCATGAAAGACTACGGAAATGGTGCATATCTCTTGTGTACATTAGAAGGTGAGGATTTTAATGAAACAATAAATTCCTTGCATCTTAAAATTTTTTACGTATGAGACGTGAGTGTCACCATTTGTATATTATATCTACCTACATTGCATTAGTCACTTATTTGTTTCATTTTGTCCACTCATTTCATAAAATTGTAGTCAAGGAACTTACTCTTAAGAAATCTATTATAAATTTTTAAAAATATTGGCAAAAGCATTCAAATCACATCTCTTCAAACATCATCAAGTAGTTTCAAAATCTTTTCATCAAGTTTGACAGACAAATGTTGATGAAAACCATACCAAGGCCTGCATACTTGGTTTTGCTCTTTCTTTCTACTAGGTGAAGTTGTTCTTACCTATGGTTTGTTCTAGAAGCTTCTTGGTGTCACATCTATCCCTCTTATGTCTCTTTGAAACAAGGATATTCCAAAATCACAAATCAGAAGTGTCAAAATCAAATAGAATAAAAAATACCAAGTAAATAGAATATTTTATTTTACACACTTCTTTGCCCCACCAACCTTTGGTGGTAAGCCCGCATCTCTTACTGGTGGTGTGAGGTTGGGAAAGGAAAGAAGTGCCCTTACTTGCCTATATCCTGCCTTTGGTGACAAACCCATGCTTCTTACTAGTGGCATGGGGTAGGGTGTGGGGGGTCCATTCACACAAATTAACAAATCTTGGTGTTTTAGAAATACAAAGAAAATTATATTAAGTGAAAATAAATGTCCAAATTCCAAAGAGATCAAATCCTCAAAACCATATTTTGTCAACCAAGTTGCCATTTATAGATCTAAGTCTAGATAAACTAGAAATTAAGTTGCTTTTAAGCTTGGTGGTAGTTTTGAGTAGGGTAAGTGTGTAGGTTTAAGTTTGGTTTCTGTCACTGGTTTGTCTATCTCTCATCGTTCCATTCAGTCAAACTCATACAATTTGTGCCCTTCCCAACTCTTGGTGTTGAGCCCTCACATCTTACTAGTTGCGTGGAGTTTTGGAATGGGGCAAGTTCATCTCTTTATCTCTATACATTCATCACATTTTGCCAACATAAGAAGAAACAATCAGACATTTCCCAAAGAGGCCAAAATTTTAGTACTACAAAATGTTCTACATCATCACATATCAGTATTACAAAAGCAAATAAAGTAAAGCATTATGTTCAGTATTTGTTATCATTTGTCATCCATTGCATACATTCTAAAAAGCATATAAAAACAAATACTCTAAAAACATCTAGTATACACATGAGAAGCGAATCACAAAATTATAGACACAAGAAGATCTAGATCCAAAATATATATATATATATATATATATATATATAAATGGTGTTTTATGTACAATGCCATCATGCACTAAGGCATGGTCAAAATGCTCAATGAGCCGGAAAATACAAAAATACTCGTATAAGTATCCGACCAAAAATCACTACAAAAAGGCACCATGATCTCTCAATCCCTGTGAGATCCCTCAGAAGGTGCACGACCTTGTCTAGGACTCCTCTTTTGTGATGACACTTTGAATGAACTAAGGGCTCACGATCACGGCCAGCAGTTGTGGTCTCACTATGAGAGACTCCTCCTCATCAAGTGCTTAGTAGTCCTATATCTAGCCAACTTGGTGTGAAGGGAGGTAATGATCTTTGCCACCTTCTAGATAGGGGAAAAGACATCAGTATATCGGCCAGCTACTGAGGATCTCCAACATCCTCAATCAACTTGGCCCAGTACCCTCGAAGGGAGTAGTAGAGTGTCCGTGCACACCTGGCGAATCAAATCTCACCATCCCTCAGTAGTCACTGCAAATAAAAAGGAGAAACAAAACAAGTTAGAAAGTTGTCCAAAATAAGACCAAAAATAAATAAAACAACAAAAGGGAAACATCAACTAAACAATTCTAACTAAAACAAAATCAAGAAAAGAGTAGTAACTCACTCGGATCTCTAGGCATCCAGGTGGGATCTCTAGGATCTGCACTGCTCACGACACTACTACCATGACTATTGTGCTTCTCCCACATCTGGAACAAAGTGATGGCCTACCACGGACTCGTCATCTCCCCCTAAATCCTGAGAAGGAAAATCCTCTAAAATCAGGGTCACCTTCTCTGCACTCTCCTCCACCCTCTTGGCTCACAAGATATCCACGAGTGTATGCCACTCAAGTGTCACTTTATCATCCTCCTCACTGTCTCGCCAGACTCTAGTCTCACCCTCCTCTGTCTCCCCTAATGAACTCCTCAAACTTGGAGTCCACATCAATGGGCTCATCTCCACTATGAGAAGGACCGGTGCCAATCTGAAGTAAAGGTGCTCGAGAAACACTAGCTACCCCTCAGGCACGAACCACCCTCCTAGTTGCAATGGGAATGCCAGGAGTGATTGTAGTCCAACCTCGGCCTCTAGGACCTCCCATGGCCTCACGAATAGATCTGTATACTAGCCCCGCTTAGAGGAAACATATCAATATAAGGGAGGCCAAACTACTATGGTACTCTATCAAAGGGGTGGGTCTCTAGCTTCCCCATCCTATCTACCAGCTGACCCATGGAAGAGCAGGTAATCAATGTAAGTGTCTCCTCCCCTCATAACCCCACCATGTCCTGATAAGGAGTGGCCTCCATGTCTGTAATAGTCAGGGAAGCCACTGGCTGGTGTGGCATCCTAAGTATGGTCATCCTGTCCACCTCATTGCTCCTGAGCCCCAAATCCTCCACTGTATACCTCTCGTAAGGAAATATGCGCTCATACACCCAACTCATAACTAGAGTAGGGTGGCTTAGTGACTGTCCCTATAGTCTGACCACCCTGTATAAATCATGATAGGTGGTTCGAGGATGTCTGCTCCCCAAGCGTAAATACGGCCATGGGCCTCAATCTGTGCAATGATGGGAGCCCAACAATATAGAAGAGTATCCCCTCCCTTTTCCCCAATCAACCGTGAGGCAAGGATACCCATAATCACCTTGCGGATCATAGGGATAGGAGAGGTAACAATAGAATGGACCTTCACCCCCTTCTTTGACCCCATGGAAACAATGAAATCTCCCATATATGTGGCCCACTGAACCAATTGAGATCTAGATACTGTTGTCTTGAGAGACAACCGCCTCCCAAGGATTGGAACCCCTAATATACGGTAAAATCCTCTAGGGTGATGGTCCAATCACCCCTAACTCCTGAAATCAAAAAAATTTCCGATCTGCATCCCAATATGAAAATAAGTCACATAGTATGTGACTGGAAGGAGCAACATGAGCAACCCGAGAGATCCGCAAGACCCGGACCTCTGTAAAGTGTCCATCTCATCCTGGGATAATGCATCCAACACTACCGGGAGCCAATCACACTCCCTCTCTTTACTCCATCTGATGTACTCCTCCTTCTTCTACATCCACCCAAAACATAGGAAAAGAGTACGTTAGTAACATAATCCAACTGGGAAAATCATCAGGAACATATAAAAATGCTAAAAATGCAAAAACAACAAAGTAAAACATCTCCTTTTGCATTCTGTTTGAAAACCGCCCATGTGCGAGTGGTGGTTTCTGCAACCTCCACCTTAAGTGGCGGAGGTCTGTAACCTCCGCCTTATACGGTGGTGGTTTGTAACCACCGCCTTCATAGGCGGCGGTCCCTGCACCCCCGTCCTAAATAACCAAACGGCTTGAAAGCCCTAAAACACTTTAAAAAATGCAAAAATGCATCATTTTAGATGAAATAAAAACCTACCCTATGGGCGCCCCCTAGAGACTCATTTAAAACTAGAATTTTTGAAAATAACCCCCAAGACAAATATTTCTACATTTCTATCTTTTAGGTTTAAAAACGATAAATTGAGAAGAACTAACCTGAGACTTCACGGGCTGATGTCCTACTCTCGGAGGCATGATCACGATATTTAATAACAAACATCTTGATTGCACTCTCGTCAAAAATGGTCACCATGGGTCCAGAGCTCAAAAATCACCAAATCGACACGCACAAATGAATAGTAAAATGAGCTAGTTTTAAATATATATAGTATTCTAATTTGGTTTTGAATGTTTTTCTTCGCAGAAATGGAGTGCGACGGAGGTAAGTTCTAATCCCCATGCAAATGGTAAGTCCTCATTTCATATTAACTTAATTTAGTTTTATTTCTTAATTTATTTTATCTATCTGCACTTGAGTCCTCTTTTCATTTTGCAGGTAGCGGGAATTTGGATGGTGACATTTCGACACACGGGCATGTCAGGTATAACTTCTAACTCCCCATTTTGGGACCGCCATACTTGGACCCACCATTTTATGCCTCTCCATGGCTAAAACGCTTCTCTCGAGGGGCAATATGTACGTACCCAAAAATGTAGGTACTGTACTGCCGGAAAGAGGTTACGGAAACCCCAATGATGATACATGTCTCCTCGCAAGGTATTCAAAATAAAAAAATCTCACCAATTATACATTTTCATCCCATGTGCCTCATCCGGCCTCCACATGCTTTGTTCTACCCTCTGCCCCCCTTTTTCCTTGCATTTTGGTCTTAAGTGATGAGACCACCGCCCTGCTTGGGAAATGGTCCAGGCGGCGGTCCCATGACCATTGCCCCAAGATAGGGCGGCGGTCTTGTGCGTGTTTTCCATAATGTTTGACGATTTTGTCAAACGTAAAATTCAAATTTCTACCCACATTCTTCAACCACTTTGGCTTGCATTTATGTTTTGGCCACCTTGTAAATAGTGTTTTCCCTTTGTTTATAGTAAAAGAGATCAATTGGGAGTTACCCTCTGGTAAATGCAATTGCTATAAATAGCCAGCTTGTTCTCAAGAAAAAGGCCCCTCTCCTTCTTTGTTTAATTATTCAGTTTGTTTGAAGTTCTTGCTTAGAGTTCTAATAGTTTCATGTTTTGCATCAATTATCAGCCTTCCTTTATTGTTTAGAGATCATTTGATCTTCTTGTTTCATCTTACTTCATTTTTGTTCCATACAATCAGTTTAGAATAATGTAGTTTCATTTTAGAATTGGAATCCATTTAGAGTTGCAAGTTTTATTTTGTCACAAAGGATAGTTTCAGAATTCTCGGTGTATTTGTGTTGTATTCCTGCAATAAATCCTGCTAGGAATTGCATAGTCAAGCTCTATTCACTTGCACTATCCCTCTCTTACTTGCATTGTATTCGGTCTATATCCAAAGCTGCCATTGTTTGAGTATCTTCTTCTATTGACGCTATCATATACACACTTTTTGGATTCATGAGAATACAAAGGAATGAGGAGATCACACTGAGGGGACAAAGTCACACACAACTAGATTTACCACTATTCTGTAAACTTCAGGTTTGAGCTTTCAAAGTTCTAGTTACAAGTATACCAAATAGAGTAGTAAATTATTTCATTTAGTTAAAATTCACTTTCAATATTGCCGGGAAGTGTGGGGCATGATATTTTCTAAGAAACTATGATTCATTCCTCACTTCGAGGTAGGATTGAGAGTTTTTCGATTAAACTAATTAGTTACTTATATATTTAGGATAAACTCACATTTGCAGGTAAAAAGCTACATCGGGCTATTTTTCTTGTTTTGATTCGTCATTAGATTAATTGTGCATTTTTCGATTATATTAAAATAGCTGCTCTTTTAATTTTGTTAAAATACTTCATCAATAATACAAAAATAAAAGAATATATGCATAGTGTAGATACATATTTCATGATTAGTTTAGTTGTTTTAGTTAAAATTGAATCATCTTTGCATGACAATCACAGGACCTAGAGAGCCCAGAGAATACATATTTGAACCGATAGTGCCTCAACCAAATCTCCCCACAACACTAGCTGATATAGATCAAGACCTTAGGATCCAGGTTTTTCGAACAACAATAAACCTATGAACAATTAGTGAACAATTGAGAGAGTTAAATATTGAAGACAATAAGGCATACACATTTTGGTCAAATCACCCTAACTATAGACTTCCTTGATAGGATATCCACATGACTATACAAGGACTCGAAAGAGAACAAATATTTGGTTGTGATCCTTTAGTTCCACAGCCCAACGTAGGAGACCTCCTCATCGACATAGATACTAGCTTACGTATTCAAGTTGCCAGAACACCTGTAAGGTATTCTAAGAAAATTACACAACTTCTAGTTCTAAACATAGAGGCTGAAAAAGCTTACGACTATTGGATAGTCGGGAGAAGAGATTGACTCCTCATATGATACACATTTTGGTCAAATCACCCTAACTATAGACTTCCTTGATAGGATATCCACATGACTATACAAGGACTCGAAAGAGAACAAATATTTGGTTGTGATCCTTTAGTTCCACAACCCAACGTAGGAGACCTCCTCATCGACATAGATACTAGCTTACGTATTCAAGTTGCCAGAACACCTGTAAGGTATTCTGAGAAAATTACACAACTTCTAGTTCTAAACATAGAGGTTGAAAAGCTTACAACTATTGGATAGTCGAGAGAAGAGATTGACTCCTCATATGACCATAGGAGGTCCGCCACAACCATGAACTTACGGTTGTGATCCATAGGTCCCACAACCTAATGGGCCTACTGATCAATCAAACATTGACGCTAGTTTACGCACACTAATATTCAGATCCTCACCACTTCCACCAGACATCATTACACAATTCTCGTATTAAACGTAATGAGCCAATCAGGCTAGGGATTTCTAGACTAGACCAAAGAATCGTCCATAAAACTCCAGAGGATCCACTACACCTCTCATCACCATTTTCCATGACCTTGTCTGGAAATATACACGAAGCACCTACAGGTCATTTTCCACGTATCCAATAGCCAATAAATAGGATCTTAGCAGAGCTCGACATTGATTGGAGCCTCAAACAACTATTATATCTGAATGATCCATAACACCAATTCAGATTAGGAGGTCCTTCTTTGCCTTAGATTTGTAGATTCCATTATTGTGTGTTGAGAATATAATATTTCCCAAATAGTTTGTCTATATCCATATAAATTCTATTCTCACCAGTTGTCTCGACATGACCTCGGGAGGTCGGGTGCGAAGAAGAGTTACTTGTAGATTATCATGATCACATGTCACTTTTCTATCGTACATTATCCCCTCTTCTTAATATATTCCCACTATAGAAACTCCTCCATCATTACATTTCTCATAAAATGAAAATCACCACCAAAAATATCTTTCCACTCCACCTCTTAAGCCTAACAATCTTGCCTCATCACTCCCACAACATGGGAATCCTACTTGAGGATTCCCCTTATAATATATATTCCCCACCACATATATTCCTCCATTCACTCACTCTCTGATATTTTGGTCCCTTCCTCATTACCGTCTCTTCTCACCCCTTGTTCCATTCTCGCATGAAACACCATCTCTTCTTTTCTCATTCTTCTTAGTGTTCATATTTTGTTTGGTAATATTACTTAAATATTCTCATAGTATTAAAACTTTACTTAAGAGTTCCCCTTTAGTACATCTTGTCATACCCCACTCCCCATTTACTTGATCACTCACCTCACCACATACCCCATGGATCTTATTCCCACCATTCTTCTTCCTTATTTTGGCTTGGAAATCTTACTTAATCATTCACACAACATGAAAATCTTACTTAAGAGTCCTTCTTAAGGTTTATTTTTCATCTCATACTTCCCCATCCCAACAAGTTTCCACCATATAATTTTTCGTGCTCATCACCATCATCATCTACTCTAACAAATAATTCTACCCCTATGCACAATCCATTATTGTCTCTCATCCTCCATTCATCATCATTTTTGGTTTGGAAATATTACTTAATTGTTCATGTGGCATGAAAGTCTTACTTAAAAGTCCCCCTTAAGTATGATTTGTTATCTTTTGTTTCCTCATCACAAAAAATTCTCTCCATACCATTTTCTCTCCCTTCACCATCATCACATCCTCTCACCACCTCTCCCATTCTCAAAAACATCACCTCATCTTTTCCCATTCTTCATTACCACTATCTTTTGCCTGGCAGTCTTACTTTATCACTTCCTCCATATGACAATATTACTTAAGGGTTCCCCTTAAAATGGATTTTTTGTTCTGTACTTCTCCTTCTTCTCACTTTTCATCTGTTCCATTGATCATTCCTTCCACCCGACCTCCCCCTACCAACCAAATTTTCTTACTAACATTACCCTTTCTCAACCTATCATATCACGAGAAGGCGTCCACCATATTCAGCTTGCGAATCCTACTTGATCACTCGTTGTTTGACCATTTTCCTTTCCCTCATTTTCTCCTCCTCTTTATTTCTTTCTTCATCCCGCTCTCTGATACTCTTTTCATATCTTGTTTCTTCACATTCATCTCATTAATACTCGTCCTCTCACATCATGTCTTCTCCTTCATCTTGTCAAAAATCATCACTCACCCTATCTTTACTCCTCCATCTATATCTTATCGAATTCTCCCACATTTCTACTCATGTTTCACACCTATAATTATTGTTGATCTCCCCTAAGATCAAATCATCATCATCTTACATTTCCTTTTTCACTCTCTTTGTCCTTCTCTACTCTTTCCACCCTCCATCCCCAATAATAATTATTTTTGGTATCCCCTAACATTATTTCATTGTCATTTCCTCTTTATCCTTCACTCTCTTCTTCCTCCCCTACCTTCTCTCCACCCCACCCATTTTTCCTTTTTTACCCACTCTCCATCTCCCATGATTTATTTCAATATCTTTATTATCTTCATCATACATTCTTTGTCTATTTCTTCATAACATTCTTATCCTCATATCTAGAATTTTCATAGTCTTTACACTCCATGCCATTCCTCCCCTCTTTCTTCTCTCTACATTCCTGATGCTATCCACTCTCAATAAAATATCCTCCTTCTTGACTCCCTTTCTTCTGCACCATTTCCTCTCTTTTCCTCTCCTCCCTCCCACTTTTCCTTATTGTCTCTCTTTCTCTTTATATATTCTTCCTCTTTTTCATCCATTATTTCTTCTTAATTCCCCATCATTAACATGTCTCTTTATAACTCTTCCATCATTTATCTCCTTTCATCCTCCACAATATCTCCATATGGTATATTCCTTATTATCTTCATGGCTATGGTATTTCCCATGACATCCCGATTCATTTAATATTCTCAATGTATCCTCTCTATCATCTCTTATTCCCCCATCATTTTTCACCTTCCTCATCCCCTCCCCTCATTTCATCTCCCACCTATAACATTTCCATACATTCTGTGCCACATTCTCTTCCTTTCTATGATCTTCTACACAATATCCTAGTCTATTCCATCTTCTTCCTTTATCTACTCTATTATATCTTCTTTCCTCTTAATTATTCATCTTCCTCATCTCCTTCATTTCTCTCCCTTCATATTATACATGCCTCCCCATACAACCTTTTTATATTACCTTCATTTTGTACATATCTCTTTTTATGAATTCACCCTCATCTCTTCTTCCTTCCTCTATCCACCCCAGACATCCTCATTATCTTTCCCTTATCATCATTTGTTTTATTGGATATTTCATTTTCTATCCTCTCCTTTCACCTCCTCTTCTACCTCCTTATTCATCCTTCCTAATTTCCTTTTCCCCCTAGCATCCTTCTCTCTCATCCTCTTGCTTATTACACCTCTTTCATTCCATTTTTCTCTTCCTACATCTCCATATGTTTTATTCCATATCCTTGTTCCCTTAAATCATCACCTATGATTTTCTTTTCTCAACCTTCACCTACTCATAATCAACCACTACTCATGTCCACTTTTTTTTATCTTTCCACTCTCACTTGTTAATTACTTTAACACATCATCACACTTAACATTCAAGGCCAATTGAATTTTATCCCCATTTGTGCACCTCTTCTGCTCCATTCCATTCTACCCCATTCTCATCCTCATCTCCGAAGTGTTGACCTTTCCTCTTTCTGAGATATCTGTCATCTCTTCCATTGTCATCATCCCTCTTGAGGGGCATCATCATATCCACCCCTAATCATATCTTCCCATGGTATTTTTGTCTCGGAAGATACCATACCATTCATCATCCACCATCTTCTATTTTCACAAGAAATATTTTTTTTATATTTTTTTCTTAGAGAAGGTAGATTGAAATCTTCCCAGTTTGAGCACCCATATATTTTTCCTTTATCAATAATTTCTTCTATGCTCACAAACAAGGGTTTGTGCTACTTTTTCTTAGAGAATAATTTCTCTTTTCTTCCTCCAATAACTTCATATCAAAGGAAAACCTTCATAATAAGAATCTCTTCAAATTCCTAAAAATCACCACAGGGCATCTTCATTCATTTCCTATACTTTATTTGAAAGGAAATTACTTTCATAACGCCCTTCAAAGAGGGAAAATGTAGAAACCTTAATTTTACCATCCTTCTAAATCAATTAATTTTCCCACTCCATTCGACAAAACCCATGATGAATTAATTGACATTAGTCAATTAATTAAACCTTGTCAATTCCTAATTAATCTGCCTCACATGTCATTATTCTCCATGTCCCCCCACTTACAAATTAAAAATTCAAGTTTAATTCCTATCCACTCTACATTTATATCTGAATCACCAAATCATACTTAATTTTTCAAATTGTGATTAATTAAACCTTTCAAATTAATCCAATTTCTAGGCTATAAATAGAGCCTTACCCACCTCTTTCTACACACACTGATGATTGAGACATCCAACCTAAGAATTCATACAATCATCTCGTCCTAATGCCCGCATAAATCCACAAATCATCCATTCCCAAGTCTCTTGTCCTCCATTTGAGTGGTGCAAAGTTGTGTTGCCGATCGTCTGTGTAGAAAATTTATCTCACGTTGGAGAAGGCACTTAAATTTTAATCTGTTTAGGACCATCCAAGTCATAACACAATCGAGGTTTGTGAAGGAGACATGAATGAGAATGTATACATTTAAGTTTTTATACTTTCTTGTTATGCGATGATTTTCATTGCGTACATATGTATTTTATAAAAATTTTGATGATGCTTAGCTGTGATAATCTTGTTTCAAATGACATAGTAGAAAATATGGAATTGAACATGGTAAAAATCCCATCTGGTGTCCTAGCTGCAAAAGGGACATCAAATTTTAGTGAATAATTTTTTGGGTGCATTTTAAAAATGGTTCTATAAAAATGAAGTATTTGTGATATTATTCTCATGGATGTATCTTTATATACTTTTGATAGGAAGGCTTTTCATGCTAGTAGTCTAGTGAATACTGAGACACTCTTTTGAAGGATGGAAAGAAGTATACATTGACCCGTTAAAGGAAAAATGAGCAGTAGACATCAATATAAATATTATGTTGATTTCAAGAAAATGTTTATTGAAAGAGGTGGAGGAGAAAACGTGTTTTTATTTCCCTCCCAATAAAGTTCAAGTTGGAATAATAGGTTAGGCAAGTGATTTCTCAAGAGAAGTTAAGGATTTTTTGACGAGTACGAGGAGAAAAACTTCAATGAAATACTAGATGGTTTCTGACCCATGATTTTTATTAGTCATCACATGAATATAATTTCCAATTTTAGATTACTAAATAAGCAACATATAGTTGAAATTAGAACGAATGAGGAAGTGAAGAGATAAGTCAAAGAGATACTAGAGAAATTCTTGATCGGATAAATTTCTATCTATTTTAGTGTTAACACCCAAAATAATGGATAATGGTGAGCATGAAAAGATTCAAGATCCATAAATGAGATCAAAATCAAATAAAATTTTCAATTTCTCAAGATGGATGACTTTGATGGATTGTTTGAGTGAAGAATAGTACTTTATAAAGATCGATATAGAGAGTGAGTATCACCGAGATCATATTGTAAGAAGGTGATGAGTAAAAAATGTGTTCAAGACATAAGGTAGGGTGTGTGAATGGAATTCAATGCCATTTGGGTTGAAAAATTCACCAAAAAAATCCATGAGAATCGGGAAAGAAGTGTTGAAACCATTTTTTTGTTAAGTTTGTTATTATGTATTTATATTATAATATAATTTTTAGTAGAAAAAAATTATGTGATGCACTTGAGACAAGTGTTATAAATGTTGAGAGAAATTGTTCAACTTAATATAGTTTTATGAAATAATATTTGGTTAGCCTAGGTTTTCTAATTTCCTAGTTTGGATTGAGAATGGATCTAGAGAATGAAAGAGCCATTTAGACTGACAACACTTAAAAGCATGTTTGAAGAAATATTATTTCATAGGATAGAAATAAATTACAAGAAATTTAATGGAATATGTGTAGTTATCATAGAAAAAATGAGAGGTGATAAGAAAGAGTTTTATTTGAAAAAGTAAAAGAAATCATAACTTTAATATTCACGATGGTTCATTCATCCTTTGTTTCTTGTCATTTAGGACTAGCCTTATCAATTACATCTATATATCTCAAAGTTCAAAACAAGATATTTACATGCCCTTTTCATAGATATTAAGAAGATAGTTAAAATATTTTTCATTAAGGATGATTACAATGATATAAGATGAATAAAATAATTTCCCTCAAAGATATAATATAAAATATAACTCTAGTATTTTTTATGTATGCATGTCCAAAGGCTCATTTTTCTTTGCCTCTCTTGGTGTATATACCTTGATTTTGATAATGGAGTCAATGTAGTTGGAAATATGTGTACCCAATATCACAACTCTATGCCTTTCTCTTTTAATATGTTTGTGCAAGTGTTATACATAACTATAAATTTTTGATGTTTTAACATCGTTTTTTGCATTATAAACATTTTTTTATGGTATCTGACTTTAATTTGCATAAAAAAATTTCCTATATGAGAATTATATCAAATTTTTTCAAAAATATAAATATAGTAGCAGTTCTTATTTTATGACACTTTGAGTAAGGTATTGTGTTTGATGTAAATTCGAACCATTTTTGCATCGAAAGACCGTACACGCCAAAAAGTAGAGGGGATTTTTGGGTGCACTCAACTCCTCATGGGTACAGACAAAGGATAATGGAAACATAAATCCCTATGTTAATGTATTATTCGGTGAAAGGAGGGATGTTTGGTTACACTTCTCGGGTGAAACGATCGCTAGAGTTAGTCGGCCACTGATTAAACAAGGTCATGTGGAAGAAAGTAATGGATGGTCATATAAGTGAAGAAGAATCATATCTATAATGGTAATATGTGTTTTATAAGATGTCGGATATTTTTTTATCTTGATGAGGCTTCACCATCAAGAACAACTAGTTTTGGGATGATTTTTGTGGGGAAGGTGAAGAGCAGAACATCTCTTTTTGAGATCGGATAAGATGTCATCCTATAGTTCTTGGTGTCTGCGAGTGGAGTGGTAGTGCGAGGAAAGTGTCCAAAGATTCAGGGAATATTTGACTATAAAGAGTCATCCAATGTTGAGAGGAAACAATCATTGAGTGGTGCTTCTACTATGATTGGGAGAAAATCACAAATGGAACATGTGATGATAGGTTGTCTTAAGATAATCCCAATCTATAATTTGGAGCCTTGGGGATGTCTTGTGAGGTTATTTAAACCAAATTGTTTCTTATTGTCATGCGGATCAGAAGCGTCTTGTTGATGAACATAGATTGCACACCAAAGGAGGATATTGATAGGCTCTTATGTCTACTCATTTTAAGACAACAAAATTTGATTGATACACTAGTCAAAGTGTGATTCAATGCACCGAGTTTTATTAGTCATTTAAACCAATAAAGGGTCATTTTCTAGACCAAATGGATCCTTCTAGTGCAAATACTTGCACATTATTCACTTAATTTAACTTTGAAAACATCCTAAACTAATCTAATCTAAGGGTGTTTCTCAAAGAAACAAAAAAGGGAAGGAAGAGTAGAGAGAAAAGAGAAAACTTCGAAACATATGTGTTTTAAGTACTTGATTCTGATTGTTAGAAATAAAATGATTTCCTTGTTAACTAGGAGCACCAAATATATCTTAGACTCAAATTTGAATGCTACTGATGCAAAAATTCAAAGGAGATTTAAAACTTAGCCAAACTGAAAGTCATATTTACTAATTAAATTGCTAAATTGCACATTTATCTGATTAATCCAATCTACAACATGCTATGGTGATTTACTTCAAATTTTCACAACACAATCTAAATACCACCTAGGAAAGCAATGAAAGATACATCAAACATCAATAACTCTCAACACATGAACTTGTAGTAGAAGAGGGAAATGAGACCATGCTAAACTTACATGAGTTAATGTTCAAACCGACTTGCATCTATTGATTAAAGGTCATCCCACTTTACAAGTGAGGAACACATATTTATACAACTTATAATTATAATTCACCACCTCTATCATGTAATGATCAAGAATCCTCTCCTAAAAACCGGTCATGCACAAAAAATCTCAAACCGGCTCAAAATGAGAAATACATTGTGAAAATCATAGTTTTCACTTGAGTGTGAAATATTCCAAAGTTTTAGCTCAATTTATTTGTTCCATGCTTAAAAATAGAGGGAAAACGTACCCCTAACTGAAAATATGCTATTTTTATGCTCCATGATGATGAAAATGTGAGGGAGAATGGAGAAAAATCATTTCTGGGTTAACAAACTATTTTGTCTCTTCTCAGCAATCTGTCATTATTCCCTTTTTACTGACTTGAAACGGTTGATTATGCACACTCAAATCATTTAATACTTTTCAAATAAGAATAGTACAAAATGTAGAGTGAGAAATGTAAATACATTCGCTTTGTTCTTTCCTCAAAGTCGTGCTTTGTGTTTTTTCATGCCCTTTAAAGTTAACGGTGTATGCCTTTCGATCATTTTACAAATTTGCAAGAATGATTTTTTCAACTTGTGAAATGTAAATATGCCTTTCTTTGTTATGATATATTTACACTTGTCATCATTTAACTATATTTGGAGTTTGAACCTTTTCCTTGTATTGGGGCTTTTGTTTCATTTTTCATGACATATTGTAATTTTGAAAGGTAGACAAAAAATTGCCATTGTGAAGGGTTTTTGTTTGTTTTGTGGCTTTCTAACTTGTATACACTTAGTAAGTTAATGCTCCCAAGCTTAGCCATTTCTTTATGCCAGCCACGAAGGTCATATTCCTTTATTAAATTTGTGATCATGTTTTCTTTGTTTCATGGGCTAGGTGAACATGTGAAACACCAAGTCTCTAAAAACTTGTGGAACATTGAGTTCTTTATTATGAAACTTCCAAACCTTATTTTTGTGAAAGACTAGAGTTTTAAAATCCACCAAAGATTACATTTTCAACAATTCCACCAAATACTAAGTTTTTACTTCGTGGATTTTCATGCTTTTCCTTTTGAATTAAGAAGAAGACAAAATTTCAATTAGTTAAGAAACCTAAAAATTTGACTAAGTATAAATATTTAATCTGAGTTCAATACAAATGCCAATCATTTCAACAAAACAAGATAGATAATATAAATAAATCTCTTTAAAGGTAGACACTTAAATTTTATAAATTTGTATGAATATAAAGAGGTCCCTCATTTGCATTTAATCATTTAAAACAACTGGGGGGAGTTATGCGATAAAAATGGTGACTCAAAGGAGAAATCACCACCACATATTTCTGACTAAAATCTCTGGATTTCAAAAATGTTAATAAAAGACTATAAATTAAAAGATGAGTATCTCGATGTAATCATTCCTTTCAAAAATGAATTAACTTATTCATATTAGGTGGAATATTAAGCCATAATGAAGAAAAGAGAGATGTGTGTGTGCAATGAGTTCATTAACCATGTTATTTCTTGAAAATTTAGTCATGTTGGGATGGGATGCTCATTGATAGCTTAATGACTAGTTTTCTCTTATTTTTATTTTATTTAGGTTGGTTGATGGGTGGAATGCTTGGGCATTTCTATGTTGTGATCTAGGCATCCATATCCTCAAAAGAGATGCCTTTGGTCCCTTTCATGGCCTTGCTCCCTCCATCACATTCTGCTTCACATAGGTCTCCATAACCTACACATTTTGTTACACCACTTGCCTGATATGCTCACAAGTTGCATACATATAGACTTCACTCACCTACACAAAATCTATCTCATATACCATCACTCTTACAGCATAAACACACATCTTCACCTCCACCAACATCGTGCAGAGGGTCTCCATCTTTCACTTTTATCGGTTAGTGCACTCACCATCGCACACTTGGGGGCATCACGCTTATTCTCTCCCCCTCTAGCATCAACACAAGTCTTATCCTCTCATCACATCACACATAGATCTTTACACACAACATACACATCAGTATCGCCACAACCCTATGACACACTCTTGTGTTATGGTTCACACTTTTACACATGAACCTCACACACTACATGTTACATGTGCTCACACATTCTACACCTTTTACATACACATAATTTCCTCTTACATCTACCATGCATCATTCTCATTTTGTGTTACATACACCTATACATCATACACATTCTCCACAATACATTCTTATACATTTTACATCATTCACACTTATATAATCTACACATCTTACATTGCACACTACACATTTTACATTACACATTACCTACCTTACACATAACATGACATTTTCTTACCACCACAATCACATATTACATATTTTAGTCATAGCTTTTACATGTTGCACTTACTTCCCAATGACACACTCTAGTTTCATGGTTCATACTTGACGTTGAGGGTCTAAATCAAAATTGAACCTCACTTTATCACACTTACATCATTCTTTACACTTAGTCAATTAATCCTTCTCACCCATTATGTGACATTCTTACCCACCACCCTTTTCATACATATTGTAATATATGCTCTTAGGATAAATCATCACCCCTTTCTAGCATCTTATCCATACATTTCATGATATATGTTTTTGCTACATCATCATGTTTTCTACCATCTTATTCATACATTTCATGATATACGCTTTAGGCTACATCATCACAATTTTTGACATCTTCTTCACACATTTAGTGATATACACTTTAGGATAAATCATCACACATTCTACCACCTCATCAATTTTACTTTGTCGCATTCAATCCTACACATTACACGACAACTTACAAGCAACATCTTTTTAGTGCACACTTCAAACCACTTCCGATGACACACTCTCATTTACGGTTCATTCTTGACTACTGACGGGGCATAAATAAATGAACCTCATTGCATACATACACATCCACTTAGGGGGCATGTTGCTTCTATCATTCACACTGCATTCCATTCCGCCTCATCCACAACATACTGCATATCTTGGTTGTATTTACTATTGCTTACATTTACTTGTTACATGTTCATCTCATTAAACATGTTAGATAGATATCTTGTATGTCGTTATTTTGTTCCATTCACACATATGCGTTCACTTGATTTCTAGTTGTAATCGTAGATTATATGGATCCATTACACGCAACATGGATTTTTAGCGCAGTACCTAGTACCAGTCCCACATTGGCTCCTGGGGGCATCCACTTTCGTACATTATAGGTGTTATTGTTTCATAGCACACTATTTTCTCATATTATACACACTTTGACATACTTTTTATCTTTCTAACATGTTAATGGGTGCTTCATGTGCAACATTTAATATGTAGGACTATTTGTTTCCATGGTTATCTATTACATTATTTTCCATTTCATTGTTTGTGGGTTTTTCCCTTTGTCTTGTATGCACACTTGTCTGTTTGAGTCCATTACAACCTTGATTGTCTTGCAACATCGATGTCCCATGTTTGCAACTCGCTTTTCATGGTCTACATTTTCTTCTTACATGTTTATACATTATCTGTGTAGCTTTTTTGTCTTATACATGAGTGTTTGTCTTTGATTGTACTAACAATTGTTTTTCCAAGCCACTTATTTTTGTGTGCCTTGGTTTCTACGAAGCACATTCCCTTCCCCCTATAGGGCATAGTTTCAACGTCGTGGTTAGTCCTCTTTTGGGTCAAATACTCCTTTTGCGACGTCACATGCACCCCAAACGAGGGGGGCATCATATGGGTGAATCAGTCACCCCATACAGAGTTATACATAGCATGGTACTGATATAGCACAGTTTTATTTGTGGATAGGGATCAAAATCATACTTGGGTCCTTAGTACATAGCGCCCTTCCCCGAGTGGCAATAACAGGAGCAATTACACTTGTTCTTTGACATGTCACAGAGGCTTTTGACAAAGTTAGAGATTCCTTTAGCATTGGGAATTTACACAACGGATTTTACTAAGGAAGATATTCCTTAGCACATACACACCATCTGTAGTGGTGTTTTACACAACAGAAGGCGAGTTAAAGGTTGGTGGACAACAATGAGCAGTTCTCCCTACAATTCTTCCATTACATTGGTGTGAGATCGCCCGAAAAACTCATGCATTAACATCATCTTCAAGATCCTTTCTACACCCTTTTTCTCATCATGGATCAGGTACACATGTTCCTTTTTTTGATTTTCATTTTACATACTTTCCTTACACACTTTTTACATATTTTGATCATATACATGTGTATTTGACTACTTTTCGGCTTCTCTTTTGCAGGTCCGTCTGTATGGGAAGTGGTAGTCAACATCACCACAACACCAACAACAATAACAACATCACACACATCGACATCAACAACAGGTACATCATAACAACTACACATGTGTTTTCCACCCTAGGTTCATTTTCATCACTTTTTGTACTTTTTCCTCCTTAGCATTCACGCTTCACATTTTTATCACTCCATACTTTTTTAGTCCCTCGAACGTTTTATACATTGATCTACATGGATATCAAGTACACATCTATCTACTTTATGTTACCAAGATTTTCGCTCACCAACATAAAGTGGGGGAAAATGTAGACACAAAATCACACACTTTGGGTAATTATCTAGTCCTAATTACATACTAATATTCATATGATTCCTAAGTAATAACGGTACTAATTAACCCATGTCTTTGGCCACCTTTCTTTACTTTTTGTTGTTACTTTCAGTCTTACACCCTTACTTGTGCTCGGTCTGTCTTTTCATTCTTGACATTTTCATCCTGACAACAACGCCTAGACGGGACACTAGCATCGGGTGATTAACTAAGAATGGAAATATTCTATGCTAGTTAATCTAATATAGGAGGACATAAAAATGCAATAAAAAAGAATATGAATGAATAAAGCAACTAATGTCTCGAGTGCATGATTTTGTGTCTACACCAGTGCCCTCATCTAATCTGGGCGCCCTTGTCCTCTTTGTACTTTACTCACACTTTTTGGGTCCTTTTTAGCCATTTGAGCATCTTATCTTTTTGGTATTCATACTTTTTGGGGTTAATTATGAAATTCAAGTAAGGGAATCATATAAATATAAAGTTATGTGATCATAATAAAGGACCAAGCACTAAGCATCTACTATCTCCACCTAAGGTTGCATCCATCAAGGCATCTAAGAGCTCCATTGCATCCATCTAGCTCCATCACAAGGGACATAAGGGTTGGTTCATCTGTATACACTTCATAGGAGGGAAGTTCATTCTATTCCATGCACACATTTACTACATTTATTTACATCTAGCTATTTGCTCGCTATCCAAGTGTGACTGACATAAGAGCAACCTAGGGAATAATTCCACACACACACACATAGAACTACATTAGATTTGAGATGTGGTGTAGCGCTCAGTTATAATTCCATCATTGTGGTAGGTGAGGAAAATATGACCCCTCATTTTACATCTTTCTTTTTTAGGATTTGATGTCTATTTGAGGCTTTTGCATGTTCATTCTTCATCGAGGTTTTCGGTGAATCCAACGATCATTGTGAGAATCAGCGAAAAAAAGGAAAGCATCAACGAACATCTTATGACCCTGATAATTTGGTTTTCTGAACATTTCCGCGCACCCAGACACCCATAATTAGTACCCAGGTGCCCGCGAGCACCCTTATCCCTCTTGGCGCGCCCCCCATCCAGCCTCATTCTCTAGATCTACATTTTACGTACTCCATTGCGATAGTCGGTGCTTTGATTTTTCCAGTTTCTAGTCCTATACACCTTCGGCAACATTGTGAATCAACTAAGGCTTATTACTATCTCTTTACACTTGGGGTTTAATATTTATTGCTTAGTTTGCTTTGGTATATTTTTGTATTTCATTATTGTATTCATTTACTACTACTATAGCATCATATTAGGCATTTATATTTCATATTTAGCTTAATCACATGCATTTTATACAATATACCAATTCTTCCACCCTCTCTTGCCCATGCATAAGGCTAGAATCACTACGATAAACTTTTGCAATCATGGAACATTAGATCTCAATATAACATCCAAACTAATATGAGTCTCCACTTGTACTCGTGTACCAAGAAAAATCTTGCCTCGCTGCCCTCATCTACCTTTGGAATCCACTATACTCATGACATGTACCCTCTCTCCTATAATCGGCAACAATAATATCGGGGCACATCCTCTAGGGTCACCATCATCTCACCAATAGGCAACCAAAATGTACATGTATTTGTGCACCATCTATCACACTGAACGATCAACATAGACATATTATGGGGTACCTCCCCAATCTAAGCAATGTTCTGCAAGCCGGAATGGTCCAATATATGCCACTCCACATCTAATAATCCCAAAGTAAATAAATTACTCAAATGGTAGCCGCCCAAAACTCTCTCTAGTGTACATCCCTTTGCACAACTGACACAATGCAACACAATTCTTCCATTAGTACACTATATATGGCAACACTCATTTATCATAGCATCAAACTAGTCAAAATATCAATAGTTTGCAATATATTGCAAAACCCTACTCTGGGGACGCCAACGCCCAAGAGCAGGTTATGGGCCCCTAGCATCAAGTCACTTTAGCGTGGCCCAGAATGGGTGTAGTGTCCCCAAGGATAGAAATTCCTGGCCGCTTCCCACAGAGTCGGAAAATTTGAAAAATACAAAAAGTATTTTTTCTAAAATGATGATAACAAACATTTTTGACAATATTTTTCAAAAATCATCACACTTACCAAACTCATCTTTCGTTTGTGAATCCACGATCGTTGTTAATCTCTCAAATCTAGTCAAACTCGTTGCTCTAACACGTGGCATCCTCACAGCTCAGAGCTCCAAATCTCAATCAATCTTGGTACAAATGAAATACTATTCACTTTTTCACTATTACTATATATAGTAATTCCAATTTTTCATATACTATAGTTCTTACTCGCACAATGACTTTTTTCAACTAATAAACGTTGACCTTTGTTTCGTTTATATCTTGAGCCTCCTAACTCTATTTGTCTTGCCATTTGCACCATACGGATCATAATTTCCTCTAACACTGTACCATACATGTTTCAACATCTCATATTCACATCTAACACATGTACTACTCAATATCTATTCACATTACGACTACACTATCCAATATTATTTCTCATTTACTATTACAACATCTTATACATCTTGCTTTCGGATCAATGCTCATTTCTTCGCCCTTCACCCTTTCTCCAAAAGGGGGCATACAATCGGGATCATCTCATAATCCCTCTCAAGTTACAATACAGATCAATCGACACTCCTAGTATATTATTATTACAATTTTCTTTGATCTCATTCAAACAAAGGAACAATCATTCTATACTACAATCAATATTTTATACTATTTCAAATATATTCCCTAAATGACCTAATCTGGGGGAAAAGCACAAAAATATCTCTGTGAGTAATTTACTAAGTACACAATCTCAAATCAATCTTCTATCATTCAAATCAAATCAATCAATTGGTACAATAAGCATATTTACTATTTCTCCTAGATGACCTAACTTGGGAGTTGCATCACAATTACTATCTCTCCCAGATGACCTAACTTGGGAGTCACTTTACATTTTTATCATTTCCAGATGACCTAACATGGAATCCATATAGCATTATACAAACCAAAACACTCGTTACTATAGGATTGGGGGCAATGAAATGTCATTTCCTTTCCTATATTGCTCTTATATGGGTTTTTAATCAAGTAAAATATGGAAAAACATGAAATTAAATTTGGTTTCTATTCATCTGCAGTAGTTGGACCTTTTGGGGATGTAGTCATGAATGGAGAGTAAAATTAGACCTCTCTCCCCAACACTCTTCCTCTGGTGGCAAGACGCCCAAATCCTCCCATTTACAAACAAATCGGGTTGGGAATTGATCATTCCCTACCTCTTGACCTCCTTTATGATAATTCAAAATATTCAAAGTATCCAAATCATCTCAAATATTTCTCCAAGTGCTCCTTACAACGATTCACTATCTCCACTTACACCACATGGGTCAAAACGCTGATCCATGGTTCACCATGCTACATATTTCTACACTCTACACGCACTTTACAACATGGATTCTCCGAACTCTATACAGGTATGTTCCTTACTTCCTTTACACTACTTAAATTTCATTCAAATAGTATAAAGGGGGGAAAATGTAGACACAAAATCATGCACATATTACTATTTTACTATGCCACCAAGTATGTTGTTATATGCATGGATCTTAAGTAAGAAAAGTATTCACTAGTGACACAATCCCTTGTCCATCCACTTGTTTTGATTGTTTCTATTGTCTTTCTCTCTAATATTTGTCACTTTTTTTACCTAGTTAAGTGAGTCACAGAATTCCTATCCGTCTATCTTTTCACATATGTCATCATTTATCCCAAGACACCAAAGCACCCATTCTAGACACTAACGCCTAGGCACTCCTATCCATTATGGGTGTTCCTATCCTCTTTGTTCTTGTTACTTATTTTAACATTTGTGGTCGGTCTTTCTAGTTTTCTTATCCTTATCCCGAGTTCATAATCGGCCTTTTGGGTCACTAGTGTCAAAATTCAAACAAGAGATCCATATATATACATAACATACACTCTATTATAGGGGCTATAAATTCTAAGGGGAAATCTCATCTACATAATATCACTACCATTACAAGGGACTACATTTTTGGGTTGCATACAACTGCATAAAGAAGGGAAGTGCTCAATTCCACATCACACATTTGTATCTTATCTATTCATATGTTGTTATCTTGGTGTCATTGGTATGAGGGAAACCTAATGACACTATTACACACAAGCACAAAAAACTACATGGAGTCTGGAATGTAGTGTAGCGCTCGGTCATAAGTTCACTCATTGGGTGATTGTCGGGGTCAGTTCGACTTCACATATTGAATTTTCATTCCAATTTGATGTGTTTGTGAGCTTGTGCAGGTAGTTAGGGTTTATGTTGCAAGTTGCAGTATCCTTGGTAAATCAAGTATGAATATCGGGTGATCAACAGAAAGTGATAGTGAAACCCAAAGCAACACTAGAAAAAGTAGATTCGGCCTCTTGCATAGTCTTTGGTTCCCGGGAACAATCACTAACACCTAAGAACATGTTTCTATCGTTATTCTCATAACCTTGATTTTACAGAGAGTAGTTGTGATATAGTTCCAACCTTGTTCAACACTTTACACCACTCAAATGAACTCCAGATTATGCATGATTGAGCTAGGTTGTCTCTCTCCCCATTTGCTCATAATGTTGCATTGTTTGAGTGCTTAACATTTGCATATATATTGTATTTTATCATATACATTACTTTGCAATCAAATTTAATTCAGATTTTATTAAATCACTTACAAATAACAACCAAATTTGTGAAACAAGGATTTTTCACAAGAGGTCGGGTTTCATTTTTGATGATATCTTTTGTTGTGAAGCTGCATTTTGCCTCATAATTGATTCATTAGGAACATCTTGGAGAGGCCTTTAAAAATAAGGAAACTTTACAATGAATGATCAAGTATTTTAGTATATTAAAGTTGGGGATTTTAGGGATGTTTCATGTCGCTTTCAAAAGTTAGAAGATTCTATTTTTATTGTAAGATGTTTGTTTGATCCTCCCTCACCTTAAGATCCTTTTGAATACTTTCAAAAGAGCATATTCTTCCCATGCCCAACCGAAATGATGAGGAATGGTGATATGTGTAACAAATTTGGACATTTGGCAATGTCACCTTCCATCCATCTTCCAGATTTCATGGGCATCCATTGATATGTAAGTTGATGCTCATCCAAAAAGATAATATCTAGAGTTTTCTTGCAAGCACAGGAAACTCCAAAGGCATGAACCATTATGAGGCAAGGAGGCTACCTACTAGAGGCAGTTTAGAAGGTTTTAGCAAGGTTTAGCAAGTCGAGCATCTCTCTAGCATCTTTTGATCCCCTCTCCTCTCCTCCCTTCTATAAAATGTAACATGTTTCTTCATAGAAATCATCCTCTCTTTCTTGGTAATGTTATTATGTCAAAATTTTGACAAAACTAAGGAGTTGCAGACCCATGACATGTGTTTTGTAATGAATCTTACCCTATTTGATTGTAATAGTTTGTGCATACTTAAAAAAATAATATGATGTCAATTGTGGCTTGAATCCACCCCTTCTATTGCATTATTATCTTCTTTCTTTCTATTATTTCATGTGTGATGTGTATCAACTATGTTTTTCGAGTTTCATGCCATTTTATGTAAACTATACAAGGTTGTGAGTTTATTTAGTTCTTTAAGTTGGAAAGTTTCAAACATCTTCCCCTCTAACCTTACATTAGGTCTTCTTTCTTCTTTGAGACTTCAAAAGAGAGTGATCATCTTTTTCTAGCACACCACCATCATTTTTCTTTTTTTACTTAGTTTCCTTTCATGTATTTCCTCCTCCCTTTTCACCTATAGTTTGGTTCTTAGCATTTTTTTAGGAGTAAAAGTAGTGTTAGTCAGAGGAACAAGAGGAATTTTTCCTTCTCTAGAGATTGATCTCATTCATACAAGTCCCACATTGTGGATATCATCCCATGTTGTTCAGAATTCTTAATCTGCCATGATCCCGACAAGGGTACAATTCTAAGCTACAACAATTTTTGGCACACCTAGTGGGAAAAGAATTATAAACTTTATATATTTTCACTAGGATTGGTGTGTTTCTTGTTGATGGCCAACCTTAGGAGGCTTCACAATAACACATCTGAAAAATCCCAACATATCTATTGGTATCAATAGTCAAGTGTCTCATTTTCATGAGAACATTACAAATAAGGCAAAGCACAAAAAGAGGTGAGCCTTTTGAATACCTAAAACTTTCACCAAGGAAAAGAGTAAATCCAGTTAAAAGGTTTTTATTCCCATCACCTAGATTCCATTCAACTCCCCCTTCTACTAGGCCTTCATCTCCTACTCATAAGAATCTAAAACCCACCTCTCTTATGGACCTTCAAAGGAATCAACCCTTTGTTACTTTTAATGGTGGTAGCCCCCTGGTTCTAAATGCACATCATGATATTCCAATAGCTACCCTTAAAATCATCCCATTCTTTACATGAGAAAATTCAACCACTCCCATTGAACACATTTTAGATGTTTGAATGTATTTTATGTCCACCTTATTAATGAAGATGGTGTAGAACTTAGATTACTAGCTTCATATTTTAAGGAGAAGGCAGTGCGATGGTATAGAATTTCATAGCCAACTTCTATTCATACGTGGGATGAGCTTGGGGAGAAACTTTGCAAGCATTTTGAAGATAAAAGTGACCATTTATCCCTCATTGAGAAAATTACTACCATCAAGAGAGCCCCTCATGAAGTTATGAAAAATTTTAATATCATGTTTCAAAAGACTTGGGATAGAATTCCCCCTCTATTTAAACCCTCTCCAAATATTGCATTTCTATATTTCTTGAGATCCTTGAATAGTGATGTGGTTGTTATGATTCAATCCACGAGAGGGACCATCTTACCAGATTCTTATGACATATTTATCAGAGCTAAAAATTCTTTAGTCTAAGCTAGGAAGATATCCCCGAGGTTGTCAATGCCTCTATTTCCATAACCCCTCCCAATGCATCATGTTTTAACACCCAGTGGAGCAATCATTCTGCCAATGAAATGCAAATTTTTCCCTAATCTAAAAAGACTACAACAAAATCTGAGAATCTACTAACTACATTCGATTACATACATCAATCCTTATTCTACATTACTTTATATGAACCACTAATAAAATTATACATATCTAAATTCTGTGATTCTCTATTTTGTATAAAACCAATAGCATATTCCATCAATATACATAATACAATAAAAGAATACATTCACATGCACATTTGTCTAAATAAGCATAAGATTTAACTTCATTTTTATTAACTTTCCATATGGATTACATAGTTTTTTAGAGAGAACTTATTTGAGACAAATGATCAGGAATTTGATACAAAATTCCAATGCACACACAGGTAACAAACACCAAACTATGGCCACACTACTGAGAGGAAATGTTATACACCTAGTGTATATTCACCTTGCCCTAGCCAGGAACCATCTGAGGTTGTACGTTGTACCCCCGGTTAGGAAACCTCTGGTGCCCCTCTCTCTTGCCCATGCACTGTTTGTACTGGTCAACTTTGGAATTACTCCACAAGTTAAATCTTGGATACAATTACACAATATTTTTCAAACTCCTTGTAATTGTTTCTCACAATCATAATAATCATGTTCTCTTTTCACTTTCATATGCCTTTTTATAATATTTCATGGGTAGTTATGAACCAACACAATGGTTCCTACTTTTCACTTTAATTAATCCTCTTTAATCAAATGCTCGGGTTGTTCACTCCCACTTTTATTTTTCAATAGTTTATTATAACACCTTTGTTATAAATAATCTCAACTCAAACTTTTATTTAATAATTCAACAAGTCTTTAATGATTAAATCTTTAGGGATTTAGTCACATAACATTTCTCCCCCTTGAATCAGCTACTTGTCCTCAAGTAGTTCCAAGTTTATTATGAAAATCACTAAAAAAACACAAGTTATTAGTTAAATAATTCAGGATATTGATCTTTTAGAAAATCTTCTCTTTCCCATGTAGCACTTTCAACATCACAACAAGTCCACTTTACTTTAACCTCTTTAATTTCTCTATTTCTAATATTTTTAGTCCTTCTTTCCAAAATTAATTTAGGTTCAATTTTAAATTCACATGTAGGTTCAATAACTATGTTTTTCCAATCTATAACATGGTTAGCATCATATACATATTTCTTTAACAAACTTACATGAAACACATTATGTATTCTAGATAACTCAGGAGGTAAAGCAAGTCTATAAGCAAGAGTTCCTATTCTTTCCAAAATTTCAAATGGTCCACAATAGAAAGGAGATAATTTAGCATATTTACCTAATTTTAAAGAACTTTTCTTAGGTTTAACTCTAAGAAATACTTGATCACCTATTTCAAATTCTCTAACAGATATTTTTGAATCAGCCCAATGTTTATACCTATCTTGGGCAACTTTCATGTTTTGTTTTGCTTTATTTATAATATCTTCCATTTCTTTTAAGTTATCATTTGCATACCAAGATCTATGTTCAGGATTCAACCAAGAAATTGGAGTAGTACAATTCCTACCATAAACAACTTCAAAAGGGTCATTTTGGTTGTAGTATGATAACCTTGATTGTAAGCAAACTCAATCAAGTGCAAATATTGTTCCCAATTTCCAAGTTTTTCACCTGTATACATTCTAAGCATGTCCTCTAAAATTCTATTTATCCTTTCAGTTTGTCCATCTGACTCTAGATGATAAGCAGTACTAAAACTCAAACTAGTACCCAATTCATCAAACAAAGATCTCCAGAAAGAAGAAGTAAATCTAGGATCTCTATCAGTTACTAAATCTTTAGGAAGACCATGCAAATGAAAAATTTCCTTAGTAAACAGATGAGCTATATCAGAAGTAGAGGTTTTGATTTTGGTTGGTAGAAAATGTGCCATTTTAGTTAATCTATCAACCACCACAAGGATAACATCATGACCATTCTTGGTTTTAGGTAATCTTGTAATAAAATCCATACTAATTGACTCCCATTTCCAATCAGGAATAGACAAAGGTTGTAATGGACTAGGTTTACTACATTGTTTAGTTTTAAATTTTTGACAAGTCATACATTGTTGTACATACTTTCTAATATCTTGTTTCATTCTAGGCCAAAAATAATTATTTTTAACTGATAAGTATGTCTTTTGAAATCTAGGATGACCAGCTATAGGAATATCATGAGAATCTCTTAAAAAATTGTTTTAAGTTAGGAAGGTTAGGAATGCACAATCTACCTTTATAGTACAACAACCCATTCACACCAAGTAAATAAGAAGTAATTATATCCTTTAAATGCATATTTGATGTTCCATTTTTCAAACCAGAATACAATTCATGAAAGTAACTATCATTAGACAATGCATCTTTTATCTCTTGTTCAAATTGACTTCTTTCTAAGGACAAAGCATTTGCACACATTATTTTTCTACTTAAAGCATCAACAACTAAATTTTCCTTACAGGTACATATTGTATTTCAAAATCATATTGACTTAAGTAACTCTACCCATCTTCTTTGTCTCATATTTAATAAGGGTTGAGTAAAAATATACTACAAACCTCTATGATCATTTTTAAAACAAATTTGTGACCTAACAAATAATGTCTCCAAATTTTTAAAGCATGAATAATCCCTAACAATTCCAAATCATGAGTAGGATAGTTCTTTTTAGTAGGCAACAATTTTCTAGATCCAAAACACACAACTCTATTATCTTGCATCAATACACATCCAATACCAGAAACCACAAGCATCAATAGCAACAGTGAAAGGTTTAGAAAATCATAGAGTACATAACATAGGTGCACTCGTTAATGCTTCTTTCAATTTACTAAAAGCAACTTCACATTCCTCAAACCAATGATATGTGTTACTTTTCTTTGTTAAATCTGTGAGTGGAGTAGCTATTTTAGAATAATTCTTAATAAACCTTGATAGAATCCAGATAATCCAAGAAAACTTCTAATTTCTTGTACATCTTTAGGTGTATCCCAATTTTGTACTGCTTTTACTTTAGAAGGATCTAGTGCAATTCCTTTTTCAGAGATAACATGTCCTAGATATGAGACTTTAGTTTTTAAAAATTCACATTTACTTAACTTACCATATAACTGATGTTTTCTTAAAGTTTCAAGTACTAATCTAACATGTTTCTCATGTTCTTCTTCATTTTTGGAATAGATCAAAATATCATCTAAAAATATAATCACAAACACATCTAAGAAAGGTCTAAAAACATCATGCATCAATGTCATAAATGTGGCTAGAGCATTTGTTAATCCAAAAGGCATAACAACAAATTCATAATGTCCATATCTAGTTCTAAAGGTAGTTTTTGCAATGTCAACATATTTTATTCTAATTTGATGATATCCAAAAATAAATCAATCTTAGAAAAACATTTAACACCATTCAATTGATCTAATAAATCATCAATTCTAGGTAAAGGATATTTATTCTTAATAGTTAGTTTATTCAACTATCTATAATCAATACACAATCTCATAGTCCCATCTTTCTTCTTAACAAACAACACTGGTGCACCCTAGGGAGAAACACTAGGTCTAATTTTCCTTGTTTCAATAATTCAATCAATTGTATTTTTAGCTCAAGCTAATTCAAGTATAGATTTCCTATAAGGTTCTTTTGACACCGGTTCAACTCCAGGAATGAGGTCAATAGCATGTTCTACAAATCTCCTAGGTGGTAACTCTTCAACATTAGAAGGGAATACATCCATAAATTCTTGGACTATCGGGTGAACATCTATATCTATTTGTAATTTATCATTTTGTTGAGTAATCACAACACATAAAACTTTACATTTTTCTTTAATACTTCTTTTAAGTTGAATATAAAATAGTTTTTAAAGTCAGTTGTCTTTTAGTTCCTTGCAAAATATGAGTAACTTCATATTGATCTTGAATACATACTTGTTTATTTTCACAGTTAATAAGAGCATGATTCTTTTCTAACCAAGTCATCCCCAAAATGGCATCATATTGACCTAAGTTAAGTACATGAAAAGATTCATGAGATACAATATTATCAATTTGAAAATCTAATTCTTCCACTAAAGCTCTGTTTGTCTTATTATCCGTCCATCAACCATTTCTATAAAGCTATGGGTTCGATTTTTCTGGAAAACAAATTCAATTTTTGACTAAGTTAGGTGATATAAAACTATGACTACTACGAATCAATCAAGAAAACAAGTGTTGCATTATTAATAGTCCCTTTTACTTCAATCAATGACACTTGTTTATGTATAGTACATGTATCAACAATGGCATAAACTTTCATATTTTGGTTCCCTTCCTTTGATTTATCGTCAATTTTTTTATTTTTTTATTATCCCAACTCTTCTTTTTCTGAGGACAACCCCTAGCGAAATGGTTACCTCCACAATTCCAACATTTAATTTCTTCTGGTTTAGTTTTAACATAATCTTGTTTCCTTTGTTGATTTCTAATATGAGTATGATTACACTTAACAATTTCATTGAATGGCCTTTTTCTATTTTTAAAATGGAAATTGGAATTCTTTTTCTTATAATCTTCTTCTTTTGGTGAACAACGTTTTATATTTTTCAAATTGTTCAGCTATTTGAGCAGCCTCATTAAGGAAGTAGGTTTTCCACACCATACACTAGCCTTATATTCCTCTCTTAAACCATTAATAAATCTGACGACTCTATCAGTTCCAAAATGAAAGGCACAAATCTATTTAGATTCTCAAAATTTTGTTTGTACTCGTTGACAATTTTTAAACATTGTTTTAAATCAAAGAATTCATTTTTCCTTTGTTGTAAGAAAATAATACTTCTTCCTAAACAACTTTTTAAACTTATTCCATGGGACCTTATGGGATTTAAGTTTTTCAAATCTCAACGTATCTTCCCACCAATTAAGGGCAACATCTTTTAGTTGATAAGAAGCTATTTGTGTTCGACCTAACTTACTAGTATTTTGTAATTCAAAATATCTTTCTAAACTAGTTAACCAAGTTTCGGCTTGTCTCCCATGTTCCTACTTCCCCTGCATATTCAGGTAACTTAATTTTCCAAGAAAAGTTTTGTATTTCCTTAGAATTCTTATTTGAAATTTCTTTCTCAACACTAGAAGAATCAAAAGAACTAGAAGAATCATTTATTTTATTGGAATAGAATCATCATCTAAAGAAGATTTTTTTCTCTTGTTTATTTTCTTTTCTAATTTATTACATTTATCAGATTTACTCATAGCTTTGCAAATTGATTTTTCAACATTTCTAATTGTTCAAATAAATGATTTACTTCCCTACCCAGTTGTTGGTTTTGGCGCTCCAGTTCATTGTAATCCATGTTGTTTTGAGAGTCCATTCCATCCAAAATTGATTTGGCTTCCACTTTGTGTATGCACAATTTATCTCTAGTGAAAAAACACCATAATCTACTCATTTACTGATGTCACTCACAATATTAATTACTTTCCTTTTACAATTTTTGACTAAGAACAATATATTTTTAACCTCTGGAGTATTTTCACACATTTTCCTGAGTTGGTAACATTTTTACACTATTTATACTAAAGCCACCACCTAAAATTTTTTATTAGAACAAGGCCATGGAATGGCTTATCCTACCAAATGAATTTTTTAACAGAGTTTATGTCAAAATTGAGGAAAGTCGTTGAAGTTTTAAAATACCTTCCAATGCCTCTACTGTTCAAATATTTGAAAACCCGTGGGACATTCATTTTGTTAATTATAATTGCCAAACAAAGAGGCAGGATCAATTAAATATGGAAGGGACACATGTTGCCATTCCAACACTCTTCAATAAGATGGGCGTTTATGGACTTAAAACCCCATTTATCAACCAAGGTTGATTAAATGTGTCGAGTCCGGGAAGAGGTCAGTGTGGAGGCAAGGTAAAATGAAGACACGCGGAGGATAAGGAGATGAAACAGATAGCGTGGGTCGAGCTGCCAATAGGAGGACATGCATCGTGATTCTATGGGTTTTTCCAAAAATTATGTCCCACAGATACCAAGCTCGCAAAATTAACCAAAAAAAACAATTTTAAGTCTAGATGGGTTAGTGGGGTCAAAGAACAATGACATGTGGCAAAGATCGGTGGCGAAAAGGACAAGAACAAGTGGAGAAATCTTAATGGTGAAAGAAGTTGCTACGTTTTAGAATTCTAGGTAATTTGAAAGAACTTGGGGTCCGACGAACTTAGACCTCCGGAATCAATCATATTTAATAAAAATTTGGAAAAGTAGGAGAGACAAAAGACACATCAACGGAAGGTAGAGACAAGTAGACTAATCAGAGGGTGCTACTTAGTGATGATCTAACGACTGAAGGTGACACATGGTAGCATTCCACCATACTTTTAAGAGATGGTTTCAAGTGGACGTGAAGTTCACAAAATAAACTAATTTTTAAAACAAAGTTGACATCCGCAACGGCACAGAAATTACAAACACTTAGGATAAAACACGTAAGACACAAAGGAAACACAACGAAAAATAAGATGATGCCACGTCATAACTTCCAAAATAACTACAAAACAAGGGATGAAAACAACAGCAAAATGTTTCAAATGAGGATAATTGCTCTGATACCAAATGAAATGCAACTTTTTCCCTAATCTAAAAAGACTACAACAAAATATGATAATCTACTAATTACATTCGATTACATACATCAATACTTATTCTAATTTTTTTATCATGGGTAAATAGTTTTGAAGGGACTATACCACTGTGTGTACAAAAAGACTCAAAATCCAGATGACAAAAGAAGAAAAACAAAGCCTAGATATGTCAAACATCATAGACTAGGAGGCTCAACAGCCAGATAATACAATATAGGAAGCAAAACAGGATCAAGATAGACAGTGATCCGAATAAGAGCGAAAGAGACAAAAAACGAACAAGAGGGAACCACCCTTTGGTCATCCGGCCAAAAACAACATCAAAATCGTTTGCAGGACAATAACAACTTCACCACCAGTAACCAACAACAAGGCACCGCATCACTTGATAGCTCGGTCAATCTTGGCCTTAATCGTTTGGAGCGAGACGAAGAACGCAATGGCCGTGGCCTGGGATGGATCTTTCAAATCTACCTGGGCAATTACAAGATCTTTGTTCTCCTTTGATCCCCATATATCCTCGGTAATGCCATTGAGACTGCATATACTTCGCACATGTTGATCTATAAAAGTCTTATGATACTTTTAAGAGCTGAGAGGATATAGTCATTACGCCCTTTTGCATTGCCAAGCCTGGCATCCAGAGAGAGAAGCTTCTTGAATATTTCAGCAATGGTATCATCTTCATCAGAGTTTTGCAGCTTCCTTTTGCCCTTTGTTTTATCCATATCCCTAATAGCACTCTTTAGGTCATGAATACTTATTCTACTTTACTTTATATGAACCACTAATAAAATTATACATATCTAATTTTTTTTATTCTTTGTTTTGTATAGAACCAATAACATATACCATCTATATACATAATACAATTAAAAAATACATTCACATTCACATTTGTCTAAATAAACATAAGATTTAACTTCATTTTTATTAACCTTCCACATGGATTACATATTTTTACAGAGAGAACTTATCTGAGACAAATGATCAGAATTTGATACAAAATTCCAATGCATACACAGGTAATGAGACACGGACTATGGCTATACAACTGAGAGGAAATGTTATACGCCCAGTGTATATTCACATTTCCCTAGCCAAGAACCATCCAAGGTTGTACGTTGTACCCCTAGTTAGGACACCTATGGTGCCCCTCTCTCTTGCCCACTACTTGTTTGTACCCTTGTCAACTTTGGAATTACTCTATAAGTTAAATATTGGATACAATTACACGTTCTTTTCAAACTCCCTTGTAATTGTTTCTCTCCAATCATAATCATGTTCTCTTTTTATTTTCATATGCATTTTTATAATATTTCATGGGTAGTTATGAACCAACACAATGGTTCCATACTTTTCACTTTAATTAATCCTCTTTAATCAAATGCTTAGGTTGTTCACTCCCACTTTTATTTTTCAATAGTTTATTATAACACCTTTGTTATAAAGAATCTCAACTCAAACTTTTATTTAATAATTCAACAAGTCTTTAATGATTAAAGCTTTGGGGATTTAGTCACATAACATCCAATTCCTCCTACCTTTCCCCCAATTAGTTACATGGAGTTATAACTATGTTGCAAAATATTGGAAATGAAGTGGTGACCATAAAGAGGCAAGTAGCCCAACAAAGCAGACCTTACCAACCTCTCAATCAAGCATATCAACCCAATAAACAACCTTATCAAGGTAATTCCCAAGGAAAACGATAAACAGGTTACCTTACATGCTTAAATACACAATACCCTACTACTGCAAGCTCTTATAAGGTCATTGTCCTAATTCAAAACAACCTAACACATGATTATGAGTGGTGTTACCCATGTAATCAACCTCATGATCAAAATTCTTGCAAGAATGGAGTTCTCAGCCAAGCTTTGATGGTCCAAGGTGCATCTACACTCCAAGAACAACATGAAGAGTCGTGCAAGAGGAGAAGAAGCTCAAGGACATGTATCAAATGAATCTACCCTTATTAATAGCAAGAGGGTGAGTTTTGTGCATTAAATCGGGAAGTTACAAGCAGGGCACCAATTCGGTTACACTCAACACAAGGTATAAGAAGAGGGATATGGAAGGAGAAACATCTCCCATAGGTGGTCAAACATCTACCTCCCAAACAACAAGATAAGTTACAATCTAAACCCTATGAATTGCAAGAAAATCAAAATATTAAGAGGGATAATCCACCTAGAAATCAAACTCAAACCAATCAGAAATTAAAAGAGGATGTTGCTACAACAAATGTCCAATCAAAGGTTAGCCATATTCCTCTAAATGTGGTGGAACAAATGAATAAAACCAACATGAACATGACTATGTGGGAATCACTCTCCATTCTAGCACAAAGAGATTTGTTACAAGAAGCTTTGAGGCATCTTGGTGACATAAGTGAACCAAAAAAGGGTACATTGACTCCTTCTACAAGTTTGTGTCAGCCAAAATAGGGGAAACAAACAAGATCATCAAACCACCTCCTTTTTATATCTCCCTAATCATTGGTAAGTACCTTGTACATAATTGTATGATAGACTTTGGAGCTAGCAGTTTTGTTATGCCCAAGAAGATTGTTGATTCATTAGGGATAAATTATACACTATAGTGCCCACATTTTCATAGCTCAGTTACTTGTTGTTCATCTTACTATTAGACATGTTTTGACAGGGATTTGTTATATTCTGGACATTACATTAGGAGATTTGATCTGATTAGACATGTATGGACATTTAGGCGTATAAGCGCCGATTTAGCTTGATTACTATGTTGGTTGCATTATATTATGATGTCATGGATACTAATTGATATGATGTTGTTTTGGAACGTAGTTATATTGATGGATACTCGGTTTGTTGCATGTTGGGATTCTATGGATACATGTCGTTTTATCATTGTGACTAACTTATGGTGAATTATGTATAATTGTGTACGTTGTCGCATTTTGATTTCATAAAGATGTTATGCTAGTTTAGAATTCATTGATATCTTATTGAGTCATTATTTATATTTTATCGGACATGTGCGGTTAATGTGTGCAATGAGTGTGCAAGTGACAGGTTACAAGAGAACGTGGGATTCAGGCCAGCTACACAACTTTGCACAAGCAGCCCACGGGCTAAGTCTTAGCCATGTCTATTGCTTGAGGCCTTAGCGTTAGAATTATTGTGTTGGGCACCATGAGTGACCCTCATTTGTAATGTAATATGTCTTGTAATTATTAATTGTGCTTAGGGTGTTTTAGTTTGTGTTGTAAACTTGTTTTGGGAATTAATGACCCCACTTGCATTAAGTTTTGATTTAGATTAATGATGTAATTAATCTAGAGGGTTTAGGGTCACATGTGAACCCTTGGGTGGTCCCCACACCCTCTACACTTGTGCCAAATTATGTCAAACCCGAAATTGGGTTATTTTGGGCATTTTTAGGGACCCCTTTTTAGTTTGGGAGTTCCCTTAACATAAAAATGAGCCCTTGGACCCTACTTAATAGGTAGGGGGCTTATTTCCAAGGCTAGAGGGAGTTTTCTCTCCCTTTTTGCCTCTTGTTTGGTCACATCTATGTAAGGGGTGTGGATTAGAGTGCTTGTTAAAAGTTGCACTAGATTTGTCTTGTTAGCATTTAGAGTAATTTGGAAGAAGAGGGCTAAAAGACATTTTACCCTTTCTCTCTTTTGTTTTGGCATCTTTGATCTTGAAGGAGAAGAGGGGTGACACATGTTACCCCCTCATTTGTGAGGATTTTTGCTTGCTCCTCTTCAAATTCCCCCTCATGGGAAAGGAAGAGGACTTTTTTAGAGCTTTTGCTTGGATACTTGTGTGATTTGGAGCTAGAGTTGTTTGGGTCAAGAAGTGGAGAAGATTGAAGTTGGAAAACTTTTTGGAGAGTTTTCTTTGAGGTAGGCTCTTAAGCTTTATTGTATGTGTTGTAGTCATGCTTGTTGTTAGATTGGTTTTTCTTGGAAATATGGTTGTTATATGTGGATTTGTAGTTATTGTTATTTGATTTTACTCCCTCCATCATATGGCATGATGGAGTTTTGGAGTTGTGGGGGAAGAGAGAGGGATTTTCTTCCCTCTCAATCCTTATAGGCTTGATGGACAAGCCTTGTAGGATTTAATTATTCCCCTCAAATGGTTTGAGGTGGGGAAGGTGATTCATTTGGCTTGAATCTCCTTCCCCATTCTTGGTAAGGAAACCCCTTTGGGGTTTGAAAATCCTTCCAAGAAGGATTTGGTGAAAGGGAGGAGGAATAAGGAGGGATGGTATGAAAATGGAGAAATAAGGAGGGTATGGAGATATTTGTTTTATGCAACTACTATTGGTTATAATTATTGGAGAACTTCTTTCCTCTCTTCCCCACTTTGTTTAGAGGTAGAACTTGGTTTCTCCTCTTTTTCTTCCTTGTAAAATTTGGAGTCTTGTCTTGGATAATTGTCTTATTTTGTGTGGATGTATTTTTGGTTGTTCACCTCATCCTTGTGCAAGTTGTGGATGGTAGTCCTCTTTCCCATGGGCTTGGGGGAGGCTAACATGCATCCCAACCTTGGAAAAGGCATGTAATGATGCCTATGGTTGGGTGGTAAACAAGCTTTTCTTCTCCTTGGTTGGATTTCTAGAAGGCATGAAGGTTGGAGCTCAAAGTTGATAGTTGGTGATTGTTGGAGTTCCTTTGTTCTCTCGAATCTTGTGAAACATTTTTGCATTGCATACCTCTTATGTGTAGTTATGTGGAAGATTCATCTCCTTGTAAACTCTCCACTTTGTTTATTTTGCATTACTTGGGAACTTGTAATAGAAATTCTTGGTTAGTTGCACACTTGGGGGATATTTCACTCATTCAGCCTAAGCTTGTAAAAATGAAATATTGTAACAAATGTTCCATTTATGGGTAACTTGTTGTAGCTCTTATATTTTATTTTAAAAAAAGAAAATAGTTTGTTGGAAATGTTGTTGCCTTAACTCGTTGTTCTTGCAAATATTGATAGTATTATGCCAAGGAAAGAAATCTGTTTTTTTTTTCTTGCACTTTCTTGTTATGTGGAAAACTTAAGAAAAGATGTCATTTGGAAATCTGATTTTATTCTAGTATTGAACCATGTGACTACTATTTGAAAACACTCTCCTTCTTACTGATATGTACTTTATTGTAAATGATTGGTAATGTTAATACATGAAATGAAAGTTAAAATTTTAGATTTCATTTCCATGAGAAGTTTAAGAAAATATACCTTTGGTTTGAGGAGCATGTAATGAAATGAAAATTATTTTTGATTTTTTTGTTTATGAGTAGATTAAGGAATTGATTCTATTAAGTACAAAAAAAAACACAAGTCATTCTACTTAATATTGTGTGTGTGTGTGTGTGTGTGTGTGTGTTATTATTAAATTGTTTAATATATTTAATTATTTGTTTAGGATATTAACAAAATGTTTAGCATATATTTTTATCTTTATATATGTGTGTGTGTGTGTGTGTGTGTGTGTGTGTGTGTGTGTGTGTGTGTGTGTGTGTGACAAATTTAAATCTATAAACAAAAAAGAAAAGAAAGGGATTGGGGAGGGTCGAACCCCTCCCCACCTCCCTCGTACACCCCGGCACCATAGGCATGCCGCAGCCCCAACCCCGCACCGCCGCCTTCCCGACCGATTTCGTCCCCTCCCATGCGGCCTCCATGCCGCCATCTCCCAACAACACCCCCTCATCCACACCGCCCCCCACCCCCACGCGCCCGTACTCCCCTCCTGCCTCGCACCCTCACTGCATGCTTGTCCCCACGCCACTCTCCACACCTTTGCAACCCTCTCCGCACCAAAGCACCCTCCTTTCATTTGTCCTTTTTTTTTTGTCGCAACCTCCACACAAAGCACCTCCCTCCAGATCCGCCGCCCCTTCCACCTTCACATAAAGCAAAACACCTCCTTCTCTCTCTTAGGCATAAAAAAAAGGGGGAAAAGAAATGCTTGTTTTCCAATGTATGAATCTCTCATACAATTACAATGTGGTATAGTAAAACTCCATAGCTTCCCACAAACAACCTGCAACAAGAAAGCAAGAAAACAAGAATGAAAGAAAACAAAATGAAAGAAAGAGATAAAAACAAAAGGAGATAAAGAGATGCTAGGGAAAATTTAGGGTAAAGTGAGATCTAGGGCTGAGATGGATTCAATCCTAGGGTCCATATTAAACCCTTCACACATCAAGTCATGGTTACTTTGTGGGAATGGTAAAGTAAATTAAAAAGGGGGTGTGGGTAAACATATTGAATGGGGGATGAAATTTAAATAAGGATGAGTAGTTATTTTCTCATGTGTGTAAATTTATAGGAGCTAAATAAATAAAATTAATTAGAGTTAATGTTTTAGAAATCGGGTAAATTAGATTAATATAATGTAATTATTTAATAAGAACGGTTAGGCAAAACATTAGTTCTTGCCTTTTAAAAAAAAATTACCAACTTTTTTAGGTTGTTTTCCAGTGTCCCAAGGCGGGCTCTACATAAACCAATCACTAAGGGTATTTTCCAACCTGGATGGAACTTCTATTAACACGGTTGGGATTGTTAAACATTGAAATCTTACTTTGCATGCATTTCCAAGTATTTCAATCTTGTAGGACATTTCAGTCATTAACCTCCCTCCCTTCTTTTCCATATGCCTTTCTAGAGATTTTACTACGAAAGTAGGGGATACTTGTCTATAGATTGGTCACATATGCTTCTTAGAATGAGATATGGAACTAGAGTGACTATCAAAGTTGAGCTTATTTCCAATAATCACATTGAGTCTGATACACATGGTCTTATGAACATGAATTATGTTATGCATGATCAAGAGGAGAGTGATGATCTTCATGAGGTTTCCACATCCTTAGAGGAGGTTCCTAACATTCTACTTGACAATTAGGAAAAGGAACATTTCGAGTTTGATCCTTATGATCACATGGAAGAGATAGGGTTAGGGACTTATTGTATACATGAGGAGAATTCCTTATACCTAACCTTATGAAGTCATGGGAAGATCAAGATGGGGTGTGGCAGTTGTATTTTGACAAATTAAGAAGTAGGAATGGTGTTGGCATTTGGGTTATGTTGATCTCTTCTAGTGAGAAGAAATTATTCTTTACATTTAGGCTTCATTTCAGTTATACCAATAATGTGGCAAAGTATGAGGCATTGATCCAAGGTCTCCAATTGGCACAAAAGTGAGGAATCAAGTTGTTGTAGGTATTTGGGAACAATGAGCTGGTCATACATCAATTCAAAGCTCAATATGTATCCAAGAAAAACCTACTGAAATCTTATAAGCATAGAGCATGGGACATGATTGAAGATTTTGATGCTTTAAACATCCAATTGATACCAAGAGTACAAAACAAAGATGTTGATAGACTTGCAGCAATTGGATCCCAATATGACATTCCTCAAGACATCAAGAAAAGTTTGAACCACCATGTCAAGCTCATTGTTATACATGCCATACTAGATAATGCAATATGTTGGAAAGTTTTTGAAAATGATAAGAAAATTATAAATTTTTATAGGATGAGATAGATTTCTCCGCTAGAAATCAGTCAAGATTGCAAGAGCAATATGAGGATCAGATCATCCAACTCAAGACTAAAAAAGTTGCCTAAGGGATTAATCACCTTGGAAAGTATCTTTAACCCTGATAATCAATTCAAAGGAGAGAAAATGAACATAATTGTCAAGGAGGAAAGCTATGAGCAGGTGGCCATTTCAAGAGACAAGTCTTTAAGGTTTGGAAAGGTATGCAACAGATTCGAAAAACAATATCTTGTTGACCTTTGTAAAGAGTATGATGATGTGTTTGCTTGGAGTTATGAGGATCTTAAAGGTTTTTATCCAATCCTTGCACAACATACCATTGAATTGAATCCCAACACAAAACCTATCAGGTAGAAACAAATGCCTATAAATCCAAAAGTGGAGCCCTTGATGAGAAAATAATTGACTAATCTCATAGAGGCAAACATAAATTTTCCAATCAAACATTCTTCGTGGGTGGCAAATTCGGTTTGTCGAAAAAAAGAATGATGAGATTAGATTATGTATAGACTTTAGGGACTTGAACATAGCATCTCTAAATGACCATTATCATCTTCCATCTATGGAACAGATCCTTCAAACAATGGGTGGGACATAGATGTTCTTTCTTTTAGACGGTTATTTAGGGTACAATCAAGTCCTTGTGCACGAATCAGATTAGTTTAAAACAACCTTCACCACCAAGTGGGGTACTTATGCTTACGAAGATGCCTTTTGGGTTAACAAATATTGGTGCAAACTTCAAAGGGCAATGGACATGTCTTTTAAGGGACTTGTTGGTGACATGATCTTGGTATATTTGGATGACATAACCGTCTACTCAAAACACACAAGTGAACACTTGGATCATTTAAGGAAGGTATTTGATAGATGTTAAGAGTTTTGTGTTTCCTTGAATCCTAAGAAGTGTGTGTTTTTTGTTCATGAAGGGAAGTTGTTGGGACATGTGGTGTCAAAAGATGGTCTTGCCATAGATCCAGATAGAGTGGATGGAATTTTGTCTCTCTCTCTCCCCTAAGTAAAAGAAAGGTTTGCAAAGCTTCCTAGGAACAATAAATTTTGTAAGAAGGTTTATTCCCAACTTTGCTACTTTAGCTAAACCTCTTACCTCTATGATCAAGAAGAATGTTGTCTTTATCTGGTCAAATGAAGGCGAGCAGTTTTGAAAATATCAAGAAATCCATTTCTCAGGCCCCCACTCTTATAAACCTTGATTATGCTAAAGATTTTATTCTTTATGCATTTGGAGGAAGTGACAACATTATGGGCTTATTGGTTCAGTAGAATAATGATTTCTTGATGCAACCTATAGCTTTTTTCAATCAAGCACTCAAATATTATGAGATTAGGTACATTTTTTTAGAAGAAAGTTTTTTTGTTATCCATGCACTTAAAAATTCAGACACATGTTTTCAAACAATAAGATTTAAGTAATGGTGTCTCATCCAAACATGAAGGACTTCTTCTTGAATAAATATGTGAATGAGAAGAGAGTTGTGTGGATCACCAAGTTCATGGAGTATGATGTTCATATCAAGGTCACCAAGCTTATAAGGGGTAAAGGTTTATGTGAACAACTTGCAATAGATTTAGAATTTGATAACAAGGTCTACATGTTTAAAGAAGACCAACCACTACCTCCCCATGCTCTTAATAGTTAGCATCAACATATGATGACTTTCTTACAAATAGGTGGCTACCCTCAGGGTTTGAACAAATAAAAAGGAGATACTTTAGATTTTAATCTATTACCTATATGCTCCTAGATGGCATATTGTTTAAGAAGGGCATCAATGATGCTCTTTTAAGGTGTCTTGATGTCAATCAAATAGAAAATGTTTTACATGAGTTCCATGATGGACCCGTGCAGGAGGACATTTTTTCCCAAGAGCCACATCACTCAAGATCATGAAAGGTGGTTACTATTAGCCTAACATCTTCAAGGATTTTCATGCATGGATCATAAAATGTAATAAGTGTGTTTTCTTTGTAGGAAAATAAAAACTTGCATCCCTTCCCCTCCACCCCATTTCAGTTGAGCAACCATTTATGCAATGGGGATTAGATTTTATAGGAGTGATTAACCCACATTCAAGCTTGGGGCACAAATGGATATTGACTGCAACTGACTATTTTACCAAATGGACTGAAGTCGTTGCTTTGAAGGAAGCAAATGAAGTTAGTATCCTAGACTTCTATAAGGGAATTGTAACAGATTTGGGGTCCCTTCCACAATCATATTAGATAATGCCTTGGCATTCTTGGGAACTGAAATAATTGGATGGTTGTGAAAAATGGAATCCATTTAAGCACATCCTCAAACTATTATCCCCAAGGCAATGGGCTTGTTGAATCAATGAACAATAATATTCTAAGGATTATTAAGAGAACCTTGGGAGAAAATAAAATAACATGGCACACAAAACTAAAATTGTCCTTATGGGATAATACAATCACTCCTTGGAACTCATACACTAACTTGATATGTTTAAGGAAGAGGAAATGGAGGTCAAGTATGTAAAGTTTATGGATCTATAAGAACTAAGAGACAAGGCCATGCATATAATGGAAAGGTAGCAAGCTCAAGTGAATAAATTATTTGACAAGAAAGCAATGAAAATAACCTTTAAGGAAGGGAACTTGTCCTCAAATGAGATAAAGATAGAAATCAACCAGGCACGCACCCCAAATTTAATGCAATTTGGACCGAACCTTATATGATCTCCAGTTGCAAATCAAATAATGTTTTTCAATTATTAAGGTTGAATGGAGATGAACTTCATATCCCAGTTAATGGGATGTACCTCAAGATTTTTATTGAGGTAAGGTGTCACCTTGTATATAGTGGTTGCTTCTTAAAAACAAGTGCTTATGCACAATCTACACATTTCCATTTGGAACATGTATGATTTTCATCCTTTTGTACATAGTTTTTGTGATTCTTTCCTTGTGATTATGCAGTTCGGTTCGAGTCAAGTTTCGGGGTGGAAAGAAGAAGTTTTGTGGCGAGTTTTAAAGTGTTTCTTCTCAACCCCCAAGATTAGCTTCAAATCAGATTTCTCTATTTGCCTTCCTTAGAAAAAACCAGAGTTTTGGATTAGTTTCCAAGTGTATTCTTTAAAGCTCTGAGGATCCAACTTCTTTCAGTGTAAAGTTCACTCTTCATTGTAGATTCAAGGTTGAGTTTTATAGAGTTTAAAGGTTGTGAAGATCAATTCAAGTTATTTTCTTAACTCCATGCCCAATGGATTGCTTGAGGCTACGAGTTTTTATATCTAACATGCAAATATCCCCATGAGTTTCCAAAATTGTTTTCCAAAATAACCCCTAGGCTATTTTGATAACTTGCAAATTCATTTTTGGGACTTAGCAATTTTTTGAGTTTCAAGGCCCAAAACACTGGAAGTTAGTGTTCCGTGGAATCCATAAATTAGTATTATGTGGGTTCTCTAAAGCCACACAATAGAGGAGAAATTATTGTCCCATGAGTTCTCCTAACCCACGTAACTAATGAATTAGAGCTCAGGACTTAGGGGAATTTTTGAAGAGGTCAGTGCTTCACAGCTAGAAATTTGGTGTTGCTTGGGCTTGGAAAAACAATGTTCCACGAGGTTGATAATTCCACATGCTAAAGGTGGGAGTCCGCTAAAGGAGAAGCCGCAATACAAAAAGTTAAAAGTTTGAGTGTGTCGCGCCCACCCATGTGGGACCCAAAACACAAGACCAAGTAAACCAGGATTAAAAAAATTAACTTTCATTTACTTGATACAACTATGCAACACCACTTAGGCTCACAAGAGATTGATCCACGTCACATAAGACACCAGTACAAACGTGAACCCACTCAATAAATATGATAAACATGATGCAAGTTAATGCCACACTTTTATAAATGAACAAGTATGAAACCACGACCCAACCATAATATGAACATCATGAATAGGCACCTTCCACAATATCACATTTTCATGGTTACATCTTTATTATAATCATATTCCATTGTTAGCCTTAAAGTTTGAAGAGTACTTAACATGAAAACACACATTTTTCTTTTCTCTAGACTACATTTCTTTAATTTCATTTATCACTTAACTAATATTGGTTCCATCTAATTTAGTTTGTTTATCTTATTGTAAATAAATTATACAACTCGATGGTTAATTTGGAGTAACTTAACATTACACATCATAAGGTTTGATTTCCAAATGAGAACTATGTTTTCTCAATTACTTGCTTTCACATGGATCAATTTAAATATGCATTCACATCGTAAGAAATATTTATTATGTTATAAGTAGTCTCCACGATACTTAAAATTCTTAGATCAACATCACAAGGGTACATTCTCAAAAATAAGAACACAATAAAAATTTCCCTTTACAATTAGAATCTTAAAGGTGCATTAATGCATATCCTAATTACCCTTATGGTCCCAAGCACTTTACATTATTTTCCATTCTAATGGTGTTTAGTTCCTAGAACAATCATATGACTACATGATGAAATCTTTTCCTATATGTCACAAAAGTGACATTATGCCTTGCATCTAAGCATCTTACACGTTAACATACCCACATGAAAACTCTCTACTAGGTTCCTAGGGAGGAACATACAAACTCTTATGTTTCCTTGAGACTTTAGGACTACAAAAAAAGCTTAGACCCTAACATAAATCAAGGCTTACCTAAAAGGCCCTCCTGTTGTCTTATAGAATAATGTCCTAGAAAAGTTGGTCCCTTACAATTCCCATAAGGTGGTTTTGTATACGTAAATGCTAAACAAACATGTTATTATGGTAACATGGCTTTGCAATCCTATCTCTTCTTGTTTGATCAAAATTTTGTAGTCTATTAATGTTAGGATGCATTTTGAGATACACATGGGTTATATGATTCCCATGTTCGAGAAAGAAGGTCACAACGACGACAACATACATACTCCCATATGAAGCAAAGGCATCTTTTCATTTAAAACATGGAAGGGGTTACTAGTGAGTGGAAAGAGGTGGTTTTCATGTTTCGCTTTTATCTTATGCTCAACATTCTAGGGACAAATTTCAATAGAAAAAAAATCAACATGGGTTTTGCTTGCCAAAAATCTCTAAAAAGGGTTCTAGGTTTACTCCTTTCCTTTTAGAACTCAAGGGATCTACAACTCAATACAAGTTTACATTAGAACAATCCAACCTCCCAAAGATCAATTAACTACGAGAAGGGGGTTAATGGAGTTAAAACATAAAGGTTTAATGTGTAGATAAAGTGGTAAAAGTAATTCCACTCACGTCTTTTAGATCTCTTAACAAGATCATTCAAGGTGAATACAAGAAATGGCATGAGATAGGTATAAATATTTTCTTAAGACAATAGGGGTATAGAAAAACTGGATAAGACTTTATTAAAAGAGAGAAATACAACAAGGGTTAATAACATGGTATCCTTCGATAGTTTAGGAATAGTAAGTTTCCATCAAAAAATAGTAAGAGAGAAACATAATAATTAGCATGGTGGATGACTATTTCAAACATCTAAACCATAAGAGAAACATATAAACCCGTAATTAAAATCACTCCCAAAATAGAATGCCCATTTTCCCCAATATACCAATATGCTACCATTTCTTACTCAATGGAGAAAATCAATAAATAAAATTCATGTTTATAACCATAGTGTTGATTCATCCATTTAATATTACATGTATTTCAAAGATAAGTATTACAACAACACAAATAATGCTACAATTTTCTTCTCATCCCGCGTACATGCAACCACTACATGGTCAACACAACTACTAGCATGGCATCTACCTAAAATCTAGCATAAATTACGATTTCATATTTTTCCAATAATAATAAAACAATACTTAGCACACTTCTAGGGAGAGTAAGAATTACAAATGGCATTTCATTTCATTATCGAACCCAAAGAGAGATTGAGAGATGAGAGAGAAAATGCCATTTTTCCATGATCAATTTATTTTCAAGAAAGCATTAGAAGAATGTTTCCTACAGTCATGTGTTAGTGTTTACAAGGTTTCTCAATCATTATTTTGCTTGGATAAGGTCATATGAATTTTTTTCCCATTTAGCTACAAGTTTTAGAAGCGCCAATTTTAGATAAGTAGCTCCAAAATTAGTGTTCAAAAATAATCTCTAAGACTTAAACACACACAAAAATCAATCCCTAACTACTCCCCTATAAAAAGGAAACACCCGGAGTTGACAAAACCCTAACAGAGAACCGGGTTCAATTGGTGCCCGTCTTTCCGAACTACCGATCGTAAATGCCCCCGATGGACCTCGTCACCCAACAACCAAAGGCCTACAAAACCTATCTGGAAAACTAGCTTGCAAGATGATTTTCTCTTTAAAAAGGGTTGGTATTGATTGACACAGAGAAATACTAGAGGTATGCAAAACCAAATTCCACTTCTACACCTGTGTCCAAAATTACGAGTCAAAACCAAACTGCATTTTTAACTTTCAGCAGTTGTCTAAAGTTGCGAACTAGTCCACTGGGCTTCTAAAAGCATGACAAAAAGGATCAAATAAACATTCAAGGAACAACCCAGGGTTCGGTGGAACACTCCATGTGATAAGGAACATATTCAAAGCTTGATTTTCTCAAATCGAGGTTTATAAGGATGCTTTGCACCTCATTAAAGAAAATGAGTTTTATTAAGATTTACAAGGTCTCAAAGGAGTAGTTTTGAACTAACATTCAAATTTAAACCACCAAACGTGTGGCTTTCATAACCGGTATTGATATCATAGATTTTCCAAACATCCATGAGGTAATTGGGAGTAGTGTTTACATTCATGGTTACTTGTCTAGTTGCGTACAAAACAAAGGTAAAATTTGCTATTGGATAACATGTTTTGTTTAATTCACCTAAAAATTATTCTTCTTTAGTTTGATTAACAACTCCATTAAAATTAGGAAAACTAGAAATGTTAAAATCATGCAAGAAAAGGGGTAAGATGACCATACCTAGATGAACTAGCGAGTGTTAACTCTGGGGTTGCCAATACGCAAACCAGTTTCAATTGTTGGTGGTTTCCATGCCCTTTATCTGAAAACCAGCTAGAGCATATTTTAAAACCATTTCACGAGATCGTTGCAGCTCTAACAGCCAAAATGCAGATGCACTAGCAGTTAAATCCCTCAAAACCCGATGCCCATCATACTTTTATTGCTTTCAAAAACTTTTCACCAAAATCATTTTATTCAATGATTAGAAGAATCCCACGAGAGGCTTTCCCAACACCATCCTATACTTTGTCAGCCACTTATTTCATAATCAAGATCGTCCCCTCATGTTTCTTTCACTGACATTGAATAGGGTATACACCCAGCTATTGAAAGAGCTATTAAGAGAACCTTTTCCCATTATTCTTCATGCTTTTATGGAACTTCATACATTGTTCCAAAGTTTCCATCAGGGCGTAGGAGGGGATGATGTTGTCAAGGTTGTGGACTTTTCTTTAAAGGATCCAATATCTCTCAATACCCAAACTACTCCCAAACCTGAAACTGCGCATTCCACAACCGCGTATCTTGTGGAATTCAACAAAAGTTCTCGTGCTTCTACGTTTAGCATGAGGTATCCTAGGCATAACAGTTAGAAGATCATATAGTAATGTTATTCAATTTATAATGATGGGTGTTCATTCCGTTCCTCAAAACTCATCTGATCCACAAGCACCATGCAAACAAATCCCCACAGCCACCACCATTTTAATTAGTATACAAGAGATAATGTTTAGAGTTACCTACAAGTGTCTGGCACATCCAAGACTGCCAACCCTCCTCTATCTTGCGTTCAGCAGAAGGAGCACAAGAAAATTTTGTGGAATTTGGCTTCACCCTGTCAATGTGCATTTTTGAAGGTTTCTAAGGGATTTTCAACAAATCATTTTGTGCACATCTAGAAAATATTGTTGTCCATGAAACTACATATCTTTGGCACATTTCTTTAAGCCATTTTGTCAAACATTTCATGAGCCTTGTCCATGCTTCCACATTTACTTACGTTCCCACCTAGTTCACTGTAACACTGCAACCTCTGACAAGGGAATTCAATTTATTTTCTTTTTTATGACTACGCATACCCTGTTTCAAAGCTCCCATTTGGCGCAGGTAAGGAGGACATAAGAAAGATTGTGAGGTCTAACTTCATACCTGTCAACTACATTGGTGGAAGATTTCAAGGCCTTTTTCAACAAAACCAATTTGTGCAGGACTGCAATCAAAACATTCCATGAGGCGTCATCCTTATGCAAGAAAACAACCATATCACCTGCATGTCTAAGCTTCCACCTCACGCTTACATGTCTGTCAGGGGATTTGGACTGCAATCAAAAAAATTCCTCTATCCCTTACACTATAATGGATGCACACCCCAAGAATAGAGCTCCCACGTATTGGCACAAGAAGGTAGTGCGCTACAAAGGAAATTTATTGGGTGGGAGACTGGTTTGTTATAAATGGTGGAGCCAATTCCAAGGGTTGGATGATAACAAAAGATCAAGTGCCTCAAGCACTATGAAACAAAATCACACAACTACCCCACATTAAATGAGCATTTTACCTACCATCATAAGGATGGAGGTTTTCAAGGCCATCACAACATGATTATCTTGTTGGAAAGAAAATTGAAAATAATGAAGGCTATGATTAGGCCGCTCCCTTTGAGGCATTTGCAAGAAGGATTCCCAACATGCCTCAACAACTCATGACCATTTCCCCAAAGGCATCCAAATTTATACGAAATAAATTCATCTTTTATTATCTTCTTTAATGATGCAAATTTTATTATCATTTTAATCTCAAATGATTTATATTTTTTTATCATTTCAACATTTAATATATTTTATTATTATTATTTTACAGCGGTGAAAAGATACTTTGAACGACTATTAAGTCATCCTCTCGGAAGAAAATGATAAGGCTAAGAAATGAAGGCTCTTCCTCCATGGCGCATTTAAAAAGAAAACGGCCAAACATTGAATGATCGCTCTAAATGCAAATTAGAACGACAACCCGATGCGAGCATTTTTCAAAAATCCACACAAATTGTTACGACGAGTAAGGGAAATTTTCTATGAACTGAAGGATCATTATAGAGTGCGCCCAAGTCTGGAAGTCGTGGATCGTTATCGCATCTTCCATGGGTTTCCCTGAGCAAGATTCTCGCGGACTCGAAAGGTTGTGGAATGAAGGAAGAAGAGTCACGCGGTAAGGTAAGGAATTTGGAATGCAATTAAGGGTGAAATACAAAATATAGTGTTTTGCATGTTTTCCTAACTGTGGAATGAAGAAAAAAGACCGATAAGTAAATGCCACACAAAACAAAGTGAAGACCTCTATAGAATGTGGGAAACAAGGTCACGGTGTTTCGAACGGCAACATGAAACAAACAAAAAATAGAGGAAACTCACGAAGTCTTCGAATGCCTCCAAACAAGGAGAAGATCTGTGGAGGTCTTAGAAAATACAACCAAATCTGTGGAACAAAAGTTTTTATGAGAGGTCGGGTTTGGTTTTTTAATGATATATTTGTTGCGAAGCCCCATTTTGCCTCAAAATTGATTCATTATGAACGTCTTGGAGAGGCCTTTTAGAAGAAGGAAACTTTCCAAGGAATAATCAAGTATTTTAGGAGATGTAAGTTGGGTATTTTGGGATGTTTCACGTCGCTTTCAGAAGTCAGAAGATGCCATTTTTGGTTGTAAGATGCTTGTTTGATCCTCCCTCGCCTTGAGATCCTTCTGAATACTTCCAAAAGAGCATATTCTTCCCATGCCTAACCAAAATGATGAGGAATGGTGATCTATGTAACAAATTTAGACATTTGGAAACGTCGCCTTTCATCCATCTTCTAGATTTCGTGGGCATCCATTGATCTACAAGTTTATGCTCATCCAAAAGAAAGTATCTAGAGTTTTCTTGCAAGCAAAGGCAGCTCCAAAAGCATAAACCATCATGAGGCGAGGAGGTTACTGTTGGAGGTGGTTTATAAGGGTTTAGCAAGGTTTAGTAGATCGAGAATCTCTCCATCATCTTTTGATCTCCTCTCCTCTCCTCCCTTATATAAAATGTAACATGTTTCTTCATAAAAATCATCCTCTCTTTCTTTATAATGTTATTATGTCAAAATTTTGACAAAAGCGAGGAGTCTTGAGCCATGAGATGTGTTTTGTAATGCATCTTACCCCCATTTGATTATAGTAGTCTGTGTATAGTTACAACAATAATATGATGTCAATTATGGCTTGAATATGCCCCTTGTGTTGCATTATTGTCTTCTTGTCTTTTATTCTTTCATTTGTGATGTATATCAACTATGTTTTGCATAGAGTTTCATGTCATTTGTGTCAACTATACAGGGTTTTGAGTTGATTTAGTTGCAGAGTTGGAAAGTGGCAAGAATTTTCCCCTCTAACCTTGCATTAGATCTTCTTGCTTCTTTGAGACTTCAAGAGGGTGATAATATTCTTTTGGTGTCTGCAATCCTTTTTTTTTTTTTCTTTAAGAGAGTGATAATATTCTTTTGGTGCACTACATTAGTTCTTCATGCATTTCCTCCTCCCTTTTCACCCTTGAGTTTGGTTCTTAGCATTAGTTTAGGAGTAGAAGTAGTGTTAGTCAGAGGAACAAGAGGAAGATGACTTTATCTAGAGGTTGATCTCATTCATGCAAGTCCCACATTGTGGAGATCATCCCATGTTGTTCCAGAATTCTAAATCTACCATGATCCGACAATGGTATAATTTTGAGCTACAACAATATTTAATTGATACTATTTTTCTATACTATTACTACTTTGGATTATGACATGATTAGCACTTTTCTTTATTGTTTTTACTACTATACACATGTCATCTTTCTTTCTTCTTGTTGCATGTTGCTTTCTCTACAAGTCATGGTTTCTACCATGCACAACCTCTTTTGTAGGTATAGGTTCCCAACGATGGACACCATTGTAGCCATTTTTGTTATCCTATACATATTATTTGAGTTATTACACATGGGTACACATTTATTCTTTTGAGTCGTGCTCTCAACTTTTTTATCACACATGCCTTAAAAAAGAGCCATTCATCGGAATATTTTGTACATCTATAGAAAGATTACAAAACACATAAATAAATTTTAACAAGGCTCGGGTCCTCATAAAAATCACGAGATACTAAAATATGGACGAATCTAAACAAGGTCAAAATCATAAAACACAATCATGACCATGGTATGGTGATGACCATGATGGGAATTCCTTGTAGACACAAAATCACACACTTGGGTACATTTCGGTCCTAAATACATACTAGCATTCATACGATTCCTAAGCAAGAAAACTAGTAATTGATGATCATATTTGGCCTCTTTCTTTTGCTTCTTGTTTTTATTTGGTCTTACACACCCTACATCCCGGTTGGTATTTTACGTAATCATCTTCTATGGCTCCAAACACACGGCGCCTGTGCACCCTTGTCCCCTCCGAGAACCCCTAACCCTTTCTTATCTTACTCACTCCTTTTGGGTATCTTTTATCTTTTGAGCATCTTTTTCACTTACGGGTTGGCCTTTGATTTGTAAACTTTCTACTTTGGAAATCATTCACAAAATCACAATTATATTGTTGTTCTACTTTCAAATATAAAATGACAGTTGAGCTAGTGATTGAATTGTTTATGCCTTAGAACTAGAATTTGCAAAGAGAAATTAACACACACATACGCCAAGGATTTTTATCCTAGAAACCTCCAAAGGAGGAAAACCAGTGGGAAGGGCAAACAACTCTTTCTTCCCTTTTTACTTTATTGGCCAATTCAAATTATAAGAGATACAAACTTTACAATAAGTGAGAAAGGAAATTGACAATGTCTCACACTTCCTCCCAACTACTTGACTACTTTGTTCTCAAACTCTTTCTTCTACAAACTCAAATTCCAACACTTAGAACTCTTACACTCACTCCCATGAAGTCTCTTACTTCCGATGATCCATTCCTTTATTCTCCCCAAGTATTTATATCCTTCCCCATGTCCTCCCGTGCATTGGAGAATGGGAAAGGTCATGGCAGGGAAGGGACAAAGTCAGACACTCCAAATTCGCATCCATTCATGCTCCATTTATTTTTTTCTATCCAAAAGTGACAGGACCACCGCCCAACGCAGACCAGCGGCCACAAGACCATTTCCCGGGTGGGTGGCAAGTTAAAGGATCACTACTAGGCTAGGCAAAGTGGTTTTGTAACTTCCGCTCTTCACAGAGTAGCGGTTCTATTAAGATACAAATAGAACCTTTGTTTCTTCATTTTCCTTCTTTGTTGCTGGATGATCTGATGAAGTAGAGTTATTTTGGATCCCTATGGATCACACCTCCCCTACTTAAGAGGATTTTGGTCCCACAAAAGCTTAGTGGGGGAGTAAATGAGGAAATAATTCCCTCACTTGCTCCTTCGAGTACCACCGGGTATGCCTTGGTGTCTTCCCTTTCAGTCCAACTGTCAAGACTCATGCTAACCTCTTTTTGTCTCTCGACCTTTTCACGCACTCTACATCCTCCTCCAATTCACCTCGTGAGTCCAAGACGCAATCCTCAATGGAAGGTAGTAATTGTAATCCTTCATCTTCATCAAGCATGGATGGCTCATATAGGTGCAAGTTCTCACAATTCACTACTGAGTACATCTGCATAAATGGTGGAAAATCAAGTCAAAAGGCATTTTCTCCAACCTACTCCAATATGGTGAAGGGTCCATATCATAGTGGCTTAAGCTTCTGTTCTTGACCTTGTAGTCTCTCCTTGCTCAAGTAAAGCCAAACTCTATCTCAAACATGAATCTTATGCTCTCTCTTGTGTTGATTGTGTTAGCCTTGTACTTGGCTTGAGATTTCTCTAATTGTTCTTTGAATTTGAGATGGATTTTCCGGATCCTCTCAATGAATTTGTTTTCTCTAGTCACCTCTATGTCTCATGTCTCCTCCTCATCCTGTTGCCCAACTGCTATGTCCAGTGTATTTGTAGGTAGATATCCCAAGCATTCTTCAAATGGTGACTTCATAGTGGATGTGTGTACTGCCCGGTTGTAGGAATGTTGAATGTAGGCTAAGGACTCATCCCAATTCCTTGGGTATTTACTATTATACCCTCTGATCAACTGTACCAAAGTCATGTTCACCACCTCTGTTTGTCCATCATCGTGGATGGAAATTCATGCTCCTCTGTAACCGGTATTCATCTTGTCCCACAAAGTAGTCCAAAACTTCCCAAGAACCTAGAATCACCTGCTCGAAACAATAGACTTTGGTAAGCCAAAATGCACCCATACATTAGCAAAGAAAAGATTTGTTGCCTCATGTGTTTTTATTGTCTTTTTGCATGTCATAAGAATACGCATCTTACTGAATCTATCAACAACAACATAGAGATATTCATGGCCATGTTTAGACATAGGTAATCCTCCTACAAATTCCATAGAAATTTCCTCCCATGGATGAGTAGGTAGCAAAGGCATATACAAACCCTCCTTCCTAGTCTTAGGCTTGTTGGTACAACAAAGTTTACATCCATGTATAAATTTTGATACTTCTTCTTGCATATTAGGCCAATACACATACCTTTACAAGTGGGCTAGGGTCTTACCAACACCGAAATGTCCTTCTACTTTCGAGGTATGTGCTTCCCTCATCAATAGAAGTCTTTCTTCTTTCAGCACACAAAGCCTCCCCCATCAGTAGAGCATCTCGTCCTTGAGATAACAATCTTCAATCCCCATCCCTTGGTCCCTTTGGATCGCAATCGCTGAAATATCACCCCAAAGTCTCTCACATGGGCATATGCTTCTCTGTAAGCTTCCTTCATGAAGGGCTCGATCTGAGAGATAGTGGCCAAGCAGGAGATTTTCTCCTATGTAGGCAGTCTATACAACATGTCTACCACCAAGTTTATACTACCCTTCTTGTATTTGATCACTAGATGGAACTACTGAAGGAACCCCATCCATTTGTAGTGCCTTGCCTGTTGCAATTTAGACTATGCTTGCAAATACTAGAGAGGTTTGTGGTCAATGTGTGCATAATAGTTTCTTTACCCAACAAATAATGCTTCCATTTTTTAATTTCCTAAACTAGTGCATACATTTCCTTATCATATACTGAATATCCTTTAACTTCTAAAGTAAAAGTTTCAGAATGATAGCATATGGGTTTACCTCCTTGAAGCAACACTGCGCCCATAGCATAATCATTGGCATTTGTCTCTACTTCAAAGGGCTATTGTAAATTAGGAAGAGAAAGTACTAACACATGACTAATCTTGTATTTTAATAACTCAAAGGATTTATCTTGTTCCTTACCCAGTCAAAACCCTTACTCTTTGTGGCCACTTGTGTGTAGAGGTGTTGCAATCGTGGAGAATCCCATAATGAACTTCCACATGTACTATATTGCTCCCACAAAACTCCTAGTCTTTGTGGCTCTGTTGGTTTTGGTCAATTGGTGATGGATTCCACCTTCTTCGGATCCACTCGTAGCTCTCCTCCTCCAACCACGTGCCCAAGATAGACAAGTGACTATTTGGAAAATTCACATTTCTTCATATTGCAAAGTAGTTATTTCTCCTTGAGAACTTACAAGACTTGCTGCAAATGAGTTAGATGTTCCTCCCATGTGGCACTAAAAATCAAGATATCATCCAAATAAACAATGACACATGAATCTATGAAATCCCACAATACATCATTCATCAATCTCATAAATGTAGCGGGTGCATTACATAAACCAAATGGAAGTACTAACCACTCATACAAACCTTGTTTTGTCTTGAAGGTAGTCTTCCATATATCCTCCTCCTTCATTCTGACTTGGTGATAACTCGACTTGAGATCCAACTTCATGAAGAATTTGGCATGTTGAAGCTGGTCCAAGAGATCATCTATGCGGGGAGTGGATATTTGTTCTTTATGGTGATCTTTTTCAAAGCACGGTAGTCGATGCACATTCTCCAATAACCATCCTTCTTTTCACCATCACAATAAGAGAACCACATGGTGAGGTTCTTGGACATATCACACCTTGGTCTAGTAGTTCCTGGAGTTGTTTCTTTACTTCAGTACTCTCCAACAAGGATTTCCTATACAACTCGATGTTCGGTAGAGGGGACTCTGGAAACAACTGAATCTCATGCTCTACTTCCCATTTTGGTGGTAACCCACTGGGAGCCTGAAAAACTTCCTGAAAATACTGAATAATATTATCCAATATTTTTTTCCCTAGTTATAAATCTCTGAAACTTCTACCCCATCTTGTTTATCCTTTAACAAGAGTAAACAAAACTGATTATGATTTGTCTGAATAAGTCATTTTGCTTGGTTAGCACTCACTATATAGTAGCTTGTGTCTTACACTTTGGTGTGCTTAAATGTTGTAGTTGATCCCATCCTTGACCCATCTGTATCGGTTCTCCCTTCTCATGAATATAGCATCCTTGATATACAAGTAAGGACTCTTGAAAACAACATCAAATTCATCAAGTGGAATAACATCAACTTCCAATACATCAATATACTAGGAATTTATCACAAACTTGACCTTACATCTTTTATTACTTGAATTCCAACACCCTTCTTCACCCAACCCAAAGGATAAGGGTGTGGATGTGCATAAGTATCAAGACCAAGCTTCTTTACAAGTACTTCAAAAATCAAGTTAGCAGAGAACCGATATCAACCAAAGTGTTTACCCTAGTTCTCTTGATCTGGATTTTGATCTGGAATAGTCTACTCATCTCCCCTTCCCGGTTGTCCATTTTGGTGGTCGTGCATCCAAGCCTTTCATCTACATCAAAGTCATCTTTTATTTCCACCTCCTTCTATCTTTATAGTTGTCATGGACTTCTTTGAGTCCTTTGTTTGGTTCTTTGGATGTAACTCTGGATGAAACTTCCAACATGTAGTGTCGAGTAAGACCATTGATATCACAGCTTCTTGCAAAAATTCTTGGGATCTTTACAAGTATTTAAAGTAGAGGCATCTTGTAAAATCTTCAACTTTGGAATTATCCATTTAATCACAAATTAACGTTATTATTCTACTTTCTATTAGAAAATGACAGAGATAGCTAGTGAATGAATTTTTCTTATGCTTAGAATCCACAATTGCAGGAAAGGAAATAATATAAACTCATAAACACCAACAAGTTTTATCCTAGAAACCTCTAGAGGAGGAAAAACCAGTTGGGAAGGGAAATTACTCTTTCTTCCCACTTTTATTGGCCAATTCAAAACAATAAGTATAGAATTTACAATAAGTATGAAAGAGAAGTATATAATATCTCTCACTTCCTCCCAATTACTTGCTTGCTTTCTCTCAACACTCCTTTATTCTACAAAACACAATTCTAGCACTAAGATCTTCTTTCTCACTTGTTTTCATGCTTCAATCCCCCTATTCCCTTCTACAAACATGTATTTATAGCCTTTCTCATGTCCTCCCGTGTATTGGAGAATGGGAAAGGTCATGGAGGAGAAGAGACATGGACAACCTTTCAAATTCTATGGTTGTTTGTTTCATATTTTTTTTATGTCTAAAAGATCTAGGACCACCGCCTAATGCATACCGACGGTCTTAGGACTCGCTGCTCTAGTTGGGCGGTGGTTCTGTAACCATTGCTTCGCACATAGCGGTAGTCCTGTTATTATAAAGACAGAACCTCCATGTATTGTTTTTCCTTCTTTGTGTTGACTGATCTGATGAAGTAGAGTCATTTTGGATCCCTATGGATCAGCTAGTCCTAAAGGGTTTTTCTTTGCAGAAAAATGGTTCTTCAAAAGAAGATAAAATGGGTTTCAAAAAGTTAGAACCATTGTACCTAAAAACTCCATTTTATACCCTTTCCTTGATTCAAATTCAAAGGAGTTCAGTTTCCCTCCACTTGAATGACCATACCAACCTAAAAACATCCCATAAGAATCACTAGAACATTCACAATTGACCCATTTAGGTCGGCCTAGCAAAAAAACCCACATTACAAGTGCAAAAAATGGCTCAAAACCCCATAGGCACATTCTTTAAAATGCCCTAACATTAATACCATATTTTTTCATGACATAAGACCCTTTACTTATGAGTAAAATATCATAAAACATTCATACATGGTCATAATTAATATCAACCAATAAAATTATTTCATTTACTGGGCCTAGTTCCCTTTAGAAATCTCAAAACAATTGTTTCCTACACTCTTTAGCACCCTATAAAGTTCATAAGGATGAAAAATCACTTCAACATGACAAAAACATGTTATGTAAAGACTTTACGGAAATTCCAAAACCTATATAACACTTCTAATAAAGTTACAAGTATTGAAACATCCATCACTTCAAACCACAACCACTTTTGCCTTCACCATATCAACCTACCAAAAACATTGTTTACAAAGGTTAGCTCATAAAATCATTTATACATGCATTAAATATCTCCAAAATGATTCATTGGATGCAAATTTATACTTCTTCAATATCTAGGTAATAGAAAGCATCACCAAATCCATCTTTTGCTTCAAAAACATAAAACTTGCACCAAAAACAGTCATGTCTCGGATTGCCAAAAACCTTCTTACTGAAAGAATGCCCTGTAAACCCTGTGAAATCACCTCATCATGAGGAAATCCATATATCAATAGAAATATATTTTATTATAATTTCTAAAACAAATTTAATGACCTCAAAATTCCACATGTAGCTCAAGTTATGGCCATAACACTGGACCATGCTATTTGAGACCACAAAATTGCCCTTTGACTTGTCAACCTATTTGAGCCTCAAAACACCATCAACCTACAATATCATGTTCTGAAACTTCATGGAAATCAATATTAGTTCAATCATTCCACATCAATTTGGCATGCTACTCCTTTGGACCATCTTATCCTAAAACCTTCTTCTCCAGAAACTGTTATTTTTAGGTGGGGCCCACATATCACCATGACCTCAACAATACATTTATGTAAATATTGAGGAGTCGTCTACAACATTAAAACATCACATTTTCACTTAAAATAAAAATTGGGTCAGTATACTTCATTTTCTCCAAACTGCTCCTAGCTAGGGTTTAACTAGGGTTTTATACCTCTCCACCTTCTTAACATTCATTCATAAAATCGTGATGATAAAATGACCTAATTATTTTTTGAAACCTTATAAAATCACCTTAGAAGAATCCCTAGAATCAAAAAGGTCCCATGCAAATCACATAATTCACAACGAGCATCTGAAGTTGCACTTTAAGCTGGAAATGCACTAGATTTTGACCTTGTCTTACAAAATCAGTCATATCTTGCAAATTTCACATCATGGGCACCTGAAATTTTTCTGAGAGTATCATCACTCATCCCTATAACATCTCCAATCATTATAATATTAATTTCATGGCTCAATATCTCCGGTCATTAAAACTTACCTATGTTTACATGTTAGGTCTTGACTATAGAAGCTAGTATCAACTAAAGTAGTGCAATAATTGAACATGAAACCTCTGTAAATGACCTAAACATACCTCATATGGTCCATGATATACCTGAAATAATGCTTCCTTGAGCTCATCTATCTCCAATCCACTATGTCACTCCTCCAAGCAAGCATACCTGCTCCCAATGAGCATATGTAACATGGTGAAACACTTGTACTTGCACTATACCACTTTTTTGAGTGCTCAAGCACCCTCCAATCATGTTATCCACAATGCTAACATGATTCCTAAGCATCCAAGTAACTCATTCTTCCAAGCTACACATCTTATACACCAGTATGGGTTTGTTAGAGCAAGCATACCTCACTGAATTCCACTGTAACAGTTGATACACATATGAAAAAATATGTTATCACCATATAAATCATCTTGAAATCATCTTAAAACATATAATTTTTCATTAATGTGGTTTTGCATCAATGCCAACACCTAATAGGACACCATGCCAACAATCTCCCCTTTTTCATTGATGGAAAACACCCTGAACTTCTCCCCTTTTTACATTAATGACAAAGGAAACCCTGTAGTTTACCTTCTTCACCTTCTTCAACTTCATACCTCAATGCTTTGGTTGGAAACATCAACCAAAAGTATCAATTTTCTCTTTCTCTTGATTTTCTAAAAAAAATTGATTCTTGGCCTTATTCAAGCATGCAAATGGCAATATCCCCTAGAAAGAACACTTCAAACATCTGAACATCATTAGTACATCATGAAAAACATAATATTTACCTTGCAATGGGATTAAAACACCATTCTTCATCTCTTAGACAAGCAAACAAGTAGATTTTCTTCTATGCCCTTGTTTTGAGCCTCTTGAGAGTACTGTAACAGCAGATGACTATATCATACCACCTCTGATCCATGCCAACAATGTCATAAAGGGTCATACTTCATCATTTCACAAACATTCTAGACAATAATCCACCATTTCTAGGCCAAAACATGCATATCAAGGCTTCTTCATAATTTCACACTTAAGGGCAATACCATGAGACCATAACAGTCCTTTTAGAGAAAATTAGGCCAATTTTGACATTCACCTACATGTCAACCAAGCTTGAATTCATACAAAAATTGCTCCCCTACCCTTAAATCTTATACTTCTAGCTTCTAAGCACAAGATTGAGCAACTAGTCTTATTACCATGCCTTGGAATCTCATTTACAACTTTATCAAGGACCAAAACCTCTATTTCATCTCTTATAGGCCTATTTGACTAATATAAGCTATAACATATCAACATAAGCATGGATTGAAGGAAAAGGCCTCATTTTCACCTTGAATTTTCATTGATAACACCAAGTCATTGTATTGAGATCAAACCATTAGGTCCCCCTGTCATAAAGGCATTATACATACTAGAGCAACAATTACATACCTGTTAGAAGCAACAATTTATGTCATTGTAGCACTGTGACACTCCACAGTAGCTCTAGAACCATATTTTTGTCTTAAACTTGTCTTAAGAACCAAAACACTTGCTTCACTATATCTACACCTCATTTCATAGCCTCTAGGAGCATTCTCAAACTATATGCATCATCTTTATACATCACAAAGTACCTTTAGTCCTGTAGAAGTATATCTCAGGCCACTGAAACATTGTCTCGATCTATACTTGGAGATCAAGATCAATATATTGACAAGATCATTTCACCACATGAATCTATACATATTTACCATGAAAGGAACACAAAGGAATGAGAAACCAATATTCACTTTAAAGCCACTGTCACCCAAGCAAATTTGAGTTCTCATAGACTGTAGGATGCTAATGTGGAGTAAGGACCAATGTTCAACTCTTGACAAACATCTAAGACCACCATATGCTACTGTCATTTACAAAATAATTGATGTATGAGTGAATCATACCTTTCAAGATGATGATGAGCCTTGGGCAAGTGTCATGTTAATGAGAAAACCATTCTTTACCATTTCTAAATCTGTAAGTGATCATTTCCTTCTTGGAGCAGCAAGATGCTTCACTCAGGCACATACCTTCTAATGACAACACCAAATGAGTCCTCCAAGCACTTTCTGGAACAACATACTCTATTTTCTAGTCTTTTTAGCAATCTTAAGACCTAGACAATCAAACCTAACTTCAAGAGCTCCTCTACCTCTCCTAGACCTGTAGGTCTTTATCTTCTTCTTAAGAAGTAGTATTAGGCTCTCACAAGTACTCACAAGCTGAGATCATCAACATGTAAACTTCCAAGCACTTTGAAAACGTATCAAAAATATAGAAACTTCAAGGAATATGTCAAAAATGGGAAGATCCATCACTCATACCTCAGTCAAAGTCAATTCTACCATTGTCAATAGCATACGCCTTTTATCTTAAATCATGAGGAAATATAACCAAGTCTTCATCACAGCCATACTTATCCATAAGAGACACTTCATACAACATTTGAGCACTCCTTATAATGAGATAACATCTTGAACACCATGTCTAGTTATGAAGAAACCAAAAGATAGGGTTTTGATAGTCAAACCCTCATCATTGTGCACCATGTAAAATAACTCCAACTATTTCATGCACTACAAAAAATTATGCATACTTGAAGCTCCAAATTTTTACCTCCTCTAGCCCCATGTGTCTATATTATTAGTACAAAAATTCAAACAAAAATTTCATCATTAGATCCTTCAAAAGTGAGTTTCCATGCATACTGCTTTTAGGACTGTGTAAACCCAGTCAAAGACAATGAGGTATCAATTTTGCTTGGATTTATCCCATTTCATCTTCAAACTAGCATAAAATCCTTGCAACAACGTCTTCAAACATAAATTACACATATTCAATGTATATATATCATTAACAACCATTCCCCATACTTGTAGCATTCCAATTTGCTTGAAGAAACCTAAACTTGAGTTACATAGAGCCATTCTTTCATAAGCACTAATCAAGTTGACACTTGATCATTTTCATAATCTTCTAGAGGATACTCCAACCTGTTGTAGATGCCTGTGAAACTCCATCATAGAAGCTCAAGAGACCTTAACATTCCTAGAACCATGCACAAACACCCAAGGACTAACATCATACCTTATATGAATGCAAGACACCCATTTTACAATATACTGAACACACTTGTGGCTTCATACATATAGATAACAACGTGTCACACTTTTCAAGACCAATTATATCCCATGACAACACATATAACCTTCTTACTCATGTATGTGTATACAGATTCTTGAAGAATACTCATCACAGATACATTATACTTGTCATGAAGTCTTTGATCCTCTCTTGAAACACTCTGAGAATGCTTGTAACAGAACATTGAGTTACACCACCTTGAAGCACTTAATCCAACCTCTACCACCATATAGTCTAGGAGATAACTCATTATATGACCTTAGAACATAAGATACTTTCAGTAGATCTCTTCTAGACCTTGAGATATAAGACACCTTGACACAAACCTATTATGCAAGGTTTCAACACTTTGAGACATCATACTAATCCATAACCTTTGACAAGAATAATCTTGGTATGATGAAGACATTTACGCTTTTTGATGACATGGAGAACTTTGACATTCTAGAGAACAACATATTGACTCGAGACAACTATTGAATGACAAATAAATATTATAAAGAGACTTAGAAACATTGAGAGACAACTTTTCACAAAGATTGAATACTTCATAGCACTCATAGACATCTAGAAGATCATGTAATAAGGCAATACTCCTCGTGGCATACATAAGACACATAAATTGATATGGACTTCTCATCATGATACATTACAGATCACATATTCCCTCAACACTATCAAACTTTTACAAAAATGATCATGAGACCACTCTATATGAGTTCTAAATTACATTAATGCTTTATTAAGACATAACAAAGGGACTCACGAATATGATAGTATAAAACACAAACCGAGAGGACTCAGAACACACACAATATTGCTTTATGACAATAGAGACGTGATATTTTATATTCAAGAACAACTAATGAACCTTGACAACACACTTAGAGACTCAAAATGACATACCTTTTGCACATGGAAGAGACTCATATTGAAGAAAACATAGCTCCCCTCACTCCAAAGCTTATTTTGCACCTATACACCTCTATGAAGCCTAATAGAGGCATATGTCACCATGGAGGAGCTTGATGAGAGACCTAAGTAGGTCTCAAACCCTCTTCTTAGACCTTGATTGTCTCCTCTTTATCTGATTTCTCATTTTTGCAGCAGATCCCTCCTTTTGCTCAGTCACATCCTTGGAGTCTTCTTTAACACTTTGACTAGTCTCATCCTTCCTTTTGTATGTTTGAGCTTGTGGCTTAGGTTTTTGACTCTTTCTTCAATTGACCTACATTAAAAAACCTTGCAATGTGCCCTATCTTGTGGCACCTAAAACATTCCACTTGCCTTCCTTTGCATTCATAAGCCCTATGACCATATCCATTACAAGCATAACAATACCCCTTAAATGTGCTTACATACCTCTTTGTGTTTGATGGCTCATTTTTGTAATATTTTGCAAGATGTCCCTTTCTTCACAATTATAGCATTCATTGTATATCTTTGACCTAACTTTTTTTCCTTCTTGTCTTGACATTCTTCTTCCTTCTTCTCTTCACAATGTTCCTTTCCTTTCATCATCCTTATTTTCAACCTTAGGACTACAAAAACTAGCCCTATGTCCATAAACACCACATTTGTAACAATTACCATGAAAGATATCATACCTATATGCGCTTAGCTTCTGATAGGTGATCTTCAGAGGAGGAAACCTTGAAATTTCTCCCTTGCTTGGCTTCCTTCTTTCATTTGATCCTTGACTTGACTCTTCTTCATTATTTTCTTATTTGAATGAGCCCTCATTGAAGCCTAGGCCTGTCCTATCACCATAGGCCTTTTTATTTTCCAACATCTTACTTAGATTTTTGAACTTCCTTGAAAATATAGTACTTTTCTTTTCATGGTGCCTAGATCTTTCTTCAAATCATCTATTTCTTTCCTCTTTATCTTCAACTCATCTTGTGTCTCCTCAAGTTGTTTCGTTAAAACCTTGACTATTTCTTCTCTTTCAGCTTCATGTCTGAGACATTCTTCTCTCTTGGTCTTCAACTCAGCTTGAGCCTCTTCAAGTTGAGTTTTTAAAATCTTAATTGATTCTTCATGGGCTACAACTAATTTTTTAATCTTCTATGTATTCTCACCTACCCATTTCCTTATCAAGAAGGTATTAATCTGAATTGTCTCCAAATATACAGGTGTCATATTGTCACCAAAGATCTCCCTCTAGCTTGTTAGGTTACTTCTAAGGGCCTTATTTGATACCAATTATTGGAGGTGATAAGGACTGAGAGGGGGTGAATTAGTCCCCAATAAAACTTTACACTTGTACTTCAAACCCTAACCACACAATCTCAAGTAGATCTCATCAAATCATATAGTCTTCTCAATGAAAGATACGCAATGCAATAACCAAAATGATAAACATATAAATTAACTTATATTGACATTTAAATCAGATCAACGCACTTATTTTAATATTCAAATCAGATCACACAAGTAATGCCTTCAACAAAGATCAACAAGATGCAATAAAGATGTATCAAGATGAACAATATAGTCTCATAAATATCCAAGAAGATATACTTCTTCAAAAGTGATTACAACTCAATATCAGATATGAAGACACCTTAGAAACTTGAAAATTACATCAACATGCCATGAGGATAGCATCCAAACTCAAACATCCAATTATGCCCTCCTTCTCCAACTCGCTCTCAAAGAAACAACACCAACTTTGCACTTGCTCAAATTCTCCTCATGAAAACTCAATCAACAGATGTCCTAGAATTATATTATAGGTGTTTTGGGCTAGGCCCAAAGGTTTTTATTTGCATCAAAATGGTTCTTCAAAATAATATAAAAGGGGTTTCAAAAAGCTAGAACCATTGTACCCAAAAAATCCATTTTATACCCTTTCCTTGATTCAAATTCAAATGATGTCGGTTTCCCTCCACTTTAACAACCATATAAGCCTAAAAATCCCATAAGAATCACTATAACATTCACAATTAACCCACATATGATCCATAGGGATCCAGAAAAACACACCACTTCATCAGTTCTATCAGCACCAAGAAGGAGAAACAAGAAAAGTGAGAAAAAATGAGGTAAACGGAGGTTCTGGATAGAACCGCCGCTCTATACAAAGCGGCGGTTTTGAATTACCGCCCTGCAGATGGCGAGTCTTGAAACCCCGCCCGGCCGGGATGGCGGTCTTGAGACCGCTGAGTCTACATAGGGCATCATTCGACACTTTCGAACAGAAAAGAAGAATGGAATGCGAGTGGACGCGTTCTTGAAGCGCCTAGCCATGTCTCTTCCCTTCCATGCCCTTTCACATCCTCCAGTGCACGGGAGGACATGGGAAGGCCTATAAATACATGAAAGGAGCAAGAGAATAGGCATTCAAAGATCCAGAGAGATTGAGAAGTAGAGTTTAATGAGATCAGTGAGCAAGATCTTCAATGTTGGAATGGAATTGTAGGAGCAAGGTGTAGAAACAGATTAAGCAAGTAATTGGAGAGAAGGTTTACATTATTGCTTCTTTTCATACTTATTGTAATCTGTAATTATCTATGTTAGACCAATAAAAGTGGGAAGAAAGAGCAGTTTCCCTTACCGGCTGTTTTTCCTCCTTGGAGGTTTCTAGGATAAAATTGTTGGTGTTGAAGTTTGAATTATTTCCTTCTCTGCAATTTCCTTCTACTGACACTAAATAATCGATCCACGAAGCTCTAATTTTCAAGCAATTTTGTCATTTTCTAAAGTTGAAAGTATAACAAAATATTTTTGTGATTCAGTAGAGTTCCAAAGAAGAAGTTTACGGATCAACATAGGTCAGCGTAACAGAAAAAACCCACATTACAAGTGCCAAAAATGGCTTAAAACCCCATAGGCACATTCTTAAAAATGCCCTAACATTAGTACCATAATTTTCATGACCCAATACCCTTTAAATATGAGAAAATATCATAAAACATTCATACATGGTCACAACTAATATCAACCAATCAAATTATTTCATTTACTATGCCCGATTCCCTTTACAAATCTCAAAACAGTTGTTTCCTACACCCTTCAACACCCTAGAAACTTTATAAGGCTTCCAAATAACTTCAACATGAAAAAAACATATTATGTAACCACTTTATGGAAATTTCATAACATGTAGAATACTTCTAAGAAATTTATAAGCCTTGAAACATCCATCACTTCAAACCACAACCACTTTTGTCTTTGCTAGATCAACCAACCAAAAAATATGTTTCCAAAGGTTAGATCATAAAATCATTTATAAATGCATTCAAGATCTACAAATGGATTCATTGGATGAAATATTAATCCCTCTTCACTCTCCAGGTGATAAGAATCATCACCCAATCCATCTCATTCTTCAAACAACATCAAATTTGCACCAAAACAAATCTTATTTTGAAGCGCCAAAACCTTCTTGCTAAAATAATTCCCTAGAAACCCTATCAAATCACCTCATCATGATGAAATCCATATATCAATAGAAATATATCTGAATCAAATTTCCAACACAACTTGAATCACTTAAAAATTCCACTTGTAGCTCAAGTTATGGCCAAAACACTTGACCCTTTTATTTGAGACCCCAAAGCGCCCTTTGACCACCAACTGTTTGAGCTTCAAAACACCATTAACCTACAAAATCATGTTCTTAAAATTCATGTACATTAATATTATCTCCCAATAATTATTCCACATCAATTTTTCATACTACTCCTTTGGACCATCTTTTCCTAAAACCTTCTTCTCCGAAACTACTATTTTTAGGTGGGGCCCACATATCACAATGACCTCAACCATACATTTATGGAAATACCGAGGAGTCCTCTACAACATAAAAACATAAAATTTTCACTTGTAATAAAAACCGGGTCATTATATGTAGTGCCCACACTTTACACACACAAATACAACAGTAAAATACCAGGATAATATTTTTTTGACTTACATTGCTCACTACACACAACACAACATGGGCTTCAAGTACAGAACTCGACTCGCATACGAAAATCACAAAAATCATCGACTCACATAGACACACAAAAACGATGTAGGCATGCTGACACTACACTTTTCCCAATGGAAGGTTACTAGTAAAGACCCAACCACAAGAACATGGCTTTAGGAACGGAAAACCCACAACACATCATTTCCTTAAATGTATTTTTGGTTAAATTTAACATTCCAAGGACATTACGAGCAAGGATAAATTTTCTCGTTTGTCCACCTACATTTTCTTAAGTTTATTCCGCGGTTGAAAATACAATTCGACCTTCTCAAGTTGGCTTCTTATACTTTATATAAATTTCCATAACTGACATACATATTTGGCATAAATCAAATTGCATACAAAGTACTTAATTATCTTATTATTATGTAAAAATATTCTTCTCCAACGTTTATTTGATGTCTACAGTTTTACCCTTACAACTCAAGTGAAAGTGACTTGATGTCCAAAATGCAATAAAAGGATTTGACGGAGATTTAGATATAGGGCAGCTTTTCACCAAAAATATTTCTCGATTCACACTATATTTATTTCCCTACCATTGTTATTATAATTTGAAAACTTATTGAATTCCTATAAGATATATATATTATAATTTATATAAATATATGAATTATATATATATATATATATATATATATATATATATATATATATATATATATATATATATATATTTGTTTTCTCAAAGTTTGGTCGCACCAAGGTAACTTATATTCTTTGTAATGCATGATAAAGTTTAATTAAGTTATAAGGACTCTAAGATTGACCTTAATCCTAATCTCCAATCTCGTGTGCAGCATTTATATAATATGCTCTTACATCGCACTAAGATCTTGTTCTTAGCGTTGTTTTGAAATCAGGAGTTACATAAGTATTTGACTAACATCTTGAAGGGGTACATGACCGGAAGAATTGTAACTATACATGAACCACATTCAAGAAAATACCAAGATGTTATTTTGATAGAAACCAAGGTAGCACCATTGAATCGTTCCTTCGAACAATGACTCATAAGGTGACTTCTAAGGCGGTCTTCAACACTCAACCTAGTGTCGGACCTGAAGAGAGGACATTCTTCTTGCGATTACCAAAACTAGAAGGAAACCGCATACTCTGGGTAGGTTGGACCATGTCATTCCTAAAATATGGGTTCACGACAATGTCGCTAAACCTAATGACTATGACGGTAACTCCAACTAGGGGTTTTATTTACCTAACCTAGGAGGTCCCATCAAGTGCAAAGTTTAAGTTCGTTCTACGGTTTTAAATTTCTTATATGGTAAAAAGGGATCACACATGCAGGAAAGCTATGCACGAATATTTTATTAAGGTTGAGTGTTCCCATTATAACTCTTTACTATGTTTGCAAGGTAAGAAGATAACCCAGTAAATTAATTTAATCGTTTATTGAATACTGAGAAAATACTTCAATATATTAACTTCAATTTCAACTTACTATGTATAAATCAAACCCCTTTTTTTGCCATACACAACTAAGAAACAAATTGAACCGGAGATTAGATGCACATTTCCTAAGTATCCCTAAAACTAGCATCTCATGCGTATTACCAAATTTCAATTATACTTTTCTGTAACAAGATACTACATTAGACAGTTATTCATTTTACAATGGCCTGTAAAAATTACAATAATAATAATTAAATTACACGTCGCCTTTTTCGTCGTCAATCTTCCATCCTATAAAACCCACGTGAGCATGATATCAACGATAAATCACTGGCATGGCATCCACCCTAATCAATCATAATTATCATTTTTCAATTTCCCATTTACATTTGACAATAATTACAATTTGCAATCGAAATAAAAAAGTCTAGAAACATGTATTCATTACATTTCATTTTTCTTCATTTTATAAACCCATGAGAGAGAAAGAGAAAGGAAGAGAGAGAAAAATCATTTTGTCAAAAGTTCTAATACATGCAACAAGTTTCATTATAGTGTTTTGAACAGTTATTTATGTGTGTTTAAACGTTTTCAGGGTGATTTGGTAACCCTACGAGGGTCCGCAACTTTCTACTTTTACATTTTCTCACTAGCTACAAAACGTACAAAACGGGCTCGGAGGCTAAGAAACTACTTCCAAAGGTTATCTTCCAATGAACACGCACACCATGACTAACTTTCTACGTGTCCCCAGATATACCAAGAGTTCATAGCAAAGAATTGAAAAAGAGCAAACGGTTTGCATTTGGCGGTTAGTTCTTTGGGGCCACTAGTCATAGTTCACCCAGTTGTAAAATGACAAAAGTTAGCTCGAGCACCCAGAAAACCGCATCCATAACTAACGTTTGATGGAGAAGCATGCAACGAGACATCTCCTACTAGTTCCCCTATATAAAGAGAATTCATCAGAGTCAACGGGACTGAGAACTAGAAAACCATGTTCAAACGGCGAGCAAGCTTTTGCGGAGTGACAAAACAAAATTGGACCGTTTGACCTCACAAATCCGTAACCGAGAGGCCTACAAAATGGCTTCGCCAAACTATCCCAAAAAGTGCTCTTTCCTATATTGAATGTTCCATGCATTTTTCTAGTATAAACGCTAGAGGTTTGCGAAGACGGAACGCGATTTCTCTTTCCGGGTTTCAAATGGTGGTCCAAAACGAAAGCCAACTTTCTAGTTTTAACAACTCTCTACTATTGTAAACCGATGTAACAGGGCTCCTATAAGAGCATCAAAAGGATGTCATATGATCGTTTCGGGTCAAACCAAAAATCAAGGCGACTCCTCATATACCAAGGTACACGAATGAAACTTCACATCTCGTTTCCAGAGTTGCGAAGGGTACTTGGTGAGTCTCAAAAATTACAAAATTTAACTATTTAAAACCAAGAGAAGGTCAACTTTATCAATGGGGAGTCAAATTCATCTGGTCGATAGAACGATATTGGAGCGGTCAAGAAGGGTAAGAGTTTTCTAAATCATCTCGAAGTGAGGGTGATAGTTCATGTTTTAAAGTAGACGAGTTATAATGACTTCGAGAGTTGCGACACGACACTTTATTGTTTTGCAAAGAGTTGAAGGGACATTTAACTGTATTAAAAATCTAATAACTTAATATTCTATTTAGTTGCAAAAGAGAACTAAAACACGAGAATTATGAGAGGTAAGGAAAGAAGAACCATGCCTGGAGAATGAAGTCGGTCGAAGCCGCAGGCTTTGGTTCAACATCTTGCTTGGGCACTTCGCCAACCGGTTCACGAGTCTAGATCTAATCTCCACCACGTCACACCAACTTCCCGATCACTTGAATTTTTCCAATAGAATAAGTAGTTGCTTGAAAGTTTCTGAGCTTTTTAACATACCCACTTCGTACAAATCCTGTTAATCGATGATGCAGTGTACGAGGTGCCCCAAGCTAGTTAGAACGCATACAAGCAACAAGTCCACCACACGACAATCTTGCTCCAAGATTTACATTTTGGCACAAGGAGTTAGGATGCTTGCAAAGGTTATGAACACGCATATCTCCACGAATGAATTCCAAGCTCAACCGATCTTTATGAGCACCAACTTGTTTGTAAATCAACAACTTGCATACAGATCTAACAAACCATGGTTGAGCATACTCTACAAATCATGTTGTCCATGATAAAACATCTATCTGGGGTATTTTGCAAACAGTTAACGTGCTCTATCAAAGCTTTCACATCTTGCATCCATGTCTAACATACCCATTTTGTGTAGATCCTGCAAATCATGGCGCTCCATGAGACTGCATTTCTTTGAGGCATTCTGTCAAACAGTTCATGTGTCTTTTCTATTCATCCATTTTGTGCATATGCTGCCATCATGGCATTCCATGAGACAACATTTCTTTGAGGCATTCTATCAAACAGTTCAGCGCCTTTTTAACATACCCATTTTTTTCATACCCTGTTATCATTGTAGTCCAGGAGACCACACATCTTTCAGGTATTTTGTCAAACAGTTCACATGCGTTGTGTATGCCTTCACATTTTGCATACCTATTGATCTAGGTACCTGACAAGACATTTAGAGATAATATCTTCCCATGATGCTTTGATGGATGTCCATGCGCTGTTCTAAAGCTCCCATTTTGACAGCTGCTGGGAGGTTATCAGCAAAGGTTGTGGGGTGTGGCTTCCAACCTGCTAACCGTATTTTGCTTGGAAAAGTTCCAATGTAGTTTCAACAAAACCATTTTGTGCAAATCGAAATCATTGCAGTCCATGGAACCGCATTTCTTCCACGCATTTAGTCAAACAGGTCGCATGCTTCCACGTTTTACATATGCATCTACTAGGGCACGTGCGATTGCAACATCTGACAAAGTTCCTCGGCCATTTTTGCTTGGATGGGAGCCCACGTAGGTGCAAGGCGCAGTGGGAGTATCTTGGCAACGTGGCAACTACACATACCAAAAATCTTCCTCCATTTTGTTTTGATGCGCGCCCATACTCGGTCCCTAAGCTTTTGGCATCTGTAACAACATCGACCAAAATCCCTTCTCCGTGCTCATTTTTCCCACGCAGGGGTGTGTGGCGTGGCCTGGGAGGATGTTGAAATGGTTGTGGAGTCTGGCTTTGCACGAATCACTACATTTGCTTGAAAGTTTCCAAGGTCATTTCAACAAACTCATTTTTGTGTGCAGATCTCTGTGCCCCCAAACCAGCCGCCCAACCTCCTAACCCAACGCATTACAGGCTTGCGTTTCTAAAACGTGGGAAGGGTTTTCCCTAATCCGCCCCTTTACGGGATTTTTGATTTTATTTTTTTATTTCTTTTAAATTTATTTATCTATATTTTATCTATTTTTTTATTTTATTTTATTGTTTTACAATTAAAGGAGGCATTACATTATACTTCATTTTCTCCAAGTTGCTCCTAGCTAAGGTTTAACTAGGGTTTTAGACCTCTTTACCTTCTTAACATTTGTTCATAAAAACATGACAATCAATGACCTCATTATTTTTTTGAAACCTTATAAAATCACCTTATAATAATCCCTAAAATCCACAAGGTCCCATGCAAATCACACGATTCACAATGAGCATCTGAAGTTACACTTTGAGCTGGAAATGCACTAGATTTTGACCCTATCTTACAAAATTAGTCATATCTTACGAATTTCACATTATGGGCACCTAAATTTTTTCGAGAGAATCATCACTCATCCCTATAACATATCCAATCATCATAATATCAATTCCATGGCTCAATATCTCCAGTCACTAAGACTTACCTATGCTTTCATGTTAGATCTTCACTGTAGAAGCTAGTATCAACTGAAGTAGTGAAATAACTGAACATGAAACATTTGTAAATGACCCAAACATACCTCATATGATATGATATACCTGAAATCATTCTTCCTTGATCTCGTATATCTCCAATCCACTTTGTCACTCCTTAAAGAAAGCATACATACTTCCAATGAGCACCTGTAACATGGTGAAACACTTGTACCTGCATTATACCACTATTGTGAGTACTCAAACACCCTCCAACCATGCTATCCACCATTCTAGCATGCTTCCCAAGAATCGAAGTAACTCATTTTGTCAAGCTACACCTCCACAGGCACCGGTATGGGCTTGCTAGAGAAAGCATACCTCACTTTGAATTCCTTTGTAATAGGTGATAGACATCTCGAAAAAATGTATGCATCATATAAAGATCATAAAATCATCCTACAACATCCATTTTGTCATTAATGTGGTTTTTCATCAATGACATCACCTATAGGACATCATGCCAACATCTTATGCCATTTTTATTATAACTCGGTGAATTGATAATGTATCCATCTAGTACACTACTTAGGCCAAAGTTTTCAATTTATGCTTTGCATGCTTAGTTTCATGACCGCACATAAGTCACTTGAAACTTATCCCATCACCACATCGTCATTCCACATAGTTATATAGATCACATCTTAATCAATTTAATATTTTAATCTAATGTATTAAGAAGGTCTAAAATCTAGGTCTCACATCTCAACCTAAGTGTATGCAAATAGTCCCAACTTAGGACCCCTATGGGAAATATAATGATTACTTATGACTCCCATCAAAGTAATCACTACCCTTCTTGTAGCCATCCTAAGATGGTACGGTTAGAATACATTCAACTCGATAGGAGGGACTTAGAGTCCATGTCGACTTAACACATAAGATGATTATAATATTAATGAAAATTTATTATTAACATGTTTAATATTGTCGTTATAGGTTTCCAACTCAAGTATCACTTTACGAATTCCGTCGTTAGGACTAGTTAAAGATAAATCATCATATTAATATTAGGTGATTGTCCTAACCCCGATTAGATAATGTTGTGCTTTGACCTTATCAATATTTAAGCTAAGTATCTCTTAGAAATATTTATACATCCTTGTAATCATTTGTGTAAGTTTCTATATCAACATTAATCCAAATGATCCATTCTTACTTAATCACTAATAAGCGATTTGCAAATGGCGATCTTGTTGTACTTTGATATCATTATATCATTTAATAAGTTATTCCAACAAGGGTACAATTAGACATTCATGTAATAATTGGTTGTACTATAATGGAGTAATCATTAACTTTATCCTCTTATGATCGAGTCTAAGAAATATACATTTATTTCACGACTCTTGTTTTCCACTGTCCCAAAATAACATTAATTGTTTACTTCATTAATTTATTCATTAAATAATGATGTTATGATTAACTTTGTAATATTTATCATTTAATAATCTAGATTAAATGATATCGTAAGGTACAAATAAGTAATCAAGTTTAGTTTGTTTCACAATCAATTACAAGTACAACCGTTGATGAAATTAGCGTACATCATAAATGCATTCCATAAGAATTTAGTCAAATAACAAAATATGTCATGAACTCATTTAAGATAATTTCTTATTTAAGAAGTACAATAATAATTACATAATGATATAATTGGCCAAAGGTCATTTACAACATCGTGAAATAACTTTTCGCTCAAAAGGGATTACATAATCCAAGTTTAAAGTATACATTAAATCAATGTTTACAAATCAGATAATCAATTTATGCATAACGAGCATGCAAGTAAACAATTCATTTATCTCCTGTAATTTTTAATCCATCCTGAGATCTGTAAAAATGATAATGTACATGGTCTAGTTCTAAGAATTGGCATGGATATACATCTCTTTGCCTAGATGTTTTATTACAAAATAATTGAACATATATTGATTGATTCAATGTTAATAAACTAGTATCAATTTATAAAAGTCATAAGATCTCAATCACAAAGCTCTAAAAGCACTAACAAGTACCTTTTCACCATAACATATATGCATGTTAACTATTTAGTTCAGCTCAATATAGTACTAAAATCAAAGTACAAAATTCATTTCACAAACATTCACTTTCATTAACAAGACAATGTTAATGCAATCAGCCAGAATGATCATTTTTTAGTCATAATAATACAAATCAAGAGAACATGATAATATTTATCCAACCAACCAAGTTTGAAAACAACCCATCATTTAATGTCATAACATATATGCAACAATCAAGTATTCTTTATTCACAACTTTGATTTAAACCTTTAACTATCATCTAACAATGTTTCAAATCAAACTGTCTTTTGTGAATAATCCCATCAATAATCAACAAGCCATCAATGAGGTAATTATGATATGCTAGCCGTAGCTTTCAATCAATGAGATAAATGATCCATTAAACTCACATAACATTGGATCTAGGAATAACCGAAACTTTTATTCTTAATAACCTATTGAAATCGATATATAGGAGTGAGAGATCGGGTTACTTTCGTGCAAACCTTAACAATACGTAAGACTATCTAATAATACCTGCGAAGAGTAAACTTCAACCAGATTTATTGTCATCCCATCTCAACATTAACCTTTATTAAAAATTTGACAAAGTTTTATTTAGAATAGAGTCATGTTTTCATAATTAATACCACAACTCAAGCCCATAAGGATATCATTAAACTCAAATCAACATTTACAACTTAGTGAATATAACATCCATTCTCAAGATAGTATTGAGCTTCACTCATTTGAGCCAGAGTGCAAATCAAAATAGTTAACCCAACTCCCACTCACAGGTGTTCTAAAACACAATGACTTACCAATACGTGGTTGGGTTCAAATCGAACCCATTGTTTATTCAAGCACATTGACTCCCAAGTCACAATTACATACCCAAAATCCCACCACTAAAACATGCAGACCCAAAAACAACAAACTATTTGTGTACAATATACCCATACGGGTTTAATCTACAAAGATAATACTAAACCCATAAGTATCTAAAATCCCTTCTTGCCTAGACCGTGATCAATAAAATCACAAATAACGCAAGGTTTGAATCGACCCATTACCAACCAAGCAGAGTGACTCAAACCTCACAGTTGCAAACCAAAGCCTTCATGTTCGGTACTATGCACACTCAGGAACAAATACATATCATCCATTCACGGCTATGAAATAACTAAGTAGATATACTATACCAAACAAAAGTTTGTACTTAAACCAAAATAAACACGATGCACAGTCCAACAAGTTATATAAAAAGAACTTGCAAAAATAATACTTCATAGAAGCAAAGTTGAGCACTCAAAATGATATGATAAACCCCATTAAAAATTAACTAGATTCATAAGGAAACTCAACACACAAGATTTCAACATTAAAACATTAAACAACCATAATATATTCCAATATTTCATAATGAAATAACTATAAAGGGAGACGTGTTTCCATGCATGTTAAGCTTATGTGAAAATCCTTCAAACTCCAAGCAAGATTCCTCTAAGTCGCCCTTAAAAAAAAAACCCAAAGAGAAACACTGTTTCCCAAAATCCCAAGTCAAACCATGGGTATAAACCAATAAATCCACAATTATTATCTTCTAGAAATAGCTCAATGAAATAGCAAAAAATAAAAAATACATGCAACAGCTCCAAAGGGAGAGGAAAGAGCTCACAATTTACATGCAACAACAATAAAAATAGAAAACCAAGTTTGCATGGTAGCTTCTGGTGGAAGCTTCTCCCATTCCCAAGATCCATGGGGATTTCATTTAATGCCTTAAATGTTTGTAGGTGTCATGTAGTGGGTAATTTACCTACCTCCTCCTACCACCTATAGTTTCCCTCCAATACTAACTTGGAGTCTTCGAAAGGTGGAAGCATTAAATAAAACTATAACTCTGTATGGGTCGAGATTCGACCAACCTTTATATATATAAACCATTCAAATCAAAAACTATTTGAATGTAGTCTAATTAATATCCATTAAAAAAAACACGACCAATGGATATGGTCGATAGCCTTCAAAACATTATCAATGCCAATGTAACGTCTTGATCTTGGCAGTTACTATAATAACTTATTTTTGTGATGCTGCAACTATGGAAAAGAGAGTTGTCATGTGAAGGTGTATCCTTTAATCTTGAAAATCATGTTTGCAATGATTAAGTATTACTGTTCTGAACCCTTACATACTGTAACTCTGTTTACTTGGGACTGATGTCATTATAACTTGTGTTTTGTAAATTTGTGAACCTGCAGAATTGCTTTTGTACTTGACGAACTCATATTAATGTTGACAACACACCTTGAATCAATTCCATTGATCCAAGGTATGCTTCAACCTTATTTATTTTCATCTTGTTAGTTGACTTTCCAATAAAGTAAAGTCTGGAACCGAGCTGGAGATTGTGGTAAATTTTAAAAGAACCTGGTTATAGGTATACTTACTTGGCATCATGCTGCCAACGGTAAGGTTTGATTTCCAGGATACATATGAGTTGTAATGCTGGAAAGCGTAAGATAGAAGAAGGTTTGATACAAAGATATCAAGGCATATATTTAGCATTGGACGGAATGTCCTGCACTATACTGGTTTTAAACCCAAGGCGGTAAAATCTACTAGGAACCTGTTATGGAATTGATAAAGGTTGTGTAACCTATGAAATAATATTATATCCTACATGGACTTTAATTTAAAAGGTTATAAACTAACCTAAGGTGGATCCTAAGGACCTATGACCTAGAAGGAAACCTAACTATTTAAATTGAGACCTAAACTATTGCTAGTCCTAAAAGGGACCTATGATACATGTCAAGTGGGAGGATAAGGGGGAAGGTTTAAACTTAAATGAAGGACTTTAATTGCAGTCCTTGTAGTTTTAAATGCCAAGTTTGGTGGGAGCAAAGAAGTTAGAGGCTTCTAACTAACAATACAACTAAATTTGAAATTACATGCAAATTTATAAGAAAGAACTCGCCAAATCTGAGTCGGCGGTGGCGTGGAGAAAGAGGGAGAAAATGCATTCAATGCATTTATTTGCCTTGGTTTTGGTAACCACGCTAGGAAAGAGGAAAGAGGATTTTTTGTGAGCTATTGTTATTCATTTGGGTTTTGGGTTTTCTCTCTCTACATTTTGTTGCTCTTTCGAGCCTGCAAGTTTGTTTTCCAGCCATTGTTGTTTCGACCGCCTCCGAGTGGTTTCTGGGCCTATGGAAACGTGGAAGCAGTTGAGAGAACTGGTGAATAACGTTGTTTGGAGGGAAGAAACTCGAGAAGCTCGGTTGTGACCTTCCACGAGCTAACAAGAAATTATACAGGCATGTTAGGCTCTTTTCTTTAAATAGTTTTGCTCTTTATTAAGCATCTTCATTAAAAGAACTCTGCTCTTATAAATGTGTGTTCTTGTGAAAATATGTTGATATGTTTAGATGTGATCTTTTGCTTGAGTTGTCGTTTGAAAACAAATGCGATTTGGGTATTTTCTTGATGCATACATGAGTAAATGGGTGATCTTTGTTGAAATAGTAACTGAACATGGATTTCGTCTCTGCTGTTTTGATTTCGAAAGTGATGGGTATACAGGTTTTGTTGTCTTTGTGGGTTTGAAACTCACTGAAAGCGACAGTGATGTGTATACTATTTTGAGTTTTGTGTGTGCTCAAAGGATATGGAATCTGTGTGAATGCTTTGACAGGACTTTTGCACGAACTATTCTTCCTTGCCGTATTACAGTGTATGGTGATGTGAATTCTTTTAGGAACAATAGATTTATCGTATCATCTTTACATTTTCCTGATCTAAAACGATACAATGTTCCTCTTATTTTGTTTTGGTACCCATGAATGATTATTTGGAAATAAATTCTTATCGAACCTGGAACAGAGTAACCTGGTTATCTGATGGATTGGGTAGAGCATACAATTTTTATTTCTTCTTTGAACTCAATGATGAATATATATATAATCTGTGGATTTAAACTTCTTCGTTGTTTTCACTAAATCTAAACCTGAGTAGATCCCTTACTCTTGTGATTGGAAAATGATTTCTTTATTTATCTCCAGTGAAATCGGGATCATGTTGCCTTGTTGTATACTCTTACTCATTTTATACTTGGATAGATGTGTCTATTTTCAGTGTAAATAACTAATGGAAATGGTGGCAATTGGAGGTTCAGTTATTATTGATACTTGCGGTTCAGTTATATAATGAATTCATTGAGTATATTTGTTTTGACAACTAGTAAGTTACTATGACTGACTCAATTTTGTGTGGAAGAGATATACATTAGTGCTAACCTAGATTGCATATCACTGCTTTAGGTCTCGGCTATGTTTGGAAAAGAAGTAATGGGAATTTCTATTTCGTTTGGATTATCGATTTATAGATTAATTTTTCTTGACTGTTATCTCTAGTTGATATCCTTCCCTGCATAGGGTTGACCAGTTCGGTTGAGGTAACTGAAAGAGATTACAGAATAGTTCACTGAGAAAAATATACTTCTTTTCTTGTTTCCTTTTCTTTTGATATTGGAACAACTGGCGACTGCCTTCGGGTGTAAGTAATTACAAATTACCTACTGTTTTTCTCTCTCTGAATTGGATGAGTACTATGTTGTTGGTTGAATTCTGAAAAGTGACATAGGTTGTTGTCATGATGTATGATCTGTCCTTCTCTTCTGCATTTGATTTGGTTGAAATCAAGTGAGTAGTATAAAGGTGAAGGAGTTCTGTTTAAATTTCTAGTCAATTCATTATATGAATCCCATTTATAATGATGGAATGGGATTGACAGTGATTGCATTCGAACAGTAATATATATATCAGTTCTTATAAATGCTTCTAATATGAGATTATTTAGAGAAAATATTCTTTGTAATATTTGTCTAAATCTGGAATAAACTCTTTTCGTTTTTAAAGGAAATGGTGATATATCATTGCGTGTTTGCTGTAATTATTTTGAGGAGTTATTAGTTAATAGCATTGTCTGATTTTGATGTTATTTATCGAGACTTGGTTGTTTAAATGGTTCATCCTTATTGGTATTTAACTCTTACGTGATGTCCATATCTATTACGGGATGTTTCATAAAAGCAAAGTTCTTTTATTGAGACAGTTAGTCAAGAGCACCTCATTTTAATGATAAGTGCTTAACATGCTCAGTTCGATGAACTGACCCATGCTAGTAAATTTTGTAGATGGATTCCATGAGTAATAATGAAGACATGTTGTTTTATGATGCTTCTTCTGATTAACTAAAGGATGGATCTTTTCGAGATTTTTATTATTCTTCTCGAAGGAAATGGAAAAAGGAAAAGTTGTATTCTTCTTTCTTTTTGAGTTATCAATGCTGATTGGCATGAATGAAGTCTCGGTTGTTTGGACTTGTAAAATGTATAAATTTTACCTTGAGGAATGAGAGAAGGGAATGGTGTGTTATTTTAAATGTTGTACCATTATTGAATTGTTGAAATATAATCAAGAACATATTCTTATTCGTTGAATTTGTACTTATTCAAATGATGGTTGTTAGATTTAAAAGGACATAACGTCTATTCTTCACTTGAATACAACTTTTAAGTTGGAATGTGCAATTGATTAATACTTAGGTCAATATGGGCTTTTAAATTGACATTAGTAAAAGAGTAAGATAAATATGAACTCTTGTATAAATAATATTTGGAATTAGATTATAAACTAATGAATATTAATGAAGGGACAATTGAATTATGTATTCTGATTTCGTTAATATTCTTTGGGATGTCTTGCCCAAAGGATATTCGGAAAGAGGAATCATATCTCCTCTTAACAAACCTTAAACTGAAGTAAGGTAATTGTAAATAAATGAATACATCTATATGGGAAATAGACCTCATTCAAATGAGGTCTAATGAAATGGAAACCTGAATTTAAAATCAGTTGCGAATAAACTTGATTAAGCTTAGTAAGTTAATCTTACTTCGTTAAGCTGTAGTGGACTGTAAGTCTGAAGCTTTAATTAATGAACTAAGAAAGGAATATGCAATCCTTCGGTAAGGAGGAGTGAATGTATATTAAGCTACGAGACAATTCAAGTCATTCCTAGCTATGCAACTGTAATGAACTATGAGGTTAGAGGATCAAAGAAGGTTGTTGAAACTTATTCTTAAAAATATTAAAGATAAGAATCTAATCAAACTTTTAGGCTGGATGTGTAACCCTAGATGGGAGGATTCCGTAGGATGTTGGCACATGCTAGCTGCAATATGGTGTCTTCATGAAGGTTGGGCCTTCATGACGACACAATGTTGCAGCTGACATGTTGCAACACCCTTTCAATCGAATCATCTAGGTTTACATAAGCTTGGACTTGGCCTCAGTTTTACTTTGGACCAAGTTAGGAATATGACCTTGTATACGGAGTGACTCACGAAGACTAAGGGTAACTAGACACATGCAATCGGACGAGGTATGTCTGTGTACCTTTAGTCATCACGAGTGCCTCTTTATACTCTTTCATATTGCTATCTTGGGTTAAAGTTCAACCTTGACAAGAGGACTAATGTGGTTAGAAAAGACCATTCTAGGTAACAGATGAAGTGGGGTGAAGGACGTATTCCATTGACGAGTATGTTGTCTAGGAATATGATCATGCTAAGCATGTGAGAATCTTTGGCCAAAGTATCGCAAGCTACTGGTTGCGTTGTCCTAAATCACCTAGTTTAAGAAGCAGGATTTCAGATGAATATCGGTAACAGATATTTAGATAGGCCTCTTAAACGGAGCACTTCAATAACCGAAAAGGTAAAGGGAACCAAGTATACTTAGTATACAATGCATGGATTAACATGAAGGATCGGTAAGTAGCCGAGTCATGAAATGAGAGATCGATGAAACTTCAAGCCATGAAATGGGAGATCGGTAGTTCTTCGAGTCATTACAACAACATATGGTTATCTGTTATATGATTGAATGGCATGGAATGTGTGTTCCATATTATGAATATGCGAACAGAGAACATTGGTTTTAAAATCATTGTGTGTTCTAAATTACGTCATTTAGAACAAAGAACAATTATTAAAACTTGATCATGTGTTATGAATTACGTAATTTAGAAAGAGAACGTTATAAAAAAAAAAATTCCCTTGTTCTAATGTCTTAAAATGGGAATGTTATAGCCAACCTATATGGTTATCATAATATATATGCAATACATTTGGTCTAAGACCATGATTTTTAATTTTTTCAATAAACCATGCACAATTTTCTTTCAACAAATTTTCTTATAAGCTGTCATAAAATAAGCTTGTATTAACAATACATTTTAAACCAATCATTTCATTACGTAAATCTACCAATTTAATCACGTATCATCAAGAAAGGAGTATTGATGGGTCTAAGATACTTAACCGATTCAACAAGTTAAATCTAAAATGAAAGACGATCATGATAATACTTTGTGATCATGATACAAAACAAATTAATATGTAATCTTAATCAAATAAAATATAATAAAATTTAATCGTAATAAAGATACTTAAACTTGTACCTTTAACGAAACCAATGTTTTACATGTTCCGATCGAAGGCCCTCTCTTTGTTGTACGATCAATGATCGTTAGTATCAATAGAGTTAGTCATTTCAACGCTCACATTTATTTTTACATAACAAAATAATGTATTACAACCATGTATACATTCAACCATACTTTTGCAAGTTATTACTTCTAGAAGAAAAGTAAACTACAATATCAATAACAGGTACAACAAACAACAAAGTATCCAAACATGGAAATCATCAAACTTAGCAAGATAAAAAAACCAAACAACCAAACAACAAAATATGGTATTAATGTGAGGTGTCTCACAAGTGCTTGGTTACAAGCATAATTACCCGGTTAACTTCTCAACTACGTGTAAGCATGTTTATCCTTTTTAGGGTAAACGTGTGTATGCCTAGCTGCGACACTAGTCGGGTACAACTTCTCACCCCCAAACCTTTGTGATCTACTTCATGCTAATAACCCTATCTTGCGACAACATGAAATGAAAAATTGGGATTTGACAACAACCACCCTTTTTGTACAATCATTTCATCTAAAGTGTAGTCATGTGGGAATTTGTGGCGGGACTTGTAAAAATGGAGTGTTTTCCTTACAATATGCAGATAAGCGTGCCTTCAATTGGGTGAAGGGTCATTAGGTTTGACATGCAACAAAAGATCAATAGTTGAAGCATAATTTTGCATTAACGTATGGATGGTTATTAAGCATCCACATGGATATCAAACCAAATCTATCATGCATGATATCATATGAGTTGTCAAGAACAAAGAAAGAGAGACATGTAGGAACAACAAGAGTTTGATAGAGGAATTGAGAGCCATACATGACAAGTAACTAATGGAAGAGAATTATATACCTCATTGAGCTAATCCTCCGATACTTCATTCTCCTCTATGAAGACCTTATCCAGTGCACCTACAATTCCTTCAAAATTGGCCCTCACTCCGAGATCATGTGAAAGCAAATAAAGTCACATTAGCACCATCGGGCATTGGAGATCAACAATGAGACTAGAAAGTCACGTGTTTTCTCTATGACATCATCATCATCAACCTCCCCATAACCTTCCTCATTTACTCCCTCTCTATAGAAGCCCGGAGTAAAACTCTAACTAGATCACCTACATGGTCATCACCACCTAAACATGTAAACAAAAGCTCGAATAAGAGACATCATGGTTGGTGGGGAAGGATACATTATAAATGCATCCACCTATTCCCCTCTTATCACGGGCATACCTCTCAACCCAAGACACCGGTGTGGATGATGAGATATTATTGGCATCTCAACCATTCACCTTTGGGTGTTGCATCATAACCATTGTCTTACCCATTCGCAACATCCCTCGATTTATTTGAGGCCTTTCAGCTATCTTGTAAGATGGCATCTCCACTTCACACTTTGTTTCATCATTATCATTTGTTTTACATTTTTCTTACACACACACACGTGTGTGTGTGTGTGTGTGTGTGTGTCCCTTTAATGGTTGTTTAAAACAATATTTATGGAAGTTCTTGGGATAGTGAATATGTGTACACAAATTTTGTCTTCTAAATCTTTGAATAACACTTAAAATTCAATTTTTTTCTAGAATCTTCGCCTACAACAACCAATGAAAGTTTTTTTATTGTGTGTTAAGAGTTAATGTCGCATATGCTTTAATATATTTGACATATATTTTATTAATAATATTTAAAGTTATCAAATTTGTTGTGACTCTTACAATATGTGTTAAAATTTATTCTTAATATACCATGATTTTATGTTTTGAAGTATTTTCTATTTTCATTATGCTTATGTATTAATTTAATACTTGTTATTAAACCATATAATAATGTAATTGTAGTAATCCTAAAAAGGCAAAAATCCATTACAACAAGGCTCTTTAGGTTGGTGGCTATAAGAAATATTTAATACTAAAATAACATTACATTAAATAGGATAATCATTTGTATCAATTATTAATATCTAAGTTTTTTATGACACAATTACGAATTAAATGTTAATCTACATATTAGTGTCCACATAAGGCCAACAATGGGAAATTGGAACACAAACCTGGCCTAGAATAGAAATATTAAATGGGAAATAAATAAACGAGATTTTATAATCCATTATAATATAGGTGGATTTTCATGAGAAATTTCAAGTAGAGAGGTTTCTTTGCTTTGAGGGTGGGGGTTCTGTTTTTTTAATCATTAGATTTGGCAAAATTATGTGAGGCAGAAGATGAGTCATGTTGTCCCCAACATTTAACTTTGGTGAATATTTGATTCCACTAAGAAAATATGTTTGTAATCAATCAAATGCAATCAATTTGAAGTCATAAAATAAATCTCAAAAGTATATAGGGCTCGAGAAATTAAAAAAAACGTTAAATATTGAAAGAAATAGCAAAACCAAACTTTCAAAATTTTCAAGAATTTTCTAATTAAACTAAAAATTGCCCTCAACCTCGAGTTTTGATTCCCTACCTTCATAAAATTTTAGGGAATCGAGTTTTAGAAATTCAGAGAAATTTTGCAATTAAATTGAAATTTACACTTCAATCTCGAGTTATGGCTCCCTACCTTCATCAAGTTTGCAAAGAATCAAAGTTTTAGAGAATTGAAGCAGTTTTGTAATTAATTTACAAATTTCTCCTCAACCTCCGAGTTTCAATTTCTTTCCTTTTTGGGTTTTTGGGGAATTAGAGATCCTACCACATCCCTTTTAGATTTAGAAATTTGATACTTGGTTAATCTGGATGATTAAAATGACATGCTTAATTTGAAAAATTAACTGTTATGATCATTTTTAATGATGAAATTGGCATGCTTATTATCATTATGTGGAATTTTGATGATTTGGACTAACTACATTTTTGTTGATGTGAGGTGAATGCAGGATTAGGTACACCCTAGTTAAAAAGTTGAGGGAGGGCATCATCGGGGAGAGGTTGGAAGATCGCGATAATGTACTTGAAACTGTGAAGATAATTGAGAACCAACACACACCATGGGAAGGGGAAGTAACATTTAGTTACTTATGTGATGTGTGACTTACTTATGTTAACTTGTATTTCATCTATCCGTTGATATCGATAGATGATGATCAAATTACGCCGATGTGGCTAAACACCACCGACATAACTCGTCCATCGTACATCGTTATTTAACGATGTTATGAGTAATTAGTTTATTCCTTTTATAAGTAGTTATAATAATTGAATGTGAGTTTGAAAACATAACAAAGTGATTGGAACATGTTGTGTGGTATGATCAATTGTTTGAATAATGGATGGATGACATTTAAATTATTCGTCTTTGATCTCATTGAATTTTTGTATAGCGGGAAAAAGGCCTAACGTAGCATTGAGTTTTGTTTTGCCAAGGGGCATGTGAGATAAGTTATGAGTATAAAATTAATTTAAATCCTAGTGAGATTATGATTTAATTTCATAAATGTTAATCACTTTACTTTAAATAAAACTTAGCCTTAATGTTAAGTAGATGGGAGGTAAGCATTAGTTAAAGTTTTAATTTCAATTCATGCAAACGAAATTAGAGGTGGGATATTTGTTAACTTGTGGGATACATGGATAAGAGAAAGATAAGGAAAGTTTGAGGAGAGTAATTTGGGAGTTAATTGTGAGTTAAGTTGACTTTATGTTGGATACATGAGAAGGAGAAGACGAAGTAAACTAGAATACGAGGAGAAAATGGAGGAGAACGATTGAGGGAAAGGAACTATTTCACCTGGTTTTCTGACTCTATGCACACACGGGTTTTGGGGGAGCGGGAAGAATTGGAGCTTTGGCATTTTTGGCAATCAGTAAACTTGGGAAAAGGGGTTAGAAATGTGTTTCACAGGAAAGGGTTTTTCTAGCTCTCTCTTGTTTGGATTAGATAATGAAATTTATGAAAATAGTTGTTTTGGTTTAATGGAAATGCATGAAAAACACCCATTTTTGTGGGCTTGCGTTTTGATAGTAAAAAATGAAATTTATACCAGTTTAGGTTTACATTTGGTTGTGATTTTGGACTACTACGTTTTATTATTTTGAGGCAATAAAATCTCATTTAGGGCATGCATGTTTTTGGTGATTTTAATGTGAAAATTACCCATTTTGGGCCTGCACATTTTTAGTGATTTTAATGTGAAAAATACCCATTTCAAGCGTGCACATTTTTGGTGATTTTAATGTGAAAAATACCCATTTTGGGCATGCACATTTTTAGTGATTTTAAATGTGAAAAATACCCATTTAGGCCTGCACGTTTTTGTGATTTTAAATGTGAAAAATACCCATTTCGGGCCTACACATTTTTATGATTTTTAAGAAGAAAAATACCCCAAATCTGGGTCTACTCTTTTGGATTTATGGGTTGTGCTATGTTTGCATTCAAGTCAAATTTTATCCTATTTTAATTTTGTGTTTTTTGAAGTTTTAAATTGTGCAAAAACGTTTCAAGGAAATACTTTTCAATCTTTCTGGGTCATTGTTTGCTAATAGAATGGTAGAGAAAATACCCATTATCGGGTTTGCATATTTTTGTATAAAAACAAGGATATATTCATGATTCCTTGGTTGATCTATACCCAAATCTGGGTCTGCTCATTTTGATTTATTGGTTGTGTTTAAGTTGATTGTTACCCTATTTTAAATATGTGCATTCAAAAATATATATAATGTTATGTGTTGTTTACAAGAGGTCGATATGACACTCTTTATGGGTTGGCATAACTTATATGACGAATTGTGTTTTTATTAAATCAACATTGTTTTGGGTCTACATTTTTAGCATTATTTAGATGACATTAATGGTTGTATTTGGGTCGTTTGTATTCCCAATATGGAAAAGGATAATTGCATATTTAAATTAAATAAATGTTCTTTGTCAGTTTGGTTGCATACCTATTTTTGGGACAATATAAAACTAGTTGTTTAAGTGGGAACTCAAACTCATTCTGAACTTGTAAATTGAGAGGAAACAATGATTGAAATATGTAGAGAATGGAAATAAACCCATTACGGGTTGAGCAATAGTTTATTGTTCTTAAAACAATGAAAGATAAGTGATTAGGTGAAATAGGCGGTTATGCCAAATGATTGTTGTAAAAATATAACTTCTTGAGTTACTACTAAACTTTACCTTGTGGTAAATAAATTACAATGCTTGATTATTATCATTGTCTTGATGATTTGGGCATGAGGTTAAAATATGAAGTTTTGATGTTATCATTCATAGAGAGAGACTTACATTATCATGCTCGTAGCAAAGCTACAATCATGATAACATAAGTCCCCACCTTATTAAAACATATTAAAGACATTTAAGTGATAAGTAAAAGTTAAACCAACATATGAATGATTTTGGGGAAAAATAGATTGTTAATTAATTGTTGTTTTGTGCATTGTTAAATGTGCTAAGGAATGTTGTTAAATATTAAACCAGAAATAAAATCCATAAGCTTATGTATGCATGCTAGTACATTATGAAAATCGTACAAGCATACATACATATGCTTATGGTGGGTTGTTTGCCTATGTTTTAAAAGAATATGGAAACATGAATAGATGGTTGTTTTTCCTTTATGATTATGAAATCAAAACATATTGTAAATGTTTAAATGGAATGTTTCTGGATGAGGATTGTTGTTTATGAAGTGGTGTATGAGATAGTTGTGTTGTGAAGGATGACAAATTTTATTTGTTTGTGCAAACTATATGATTAGCTTGCATTAGCATAGCTGGAAAACTTTGGCCAAAGTAATGTATCTAGTTGTATGCATTTTTAGTTCACTTATCCTTATTTTGTACTAGTCAGGAATCATTTGATGGTATTGGTTACTGTGATCTAATGATGGGATGTATTTTTAGAATTTGGGTATATTACACATGGTTCTCAATTTATTATTCCTTATTGATAGTTAATTATCTCAATCTGCCTTCCTCGTGAAGGGTCGGACCCCTCTCGTTTGTGAGAGGTGTGTGGGGGAACCTAAAGGTTCCAAGGTATGAGGAGTAGCACTTCGATGATGTCCTCCCTATGACACAATTACTCATTTGAGATAGACATGTACACAAGAAATTTTGAAAGGAACTTTTGGAAAGAACAAGTTATTGTTGCTTTTAATACTTGTACTAAGTTTGTAATTATACAATGTTGTACTTGAGACATGCATGTTGTCTCATACTTTGGATATAAAATATGATGTAACTTTGATATTTATCATTGACTTATGAACTAATTGTTGGTAAGAATTTTGTATAGAATATTGTGAAAACAATGTATAAAGAATTAAATGATAGTTAAATGTTCAAACTACTATTGAACTCTTGGAAATATGGTAACGAAGGATGATGTTTGATCTTTGGGTTAATTAGCAGTATCGTTGTATAATTTAATTATAGGTGTGGAAAATTATTTCTAAGTTAATTAATTAAAAAATTTGTATTAAAAAAATATTTCCACTTTTTAAGCTTGTGATAATGTATGGGAACGTTACATATCTAGAGTAATTTCACAATTTAATTGCAAATTTCTCCTCAACCTCGAGTTACGATTCAAGTAATGGAGCAACTAAATTATAAAACTATTTGAGATCTCCATTCCTTGAAACTAAAAACTATGTGAGATCTTTAACTCCCGAAACTACAAAAATACCTAAGATCTCAAATTCCCCAAAACTACTTTTTCCTAGGTCTGCAATCATTGCATTGTCCTTCTTTGTAATAACAATGTCACCTCATGGTGGGTGGCATGGTGGGAAATGGTGGAAGCACGAGGGATTCATACATATGCAAGCTTCCCTGTCGGAAGCTAGCAGTGAAGGAGACTTGTAATGCATCCACTTAGTTCTCTCCTTTTATGGGATTGTCTCTCCACCAACATGGTTGGTGGAATGCTTTATACTCGCATGCACCTTTGCCATGGTCAACATGTGGAATATCCACTTCATGTTGTTTCACCTCATAATAAATTCCCTCAAAGATTAATTATTCCTACTTTTGATGTGATGTGTGTCAATAAATAATGTCCCTTATGTTCCAATGTATTTGATGTTATCCTAACACCGATGAATGTCATGTGTTTGTTCATTTTTAAAAAAATCTTTACATTTTTTTGATATTGAAGTATTTGAATGAGCTTTTGGCAAATTTTCAACTTTAGAAATATCTTGAATTATATCATCGATTTTAATCTTTCATATAATGAAGTTCTCAATGTATTTAGTTTGTAAATATGTTTTCCATAATCACCATAAAGAGTTGTTTCTCGATATATTTTCTTAATAATACTTGAAGTTATTAAATTCATCCACCCTTTACAATATGTATTGAAATTTATTCTTAATATACCATATTTTTTTGTTGTGTTTACCTTTTTTATATGTATTAGTTCAACTCTTATGTTATTAAAACATATAATAATATAATTGCAATAATCCCAAAAATTTACAAATCCATTAAAAAGTATGCTTTTACGTTAGCGGCTATTAAGACAAATTTAATAATCAATAAAAATTGCATTAAATAGATGATGTGGTGATGGTAATGATTAAGTATTATTTTGGACCTTACTAAGTAAAATCTATTATCTATAAAGTTGGCACAAAACCACCTAGCTTGCCATGTTTTGTGGTTATCAAATTCAACAAACTACATCAACATGACATGGATGTCAATTCCCCCTAACATGCACCTCTTTCTATAGTTCGTTGTGGCAAGGATAAGTAAATTCCCGACAAGACGACATCACCTCTAACTATCCAAAAATACAAAGGGCTCACATTACAAAAAGTAATTATTGACATTTGAAATATTAAACAACAACTTACTTTTAGAGTTATCTATAAAGTATGCTTCTTCATGTATCTTTACATCACCCCTCAAAAAAATAACATGTGGTCCATATGTGACTTATCAAAAGGAAGAATAGGATTGTACTATATTCCCTACGATAAATTTCTCACCCCAATAATTCTCCTCCCTCAATCCTCTTATTCATCACCCTCCGCCACCTCCAATGTTTCACTTTCGATCCTTTAACTTCTTTGACACCTCCCTATCGACCAAAATCAATCAAATTTAGTCATTTCAAAGGCATGGAATGAATCTTCTAATGAATCTACTTGGTTCCCTCCTTTTACGGTCTTGTATCTTTGCCAGTTTGGTTGATGAAATGTTTACATGCACTACAACCATGGTCAAGATGTGGTATATCCACTTCATGATGTTTCACCTCATAATAATTCCCCTCATATATTAATCATCCCTAATTTTCATGCATCGCGTGTTGGGAATCAATGTCATGTGCATTTTAATGAATTTGATGTTATCCTAAAATTGATGAATGTCGGGGGTTTTTCATAATTAAGTTGGCTTTTTCCAATTATTCAATTTTAGGAAGACCTTGAATCATATCATTGGATTTTAATCTTTCATATAACAAAGTTATCAATGTATTTCTTTTGTAAATAATTTTTCCATCTCTTAAGTATATTTTGTTAATAATGTTTGAAGTTTGTAGACACTCAATTTTGGTAATTCCACTCTTTGACACTACTAGTCTTGACATTTCTTTCTTACTCAAACAAGTGCACTTGACCCATTCTCATCTGATACATCTCTACGTATCTTTCTAGCTTACTTGATCATACTCACTCATCTATTGATAGTTTCGTGAATTAAATGCATGAAATCCATTAAGAAACTTTGTTGGTCATCTTCCAAACTTCACACTTCAAATTGTCTCTCTAGGGTCAAAAATGTACATAAGGGCAGGAACGTCCATACGTTCCTAACCATGGTGTATGGTTTTTCCTTGCTCACTTTGATCTTGAACTTTCAGTTGCACATTATTCTTTGGGTCATTTAATCCTTCTTAGTTGGCCTTTGTAATTTAAATCACCTTGAAGCATATATAAACAAGTGAAATTCACTTGATTTAGAACATAACACTCTTATGGACTCCTATTATAAAAGCTAGCACAAAAGGCACCCAAAACTTCGTACACTTTGTAAATACTTCGCAAATTTATTATGGAAACACCATCTATAAGTTGAAGCTTCCCATTATGTATAGGGACTGCTTCCCACGTTTATAAGCACTCAAATTCATTCACTTAAGTAGATTTGCAAGAGAGAAACTCAAGTCAAACTTTTCAAAGGAAGGATTTTAAATTTGATTGCTACTACAACTAGATATCACATGCTAGGTGGAGAACGACATGCGGTTTGAGGCCTCTTCAAACTAGTGCCAACGTCGACAATGCACGAGGGTGGCCACAACCCAACTAATATTTTTTTACATGACTTCTTATCCATGGTTAGGGTTTGAAATATTGAGTAGAGCATTCAGAGACCCCCACAAAATGACAGAATGACAATGACCTATAAAGAGCAAATAAGATATTTAGATAAATAATAAACCTAAAAATTTACAAATCACGGTTTTGAGCATAGTCAAGACTGTACAAATATGTCAAGATTGTATGAACATTCATGCCCCTACTATATGGTCTTATGTAGGATAATATTCAAGTCACAGCCCAGTTTGAGGCACTCTCGGGTCCAAATCTCCATGTACCATCATTTAGATCACCCGTATAATTCCATAATCATTTGTAATCACTTAATTGTACCCAATCCCTTGTATTAGTAAACTTGTATTGTATCATGTACATTTGTTGCAAGTATTAATACGTTATTATGATATTGAATGATTATTTTTGAAGTTAATTAATCAAAATAACCCATTATAGTTTCTATTTCATTCTTTTTGTTACACTGTGTAAATTGTAATCAAATCTAAAAAGGGTGAAAGCAAATTTATCGAATTTCATGCAATTCTTATAATGTGTCAAAAATTATTCTTAATATACGACATTTTTGTTGTGTTTATTATGTTTTTGCATGTATTAGTTTAACTCTTTTGTTCTTAAAACACATGCTATTGTGATTACAATTATCCCAATAAGTTATAAATCTATTAAAAAGTTGGGCTTTTTATGTTGGAAAACATTAAGAAATATTTAATACTCAACAAACATTGCATTAAATAGATGATGATGAAATAGTAATGATTAAGTCTTTTTTAGACCTTACTAAGTCAAGTCCATTATCTATAAAGTCAGACAAAACCACATAATTTTTCATGTTTTGTGGTTATCAAATTTCAAAGTGCATTGGCGTGACATGGGATGTCAAACCCTCCCAGCATGTCCTTATTTATATAGTTCCTTGTGTCGAGGAGAAGCGTATTCCCCACAATATGACATCGCCTTTAACTATCCACAAAACACAAAGGGATGAAATTGCTAAAAGTAATTATTTACATTTGAAGTATCAAATGACAAGAGGACTACTTTCAAAGCTATATCTAAAGTACATTGCCTCAAGTATCTTCACATTGCACCCCCTTTCTCCTCGGACCCTTTCACAAAAATGACATGTGGTCCATATATGACTTATTGAAAGAAAGAAGAGGATCACCTATGTTCCCTATTATAGATTACCCACCCTAGTAATTCTCCTCACTCAATCCCCTATTTCATCACCCCTAAGGTCCCTCCAATGTTTCACCTTCAATCCTTCAACTTTAACTTCTTCTATGCTTCCCTATTGGCGCATATAGTCAAATTCAATCAATTCAAAGTTATGAAACAAATCTTATAAGTCCACAGGATAAAGTATTCAAAACATTAGCTTAGGGTTAAAAGAAATACGTAAAACAATTTTTTTAGAGTTTTCAAGTAGTTTTGCGATTAGATTATAAATTCTCCTTGACCTCCAAGTTCGATTTTGATTCCCCATTCATCGGGTTTTCGAGGAATCACAATTTTAGAGATCAAGAGAAGTGCAGTAGTAAAATTGTGAATTTCCCTTAACCTTCGAGCTTTGATTCCCTACCTCCATTGGGTTTTTGAGGATCAAAGTTTCCAATATCCAGTGTAAATTGCTCTTGACCTACGAGTTCTAATTCTCGCCTTAATTGGTGTTAGCATAATTTTATGTCATTGTATATATACTTGATTTTCCTAATGGAAGCGTATAAAATATGCAACAATTAAGGAATGCCATCTATTGATAGGGTGACGTTCCTCTGCGTTTGAGAGGGGAAGTTCCCTTGTACGATGGGGGCATTTGTATTTTTGGTGTTGTTAACTGAAAAACACAAAGGGAAAAAAAAGGGAATGAGAAAAATAGAGAAAGAAGATGAAGAATGCGAGAAATATATAGTAGAATAAACACAAAGAACTGCTAAAATATCTCAAACATAAAAACAATACAAAACCCTCTCTCAGATTACATGAAGGGAAAAAATGATGAATGCAAACTACAAAGCACAAAATCCTCATTATCCGTGAATTATCATTATCAATGAATTATCGAAAAATATACGAAGGAAAAACAACATTAATGACATCATTCAATTATAAATAGAAAGACAACGTCATAATTGACGAACTTTAACAATATAAAGATAAAAACATTGCATTCATGAAATGACAATCAACACAATAAAATTTAAATAGTGCAGAACATTGAAAATACAATTTTAACCTCAAGGAAGTTCTAAGAAAACAGTTAACACATTTATAAAATACAATTAATTTGATGGAGAAATTATGAAAAAGGGTAACATTCCATCAATGTTGTTCAAACCGTTAGCCTTGAATATGCATACTACTTAATCTCACTAAGTACCTATGTTGGACCATGCTTGGGCTTGGGCCTTGGCCCGACTAAAACTCTTAGAAATGTGTTAAGGAACTGATTCGGAGATGACAGGTTTGGGCGGAATTGGAAGTAAGACTTGATGGGGAATAAGGAAATGTTCCTCTAATTCTCATGACAAGTGATTCACATCCATCAACTATGTTCCACACTTCAATTTCAGACTATAGCCGATCCCTTCAACTATGCAAAACTTTCACCATCCAAATCAAGAATTATACTGTCCTTCATGCCTTACCTTTACGAAATAGAACATTATTATCTAACCGGAGACAGAAATCATGGAGATTTTACTATCGAACGAAATAAAGAAATTTAGAGGTTTAAATTGTGCGGGGACCAAAATGAGACTGACGAAGAGTTTGTACTGAAAATTCATTTCTTACCCGCTTCTGATATTATGAGATCAAAATCAACAAGTTTCAGACAGTCTGATTTTGAGCGACAACAATTGGGTTTTGGGAATCAAAGTTTTGGAGATCCAAAACAGTTTTATAGCTAAATTACAAATTGTTCCTTAATCACCCGAGTTCCGACTCCCTACCTTCACTGGGTTTTTTAGGAATTGAAGTTTCAGAGATTTGGAGTAATTTTATAAATAAATTACAAATTGAGCTCCTCAACCTCAGAGTTCTGATTGCATACCTTCATTGGTTTTTTGTGGAATTAAAATTTCAAATATCTGGTGTAGTTTTGTAATTAAATTACAAATTTCTCCGAAACCTCTGAGTTTTGATTCCCTGCCTTTAATGGGCTTTTGCTTTTGAGGAATCAGAGTTTTGGAGATCTAGAGCAATTTTGTAATTGAATTACAAATTGTTTTTCAACCTCTGAATTTTGATTCTTGTCTTCATCAGGTTTTTGGGGAGTCAAAGTTTTTGAGATCCAAAGCAGTTTTGCAATTAAATTACAAATTGCTCCTCAACCTTAGAGTTTTGATTCCCCACCTTCATTACGGTTTTTGAGGAATCGGTGTATCAAAGGTCCAAAACATTTTGCAACTAAATTGCAAAACCGCCTAAGATCTTTGATTCCCTAAAATTGGAAAATTGTTTGAGATCTATGATTCCCCGAAATTGCAAAACTGCTTGACATCTTCGATTCCTTGAAATTACTTTTTCCTAGGTTTGCAAACATTGTGTTTTCCTTCTCTTTACAAGCAACATCACCTCGTGATGGATGACTTGGTGGGAAAGGGTGGATGCACGATAGATTCAAACATATGTAAGCTTCCCTATCTATAGGTGGTGGTGAAGGAGACTTTTATTACATCCACTTGGTTCTCTTCTTTTGTAGGCATGCCTCTCTGCCAAAGCATGGATGACGATATGTTTTATGTTCCGTGGGTGCCACTACCATGGTCAACATGTGGCATCTCCACTTCATATTGATCCACATCATGAGAATGCCACTCAAGGATTAATTGACCCTACTTTTGACATATTGCGTGTCTGGAATTGATGTCCCCTACATTCCTATTTATTTGTCATACATTTTATTAATAATGTTTGAAGTCATCAAATTTCATACGACCTAAAATATGCATTGAATTTTATCCTCAATATACCATATTTTTCTATTGTGTATTTTTTTTGTATGGATTAACTCAATGCTTATGTTATTAAAACACATAATAATGTAATTGTAGTAATCCCAAAAAGTTACAAATCCATTAAAAAGTACAACTTTTGAAGTTGGTAACTATTAAGATAGATTTATTACTCAATAAACATTACATTAAATAGATGATGCAATTATGGTAATGATTAAGTATTTTTTGGACGTTAAGTTAAATCTACTATCTATAAAGTTAGCGCAAAATCACTTGGCTTGCCATGTTTTGTGATTATCAAATTCGACAATTACATCGGCGTGAAATGGGATGCCAAGTCCCATCAACACGTCCCTATTTCTACAATTCCTTAAGGCAAGAATAAACGAATTCCCCACAACATGGCATCACCTCTAACTTTGCACAAAACACAAAGTGTTGACATTACAAAAACAATTGTTAACTAGAAGGGCTTACTTTCACAACTATTTCCGAAGTACGATGCCTCAATATCTTCATATCACACCTCCTTTCTCTTTTATAAATGACATATAATCCATATGTGACTTTTCTAAGAAAAAGATTGCCTATATTCCTTACATTAGATTGCCCATCCTTGAACCCCTTATTCTCACTCTTACCCCCATGGAGAAGAGGACTAGGATTGGGGTCCATAGCGAGAGGGAAAGGTGTCATTATTCTTACGGAAACACATGAACACGATGGATGCAAAGTTCCAGACTTTGAAGGGTACAAGAAAATCTCAATATGGAATGAAGGGACAAAAATAGGTAAAGGGCATGGAGGAGTCACAATGCTAATAAGGGAATTATGGGATGGAACCGTATCAATAGAAAAGGAGGACCCAAATAAATAGTTCATATGGCTGAAAATAATAGATAATGAAGTAACAATTAGGTTGGTTGCTTGCTACTTTGCACCAAAAAGCTCAAAGATCTACAAGAAGAAAAATATGGATAGTGGAGATCCTTTTCTTTGCTTTAAATAAAGACATTTTTATTTTTAGCGCCTTAGGGAAATTGTTTTAATAGGCGATTTCAATGCAAGGACAACAAACAATCAATCACTTTAGTTGAGCAATGATGAAGGAGGGGATAAAAACCCATTATGGCTTGAAGAAAATGGAGACCAACTTTGGAAAAGAGACTCACAAGATGGGAATGGAAGTGTAACACACTTTGGAGTAGAACTATTAGGGCTATGTAGCTTGTATGGTATGGTCATTTGTAATGGCATGAGAATGTGGCCAAGGTTAGGAGATGTCACATGTAAAACATACAATGGGAAAAATGTGGTGGACTATGTAATTTGCTCTCAGAATTCTGTCTCTAAGATATTGGAGTTTGACATTGGGGATTGCCTTAGGGAGCTAAAATTTGATCATATGCCACTTCTTGTGAAGTTTGGCTTTTCCAATAACAAACAGCAAGGTGGTCAAGCCCAACACATGCAAAAGATGGCTCAATCTAAGGGAAAAATCCTCTTGAATCAAAAAAATTAGGAGCTCTTCACGACAACACTTAAACAACAATTGTAGGTGACAAAAAATGGCACAAGGAAGAAAACAATGAAGAGAGTGTTCATATAGGTAGTAGTATGTTGATCCCTTTAATCCTCAAGGTGCTAGAGGTTTGTAAGAGGTCTCGACCTAGGAAAGGGGTTGTAAATACTTTCCCAGCTAATCCGTGGTACGATGATGTATGCAAGGCCGCAAAATGATCCCTTAAAGAGAATGGGAACGACAAACAAAGCAAGAAAAGACTGAAAATTTGATAAAAGCTAAAAAGAAAGTTATGTACTCTCAAGAAGGAAAGAATTAATATCTTTGAGTAAACACAACCCCAAAGGCTTTTGGAGACAGTTACAACAAAAACATAAACAAATAGAGAATAATATCATAGATGGTCAATGGATAGAGTATGCAAAACTCTTATATGAGAGAACATAAGAAAAAGATAAACCCCCATAATTAACACGTCAACCAAGCTCTTTTTAGTGGAAGATATCAAACAAGGCATAAAGAAATTGGCAGGAGGTAAGGCACAAGACATTGACGGGAACCTAAGTGAATTTCTAAAATGGGGAGTTAAAGCCCTTGCTCCACACATCACAAGAGTTTTTAACAGTGTCACACAAGATGGCTTTTCGATAAAATGGACAACTAGCGTAGTTATCCCTCTATACAAAAATGGGGATGTCAATAATCCTTCTAACTACCGCACTATTATGGTCAACCCTCTCCTTGGAAAATTTTTTGGGAGCTTGGTAGAAAGAAGAATCAGTAGCTGGGCGGAAAGAGAGGGAAAAAGAGCTAAAGGAAAAACACATTTTAGACCAAAATATTCCACCATTGACCATTGCATCACTCTTAGACATTTGATTGAAAAAGTTTGGAACACTCAAGGGGAGGAAGTATTTTGTTGCTTTGTTGACTTTAAAAAAGCCTTTGACATAATGCCTAGAGAAAAACGTGGAACAAAATGGAGGAACTTGGGATTCTTGATGAGTATAGAGCTGCAATAGTGCATAAACTTTATGAGCAAGTTAAAGCTAAAATCAGAACTAGCGAGGGCATGTCTGAATGTTTTGGTAGCGACATTGGAGTTAAACAGGGATGTCCTCTATCTCCTACTTTGTTTGGTTTATACATAGATAAACTAGAGGAATGGTTAAACAAAACAGATGCGGGTGATATCCAACTGACTATCTATGTGGTGAAGCTACTTTTATATGCAAATGACCTTATTCTAATTGCAAAAAATGCCCATGATTTAAGAGCACATTTGAGGGCCTTAGAACTCTTTTGCAAGAGGTTGGGATGCAAGTGAACACTAGCAAGACCAAAGTCATGATTTTTTCCTTAAAAAGGAAGAAGCAACAGGTTACATTTATTTTTTATGGCAGCCCACTAGAAATAGTGGAAGAGTACAAATACCTTGGAATTGTTTTCCACAATAGGCTCAGCTGGGAGACTTGTAGAGCAAAAAGGATTCAAGGAGGTTGGAGAGCATCTTACCTACTCTAGGACATGTGTAGAAAAGCAAAATTATGGGATTGGAAAACCAAGAAAACCCTCTTTGGTTTGTTGGTCATGCCTGTTGTCCTCTATGGGTGTGAAGTATGGGGGAGTAGTATGTCAAATCACAAATGGAGACAACTAGAGAGAATCCAAAAGCACCTAATCACTAGTAGCATCAAAGTCAAAGCAACAATTCTGTATGAGATCCTTTTGGCTGAAACAGGAACTTTCCGATGGAGGCATCAACATTAACCCATTGATAAGTTATTTAAAAAAGTTGAAAACATGGATAACCATCATTGGCCCAAAATGGTCATTGAGGAGGCCGTTGGACCGTAGGAAGAAGACATGGATGAAGCAGTTTAATAAGTGGATGGACAAATGGGACATTAAGCTGCAGGATTGTCCCAACACCAATGCGGTTATGAAAAGATTGTCTTAGAAGAATTCAAGACTGCCATGTGGACAAAACAAATTGGCTGAAAAAAAACATACTATATTAAAAAGTTTAACCCCACTTGGGAGCATGGAGAAAAAGTATATTTAAAGGTTGCCCTTAAGGGTAAGGCTAGAATGTTAGCAGGTTAGTTGAGGACAGTAGCACACCATCTTAGGTGTGAGACTTGGATGGTCCCCAAGGAAAATAGGGAAGAAAGAACCTGCATTTTCTACAGTTTAGAGGTGGTTGAAACTAAGTGTCATTTTATTTTAGAATGTGCTCCATGCAAAGATATCCGCTTAAAATATGATTTGAAGGTGAGCAGCCTAATTAAGTTATTTGACGAGGAAAGGATCCACAAAACAACTAATTTCCAATATTTGATCTGTAGCAGAAGATCCGACCTCGTTCGAAATCTGAAATTTTATTAATGTTGCGGCTTTGGGTTCCTTAGAGTGCTTGTTAAAAGTCATTCATTCAATCCTCAACATCTTCCTGCACAGTTCGGGGTCGGCCAGGTTGGAAAATTTGAGTGTTTTTCTTAAAAATTTATTGGCTACCACTAGCGGCCCTCGGAAAGTCTCGTGGGTGAAACCGAAATGAAGATTTCAATGGTGGTTTAGTGCGGAAGAGGGCGAAGAGGCGAGTGAGCACCATCATTATCAATTGAAATGAGCATTTTGAGTTGTATGAGCTTTAACTTGCATGGCGACAGGTCAGAGACAGGGGCCGCGGATGAAGACAACAACCACAGCTGGGAAAGACGCAGAGATATCTGCATCTCTATTATCACCAAATACTCACCCACCATTCTCTGCACTCAACAAGCCCTTAAGACTCAGTTAGATGACTTGCACCACGCATTACCAGGTATTTCTCTTTTCACGTGCCTGTGCTGTCGCTAACAAACAACCCTCATATCAATCATCTTTTCAATTTCTCAGAAATAAGAAACCGTCCACAGCTTGCTCCAAAATTTAGTTTTCGAAATCTTTTATTTATTCGTATCTGTTGTAAATAACAATTACTAATCTTGATTTTCAGAGTCTGCTAAAATTTATTACAAGAACCCAAAGAAACCGAATGCAGATGTTTGCGTTTCAGTACGTGTGTTTCCATACAGGATTTCTGTATTCTGTGTGGGTAAAAATGTGCCACACCCCTCTCCCACTCGCTGCTCTACCCCTTGTACCCCTACACCTACTCCCTACCTCTGCTCCCCTTCCTTGCCTGCCCCGGTTGAGCATACTGAGACTGGTCCGTCATAAAAGTAACATTTAGCTCAATGGTAGAGCACCCTGGCATGCAATTGGAGGTCCTAGGTTCAAGTCCTGCCTGGTCCATGGAAACCAACATTCTATTGTTCAAGTAAACCTTCAACTATCACTGATTTCAGCTGCAAACAAATATTTAATCAATTTCAGTCACTCCAATACGTCTTCACTTCTTTGTCCACGAAACTCCTTCATCAAGCACTTTACTTTGTTTTGCACTTCTTTCCTTAACCACAGAAAAATGGCCACGGACTTCAACCGCGATGTCTTCTACCCAAAAATAGAGGCCCCTCCCAACCAAATTGCTTCTTATCAATCCTCTTTACTTGTTTGCTTCCATATTGTCAAGGCTTAGAAAATGGCAAATAAAATTCATATTGGAAGTGATAGTGCTTAAATGGCCTTTGAAATGGTCCTTGACATCATGCTTAGGGCAAAAGGGTCATACAAGGTTTAAATGTGAAAACACCCCATAAATATCCCAAGAAGCAACTTGAAAGATTTATTAGGTCATCTAGTGGCATCATGTTCTGTCCAAGGCATGTGGTCTTATAATGGTAATGTAGGCCATCCTAACACCCCATGCGGTCAAGGTTATTGAGCCCATTTCATGAACGTACATATGTATGAAGGCATGCTAATCTCCCCAAATTCACTCATTGTTAATTGTTCATGGCATCACTTCATTCATTACATCATTTAGGTACTGGCACAAATCTCTAACCGCTCAACTTAGGATTTTGGCCAACATCTAATGCAGGGTGATTTCTAGTCATTTAAGCTGTATAAAGAAGCATTATACAGTCATGGGAAGCTTGGTTCCATAGTTGGAAAACTTACCTAGTACTCGCAATTTTTTATAAAAAATGAGTATTTTCTGAATGTACTTGCTGCTGAGTCTGTGATGAGTTTTGGGATAGTACCCAATACTTGTGAAACACTAAAATTCCAAGGGAAACACTGAAATATAGGGGTTTTACATTGCAAAAACGCTGTTTCGCTTCTTTTTAAGTGCACACGCCCACACATTTTCATTACACAGTATATGGGCATCCTTTAAGCAAATTGGAGGAGGTTTATAACGGATTTGTAGAGCAGATTTGAAGAATTTCGAGTTTCCAGGTTTGTACTTTTTTAATTTTCTTTTTTTCCAAGCATGTAAATTCTTTCTAAAATTTTAATGTTATGTTTCTAAACATGATTCACAATTTTAAATGCATTCCATTCAATTCCCACATTGTTTATCAGTGATTTATGCTAGTTTTCCATAATTTATGAATGGAATTGTTAGTTTGTTTTCCTGTACATAGGGTTTACAGTATATACCATATGGTTTAGGTGATTTTTGTAAAGCTATTTCTTTGGTATTTGAACATGTTGCAGGTTAGCATTCAGTAGTATCCAGCTTAACATTAGGCTCAACAAGTGGAATTCATCATGTTGGAAGTATGTTGTATATGGACTGACCACGGGATTGTGATTTGAATGCTATGCTCGAAGAAGGTTTCTAGAGGCATCAATCGCTTCAAGTACCATATCGCATACGTTCATTGCTGCGACATCACGTCGTGTGATGTCACGAAAGAGGCAAAATGAGAGATACATGCAACACATGTAGTATTGGAAGAGAAGAAACCAGAGAGGAAAATGATACAAGTAGCCATAATAACAACCACTAATCTACACTCGACATTAAAAATGAGGTATACATGATAGAAATTGTGGGCTCAGGTTGTGGTCCACAGACAAGACATCCATGTCATCTAGTTTGAACAAAGTCCAGTCAAAGGGCATTTTTGTACCTAGAAACATACCTAGAGCAAAAGCTTCGTTCACAAAGTACAAGGTGAAACACGGAGGTTAACTTGAAAGAAAACAAGGCATGTACAATTTATTGATATTACAACCTTCGCTTTAACTTGGCAAAGTGCTCATACTGAGAGTGTTTGGTGACGTTGTTGATGGCGGCAAGGAAAGATCATAAGGCTCCCTCTCCAAAAGACTTAAGTGAGAGGTTGTTCCAAAATGATATTGAGGATACAAAGTCAATTTGGGAAGAACAAAAGAAGCAGTGACAAAAGTTTAGTTACACAATTTTTTCAGATAGATGGACATATGAGCTTCAAATGGTGACGTGATTTTCTTGAAGTCAATTGATGCCTCTAACAAAGTAAAAAATGCAGAAAATTTGAGCCCGATGTTGGAGGAGGGTGTCTTAGGGGCATCAAGAATTTTGTGCAAGTTGTCATTTACAATACAACATCACATGTGAAGGTTGGGAAATTGCTTTAGGCCAAACATCCAACGCTTTTGAATACCTTACACGGCCCATTGCCTTTACCTCCTTTTGGAGAACATAGACAAACTTGATTGGGTGAGACCATTTGTAGAAGATGCCGAAATATCACAAAATAGATTTATAATAACAAATGTTAATAAAGAGCCGATGGGGTGGGAGTGGTGCGGTCAAATCACATGGTCGTGTGCTTGCCTACCCAGTTCAAATCCCCGAGTCACGATCGTCCTTGGAGGTGGTTTCACCATTGGAGGCGGCTTCTCTGCTCGTGTTGACACTAGTGGTTTCTCTCGCTCGCGACGTGTTTGGTGGCTCTCCTCTCACTGCTAACTCGGTGGTTGCTCCACTCATTGTTGACGCTTACTTCTCCTCTCGCGCTTGACGCGTTGGTGGTTTGCTCCGCTCACTAATGATTCTCACATTGTTGTCACTGGTGGCTGTTCCGCTTGCTGCTGATTCTGGTGGTTGCTCCTCTCGCTGCTGACGCTGGTGGCTGTTCCTCTCGCTCCATTCACTGATAGTTGTCCCACTCGCTGCGGCCGTTGTCGTTGGTCGTTGCATCTTCACTATGGTTTCATGGTTGCTCCAATTGGGTTCCTAAATAGTGGTCCCCTTCATTGTAACTAGGTTGTGGTTCCTCTCAAGAAAAATCCTCAATTGTACAAGGATGTGGGTCCTTTCAAACACCCTCAATTTACCCTCAATCCAAAAAAAAAAAAAAATGTTAATAAAGAGGCGATGGTGGACCTTTGACCATGCATTGAGAGGATTACTCTTAAGGTTGAGGCAAGGGACCTCATTACTTTAGAGTTACAAAATTAGAAGCATGTTAAGGGAAGGCTCTTTTTTACCACTAGCTACTCTAATGAGATCCTCTTAGACACCAAATAACAAAAATTGGAGTCTCTATTTATATCTTACAAATTTATAGTCATTAATTACTTACAAACTTTTGAATATCTTGTTTGTAAGTTCATCGATGGAAATATTGGGGTGGAAATACCCCAAATCTTCAAAAGCTAACTCTCCATGTTTTATCTCAACCTTGTCATGCTTCTATATGTGAGCGCAACTAAAGTTTGTTTGAGGCCATTCACACAAAGAAGCATAATAAGTTGACTCAACAATGCCTCAATGACCTAGTTTTTGAGTAGTACAATCTTTGGCTTTGCACAAGAAAGATGGAGGACACATTGAAAGGAGCCTATTGTTTTGGATGAGATTGATCCCTACTATTATTGGATTGTGCAAGAAGAGGAGATCCCCATGTTCACAGAGGACGAAATTGCTGATTTCGAGAGGGAACTGTACGTACCCAAAATTGTAGGGTACTGTACCGTCGAACGATGTTACACATACCCCAATGATGATACAGGTCGCCTCACAAGGTGTTCGGGATCTAGAGAAGCTCACGAAGTATATGTTAGCATCCCAAATGCTTTATCCAAGTTCCTTGTGCTTTGCTTTATCCTCTGCCTTTCTTTTTCTAAGCTTTTTGACCTTCAGTGACGAAACCGCCGCCCTGCTCAGGGCGGCGGTCCTTCACGTGTTTTCCAACACGTTCTTTTGATCGCGACTTGCATAATTTTTCAACTTTCACCAACTTTTCTCAACCGCCTTAGCTTGTATTAATGTTTTATGTTCCCTGGAATAGTGTTTCTTCATTGTTTAATGGTAAAAGAGTTCTAATAGGAATTACCTTTGGGTGAATGTGAAATCTATAAATAGCTAGCTTGTTTTCAAGCAAATGGCCCCTCAACTTCTCATTTCCATTGTTTAGTCTTTGAATTTCTTGTTTAGAACTCATTTTGTTTTCATTTTTGCATCCATGCTAGTTTTTCCTTTTCTATTAGAAGCCATTCGATCTTCTTGCTCCAGTCTTGTTCATTGTTGTTCATACAAATTAGTTTAGAGCAGAGTAGTGTCATTTGTAGATTGAATCCATTAGAGTTGCAGGTTGTGTTCTTCATGAAGGTAGATTCTAGAATCTCTCGGTACACTTGTGTTGTATTCCCGCAATAAATCCCGCTAGGAATTGCATACGCCAAGCTCTGTCACTTGTGCTATCCCTCTCCTACTCGCATTATATTCGGTCTATATCCAAAGTTGCCATTGTTCAAAATACCTTTTTCTGTTGATGCTAGCATATACACGCTCTTCTGGATTCACGTGAACACGAAGGAACGAGGAGATCATTATGAGGGGACAAAATCATACACTACTGGATTCGCCACTGTTATGCAAATTCCAGGTTTTATCTGTCAAAGTTCTAGTTAAAACATATCAAATAGAGTAGTGAAATATTTCATTTCAGTTAAGTTTCATTTTCGATATTGCCAGGGAAGCTGTGGGGATTGATAGTTTCTCAGAAACTATGATTCATTCCTCACTTCTGAGGTAGGATTGAGAATCTTTCAATTAAGTTAATCAACTATCTAGTTATTTAGGATAAACTCACAACTGCACAGGCAAGTAGCTACACTGGGCTACCTTGCTTGTTTTAATTTTGTTATTAGATTAGTTGTCATTTTCTGAATATATTAGATTAGTTGCTCTTTCAATTCTATTAAAAATTCTATCAAAAATACAAAAATAGAGGAATATATATATGTTGTAGATATATCTTGCATAATTAGTTTATTTCGTTTCAGTTAGGTTTATATTGATCTTGTATGACAATCATGGGACCTAGGGAGCCCAGGGAATACATTTTTGAGCCAATCGTGCCTCAACCCAATCTTGTTGTAGCATTAACTGACATAGACCAAAATCTCAAAATTGGTCTTAGAACAACAATGAGACCTACAAGAAATCAACACACAGCTAAGAGGATTAAACATAGAAGACAGCAAAGCACACACGTTTTGGTCAAATCAGCCAAATTATAGACTGCCTTGATAGATATCCGTATGACTGTAGAAAGACCTAAAAGAGAGCAAACATTCGGTTGTGATCCACTAGTCCCATAGCCAGATGCAGGAGACCTCCTCGTTGATATAGACACTAGCTTACGTATCCAAGTTGCTAGAACACCTGTTAGGTACTCGAGAAAATCGTGCAACTTCTAGTTCTAAACGTAGAGGCCGAAAAGGCATACGATTTGGATACTCGGAATTAGGGGTTGACTCTTCACATGACCATAGGAGGTCCACAGCAACCATGAACTTACGGTTGTGATCCGCAGGTCCCACAACCCAACGGGCCTACAAATCAATCAAATATTGACAACAGCTTGCGAATGCTGGTGTTTAGGTCTTCTCCACTTCCACCAGACATCATCACACAACTATCATTATTAAACGTAGCAGCTAACCAAGCTAAAGATTTCTAGACTAGACCAGAAAATCGTCCATAAAGCACCAAAAGATCCACTACACATTTAACCATTCCATTTTCATGACCTTGACGGGAGATATATACGAAACACCCATAGGTCATCTTCCACGTATTCCACAACCCATAGATCGGATCACGGCAGAGCTCGATATTGATTGGAGCCTTCGAGCAGCTATCCTCGCCGAACGATCTATCACACCGGTTCAGGTTAGGAGGGCCTTCTTTGCCTTAGATTCGCAGATCCCATTATTGCGTGTTGAAGACATAAGATTACCTAACTAGCTTATTTGCATCCCGCGTGTATTCCATCCCCACCGGCTGTCTCGGCATGACCTCGGGAGGTCGGGTGCGAGGAAGAGTTACTTGTAGATTCCCATGCTCGCATGTCACTTTTCCATCGTACAGGAACCTATGGACGGTGTAGGTACAATAGAAGCAAGAGAGATTGGATTGGATGACATCATTGTAGATGATGTTGAACATGAGGCATAGGAGTCATTGCCATCTAGTACTAGGGTGGCTGTAGTCGCCATCTTCTAGGAGGAGCGAATGACTATAATCGAGTGTGAGGAATAGAGTCACTAGACCCTCTCTCAATTTTTTCTCTAGAAGGAAAGAGGAAATTGTAAATTCTTGTAATTTGTAACTTACATGAACATACGATCTATGATGTAGATTTGTTGGTTGTCTATTGAAAATTACACACCAACCAACAAATCTACCTAACAATATATGTCATTTTTTTCCAAAAGAGAGAAAATGGTAAATATCTTCACAACAAACCAATAAAAGGGAGCTAGACTAGAGTTTTATTTTTCCTTTCCTAAAGAGATGAAAGGTTGGGAAGTCATTTGTAGTAATTTTTCTGGTCTTGGAAGGTAGCTAGAAATTTGTCTCTCATGTCTTAGAATTTGGGCCAATCGCCCCTAAGAGAATGAAGGTAATTGCAGCCACAAACGATGCGCACAATCCTCGACTCGGAGTTGAGTCAAGGTGTGTGGAGCACCTCGGAGGATAATGTTGATGTCGGTGAGGCCATTGCAAAGTGAGTCCAATCCTTAGATCATGTAATCAACCCGGGCACGTTTTCAAGTTCCCGAGAGTCGAGGGTTTCTTTGTCGGAGATTTGCTTAGCCCACATTTGACATATTTACGCTGGGCAACCCAAATAGGAAATCGTGGATACATTTTTTGTGTAGATAACGATTTCTTCCATTTGTAACTCCTTTTTCAATCATCACCACATGGTCTTTCTTCCGGAGGGTGCTAGTTGGGAAGCTCTTTATTTTGCATGGGAGGCAAGCTGCTATTCGAAATTCTTGAATTACTCAAATAGTAGGATGACAAGCTTATATATCTACTAGATTGACTTCAGCTCCTCCACTTTGAGCATTGCAGTAGGGAAAAGGTGTTGAATAATTAGTTCGTACATGCAAAATGCAGGAATGGCCATGGCAGGCTTGTAGAGAAAGCTGTCTCAAATGGTGTTTGGGGCTTGCTCAACGTTCTAAAAATTCTTGAAACCTACCATCCCAAGAGTATAGGGAACAAAGTCCTCCCTAAGATTGTCCAAAATGAAGTAGGCACGATCGTGCCTAGAAGAGATATCACAAAACTCTATACCCCTCATATTTGAAGGAATTATAGCCATGAATGCGAGTTTGAGTTATAGGAGGAACAAGTAGAAACAATTGACCGAAGGGGACATGGTAGAAAATTGTGAACCTATTTGAGGAAGGGCCTTGCTTGAAAGACTCAACAATGTGTGCCAAAGCAAAACTCGAATAAAGAGGAGCATCCTTGTAAGAGAAAAGTCCCATTTAGGTCAATCGTGTCACGCTTTCATCTGCGCGGGTCAATGGAATGCCACGAGGTTATCTTGGGAGGACAATTGAAATGATTGTGAGGAATGCAAAGTCACATTTACATTTATTAACTAATTAACTTAACTTTCACCCTTGAATAAATTCTTTTGTTAATGTTTAATTTTATAATATTTTTGGTTAAGTAGTCTAGGCACTGTCTTGCTTGAGCTGCCCTACAAGACTTGGTCAATCCGAGGGGAGAACACTTTCTAACTTGCAAAACAACCCGAGCTTGATATTGAAGTTTGTTAGAAGATCAAATGATTAGTTTGCTTCTTAGAAGTAGTGGACAAAGGTGATTTGTTGTAAAGAGTTATGAGCTTCAAATGTAGGGTTGAAGGAGTAATTGAGCTTCCAATTGGCGGTTGTTTGTTTTATCATTGCACGAATCACCAAGAGTGAGTCGTCTTGACCTCTAATTGTCCACCACATAAGATTTGGTTTTGTTGTTCATTGTGAGGGGGACCCAAAAACAGTTATGGCCTGCCACTCTTGGATTTCCCCTTGAAGCATTGTCAAATTTAGCTTTCTCTAGCCGAGTTTGGGGACAACCATCAAAACTTGAGTCTTTTCTTACTTGTTCTTTTCCCATTTATAGCCCACAAGGAGATCGATAGCCTATTTGAAGAATAAGATTGTTGATGTGCTTTTGGGGGGGTGGAAGGCCGTAGGATCTAAGAAGGGTGGATACCTATTCTAAGATGGCGACTTCCATTTGATGAGTAAACATGCCCAGGAGAGGGCTTCATCCTGAAGATCATTCTATTTCTTTCTAGCTAGAGGCCGAAGGCTTCACGCTACAAGAGTTGGGGTTGATGCACTGATAGAGGGCAAAACTTGAATAGGATGGATAATGCCATATTTGTATGAGATCTTTAATTGAGTGAGGAAGACCTAGGAGTAAGGTTTTGGAGAATCCTAAACCAAGTTCTCTTAGCTAATGAGCAATTGAGGAGGATGTGGTCCACTATGAGTTTGCGTTGCAAAAGACATGTCTAATGGGGTTTTGGAAACCTTTTTGGAGGTTATTGTATGTTAAGACGTTGTTTTGGTCTTCCTATGAACTAAAGGTGCCCCTTTTGGAAGACTCGAATGGAACCATATTCTTTGGTTTGGCCATTCTACTTTCACACATGGGGTCTCTTACTGTAGTACCTTGATTGTACTCCAAATTTACTAGATAAGACTCAATTGGTAATCCATTCCATTGTAGAGAGTCTTCCTGTTACTATGAGGGAGTTTTATGACCTTAAGTTTATAAGCTATTTGCTCCACTTGGGTTGTGATGTTGATCTTGTTCTAGCTCTTCCGGACAAAGAGGTCACCCCATTGTCATCAAGAAGCTAGAGATGATTATTCTTGTCTCCAAAGCTGCAGTGAGAGTTCATGGATCCTTGAAAGTGAACCAATACCCTTTAGTGGAGGAAGTTATTGCTAAGATTCATTCAAAAAGTTGTATTGTGCTCATGTGCCGATCTCTCATGTCGATTTAGTGGAGATAATACTTTTGTAGGAGCAAAGGAAGTTCTTGATGTGGGAGTCATTGGGTAAGATACAAGTGGTGAACATGCTTTCTTGAGATGGAGAATCCAAATATTTTGCTCTTAAGACCCTACTCCAAAGTAGGTTTCCGTTGGTGAAAATATGTTGCAACAACTTTTCTCTTAGAGCTACATTCTCGTAGTCTAATGTTTGTTAAGCTTGTTCCACCAAAATGCTTGGGGAGAAAAGCCTTTTCCAATTAATTAGAGGGATTTTCCCTCAATTTTGGGCCTTGCCAAAGGAACTTTTTTTAATTTTTGGTTCAAGACAACAAGGGTGGTTCTTTGGTATTTTGTAGATCGACAACAAATATGTTGGGATAGCTTGGAGGACAAACTTTAGAAGCCGACTTTGACCTACAAAGTTGAGCCACTTCTTTTTCAAAAGAGATACATCACGGTCCATTTTCTCTCCGACTTCCTTCCATAGATGTTTTCTTCGAGCACTTGAAAAGAGCGGGACACCTAGATACTTAGTTGGGAGAGGGCTTATCTAGAAGTCAAGTAGATGCCAGGATTTGCCATAGATAGGGGGAGTGTTAAAAAAATACTTTTGATTTTGAGAACTAATTATTTGCTCAAAGATGGTTGAGTATGCATCTAATGTCTCCTTAAGGGTGTTGGTTTCCTCTCTATAGGTGTTTACACTCTTAATGATTTAATGGTGTTATGGATATGCACAACAAATAAAAGGATGTAAGGTTTGTTATAGGGGTTATTTTGATTAATTAACTTCAACATTTTCTAACATTAATCATGCAATATCGAATAACACATTAATCCTTAACTAGTGATAAAGATATGCTATAAGCTCGAAACACAATAGGAGAGATGTACTTAGCTTTACAAAGTGATACAGAGAGAGGCTTGGGTGCCTGACTAGAGAATGCTGGGAGTACCGAACTTGAGAATGCTTCATTATTGAGATTGTAACTTGAAACTACCCTGGTTCGGAACCGTCACAACTCTTATGGGATTGGTTGTATGGCCTTGGACTTGCTTATGGTCTTGGACTTGCTTGGAGTGGGTTTTATAAATTTTGTGCCCTTCGGTTGCCTAGAAATGTGTGTGTCGCTATCAAACCTTAAGTGTCGCACAATCCCGAAACCATATGAATAAGTTGAATCGAACTCAAACCCTAACCATGGGTGGAAGACCTGCAAGAAGGTTAGTGTTTGGGTTGAAGTGCAATCCATGCACCGCCTATGTCAGCACTACTCCAAAGAGGCCTCAAGGCTCAAACCACACGTAATTTTCCACCTATCATGTAATATCTATATTAATGTAACCAGCTGGCAACTTGAACCACTTTGATTGTGTTTGAGATGATTTGCTCTTGTTAAGACATTGAGTTGGGATCTTTGGATGTTTGGAAATGAGGGAAGCTAAACTCCTTGACCTGGTTGAGTGCTTTAGAATTGTAGTAGTGATTGCCCTAATGGATGTGCATTAGCTTTGGGAAGATTTAGGGAGCCTTGAGTGCCTTTTGTATTAGTATTTACAATGAGAGTTCATGAGAGTGCTAGGTGATTGCCATGTGACTAAATGAAGTGGTATGAACTTGCTTATATAGGGTTCGAAGGTAAATCATTATGACAAGGCTGACCTAGGAGGATAAAATGACCCAACAAAGATGATTGAATTGAAAGCAAAGTTGGAGGATGTGTTGGTTCAAGACCGTATAGGTCAACCAAGACCGGAAATTATATTTTAACCCTACCGTACGGTTTTGGATAGGATGATGGTAATTGAAATCTGAAAGTTGTATCATGATAAGTAGAGGTTAAGTATTGATTTTATGCATTTATATTCAAAATGTGACGACACATCAGTGTGTAGGAATAAACAAGTTGGGAGAGAGATAGTAAGATGTACTAAGCAGGGATAGGATGTGGATATTTGTCTTAGCAGAGAAGCATTGTCACAGCTAGCAGTGTCAAAGGGCAAATTGCCAATTTTGAGTGTCTACAATAGGCATGGCCCAATAGGAGCGTATCATTCACAAACAAGAGATGTGAAACAAGCGGGGTTCCTTCTACCAGTTTGAGACCATTGATCCTATTGGTGATAACTGCTGCTTGTAGTGATTGAGTGAGAGCTTTATTCATGACGATGAAGGGAGACATGGGACCACCTTCATTGAGACCATGCATGCCAGAGAAGAAACTAACAACGTTATTGTTCATGAGTGCTGAGAAGTAGATTGTGGAAAAACCGTGAAGACATCAAGTTGTACTAGGCAGGTACAAGGACAAATTTCTCAAGGATAGAGCAGAGGAAAATCCAGTTGACTCTTTGGAAAGCTTTGTTGATGTCCAACTTAACAACCATTCCTTTGGTTTTAGAGATCAATAGGGTGTGAAGAGACTCATGTGCAAGACCAACTTCATTTAGAATCTGTTTTCCTTGAAAGAATCCCCCTTGCTCTTGAGAAATAAGATATGGGAGGATGGCTTTAAGTCTTTTAACAAGAGACTTAGTTAAGATCTTGTATATTGTGTTGCAAAGTGAAATTAGACAGAAATCAGAGGAGATGGCTACCTTCTTTGGTATGAGGGCAACAAATGTCAGTTGAGCTCCTTAAGAATTTTCAATGATTTCCTAGCTTCATTTACCACTCAGAATGACTTCCTTGCCGATAAGGTCCAATAATTGTTGGTGGAAGACATCTTGAAAGCCATCCAGACCTAGGGCTTTATCTCCACACATGGCGAAGATAGTGGCTTTTATTTCCTCCACTGAAAATGGTGCTGACAACTTTCGTTATGATTTGGAGCACTGTTGGAGGTATATCCGTGAGGAAATTAGCAATGGTTTCCTTGGGTACTTGTTGATCCTATTTCGAGAGATTCTTAAAGCAGGAAACATCACCCTTTCAAATGTTTGAACGAGATTCCAAGGAAGTATTAGCTTGAGAGGTTACTTTTGCAATTCTGTTTACTTGTCAACGCGAGACTGTTGACATGTGGAAAAACTTAAGTGTTTTTATCACCTTCAGCTGGCTAGGATTCTCGTGACCATTGTTTCTAAAAAAAATCTACCAAGCTTATACCTCTTCCAATGTGCCGATAAGAGATTTTTCTTCTGCCAAAAGCAGATCAGAGAGGTTTGATTCTTGGATTTGATTGTTGAGAAGGGAGAGGTTGTCTTCCAATTCAGCTTCTAAGAGAATACTTTTTTCAAGTGGCCACGGTTCCAGTCCTCGAGACAACTCTTCAAGTATTTTAGACCCTTGTGTTTTGATGGAGTAACCTTTGCACCATGATTTAACAAACCCATCAAAGGATTTATCCCGAAGCCACATCTGTTCAAGCTCGAAGGGACAATGGACAAGGGCATTGTCCAAGGAAATGTCAATCCAAATGAAGGAATGATCAGAGCCAAACACCTTCAAAATGCAGCATTCCAAAATTCCCGAGGATTCTATTCAAGATTTGGTGACTAGGAGTCTGTTTATCTGTTCTACATTACGACAAAACCATGCGCGTCAGTTCATAAGAAACAACCTTCTTTTGGCGAATATTTTACTTCTGCAGCTGCAGCGGGATACTAACTTTGAGAAATCCTTTTGGGATTGTGTGAGTATCTGGTAGCTGCCTCACTTTTCACTTCCTCCTCCCCCCCTTATAAATTATTTGACGGGGATAGGTAGATAGATATAGAGGTTGCTCATTTGGAAGTATAGTATCTATCAGCACATCCTTATCAAAAGAGCACATATTGAATGCATCCTAGTGTAGAGACCTAAAAATGGCCCTAAGCATTTATTAGTCATTAAATTGCATGTTTTTAGAATGTTTGTGTATCTTTTTGGGGGACCTTGAGCCATGACTGGAAAATAGTACTGCATTAAAATCCCCACCGAGATTGATTTTATCTTGTGCATTGAGTTCAAGGAATGCTTGAAGTTATGCCCATGCTCTTCTCTTTAATCCAATCAAGTTTGGACCGTATAGATTTATCATACACGCATGGTTATACTCCCGTAACATCAGACATCACATCAAATCCAGTTCTTATGAGAAACCAAAAGGGAGCATTTGATAGTTCTTGGATCTCAGAGGATTTACAGCCCTGCTGAAGCTCCCTGAGCATCCACACCTAAGACCTCCCTGAGAGGCCAATGTTTTTTTATGAAAGAGCAAAATATCTGCAACAAACATTTTAGTTTCTTGCAGAAATACAACATTCGGTCTTGTGAGTTGAAGTTGGTGTTTCACCAGCCTCCTTTAGTTAGAGGCGTTTAGATCTCTAACATTCCAGGAGAGGCACTTCATTTACATAGTGGAGGGCTCTTCCCCCTCTGACGTAGAAAATAAGATTTGATTGTTTTCTGATCCCGCAGCCCTGAAATTTCCAGGTGGTCTTTGTATTGGGCATCCTCTCCTTTTTGCCTGGTATTTTTCTGAATGTTTAAGGACGAGTTAGAGCATGGGATTTGCGAGATGCCAAGAGGAGTAGAGGCAATGGGAGGAGAAGCAAGCTCATAATCTGATTTGGAGGCTTCATATGCACAAAGGATGAGGGTGTTGGGGGAGATGGGAAGGATAGGAGTACAGGGGGTCAAGAGGGAGGGGGTGAGGGTGAGAGGGGAGATGCTCGGGAATGGGAACAAAGGGAGAAGGTAGTGGGGAAGGCTGAGGAGAGGAATGTAGCGCTGACAAAATGTAGGACAGGGGCCAGGGCTTTAGTGGCCAATATGCAGGCTACAAAGGGAGGGCTTTCAAAATGCAGTGCTTGTTTTTGTTGGCCAGGGGTAGAGTGGATGTGAATGGAAGTAGGAAGAGGGAGAGAAATGTTCACTTTCACACAGAGCGTAGCCTAGGGAGCCATTACATCACTTGTGTCTGTAGAAATGAATTCTCTAATAAAGAATCCCATTTTCTCTAAAAGATTAGGTTTCGGTAAATATACGAAAGGCCATCCAAGTTGGCCCAGACACGAGTGAGGAGATTATCAAATATTAAGGGATCAAAGAGGGGTTCCCAAAGGTGGAGAAAGAGGCATGCATTTTGGAGGCTCCAAGGACCACCAATAGCAACTGATTGGCATTTTCCTTCCGAGGCAAAGGAGACTCGGAAAAACCTTTGGGGTTAATTTTCACTGTGAAGACTCCAAACTTCGAGATTTGAGGAATTGACTGATCCATTTTAGCTTGCTGTTGAGAGTTTGGGTTGCTGGGCCAAGTGCCATCAAAGCGTGAACTGAGCACAGTCTTGTTTGCTTCTGAAATACCTCTGGGTGGAGCTGCATTTTTGAGTGGAGCGAATCTATCGGGCCTGGGGCCTAGAATTGAAGGGAGCTCATCATTAAATTTTCCAGTGAGCTACTTGGACACATGTTGTTCCTTTGTTAGGAGGGCCTTCTCAAAGTGGGAAAAGTGACGTCTCGAGTAGGCAGGCAGCATTTGCCTGTCAAGCAGGCTCTTGAATTGAGGGCGACCCCAGGAAGCCGCTCTGGGAATACGATTCGGATTGCACGGGAGTCTGTAGCAGTTCTTGCCCTAGAAAGTGATGGTACTTTTCCAAGATCTTGACCTCCAAGTTTTCTGTAATTTGTGTAAGGAATTACTCAATTCTTCACATATGTCCAAGCCAAATCTGCTTGTACCCCTGCTTGGTGCTTCTCTGTTGTAAGATATGGAAAAAATGGATCTCCCCTTAACCCAGGGCCCAGCCAGCCTGCCAGCGGCAAAGCTAGCTGACTTTTTTAGCATAGCCTTTGACTTAATCATCTCTTCAAGCGATGTTGAGAGAGCTATTTGGAAACATTGTTCCAACAAAGCAGATGGTGCATATTCACTTATCTATGCTACGATGGAGCTATTTAATGAGGTTTGCTTGAGATCCCTTCCTCTTAGTTTTAACACATTGTACACCCCATCTACAATTTGGGATATGGTTAAGGTTTGACGAGCTGTGTGTGGTTATGATTTTGTTGTTGTACTTCGATTCTATAAAAATTGGTGTCCAAGAGATAACAATGATAAATAATACCAGAGGTTCTTATAATATAAATTAAATGCTTATGGTTATATTTTTATTGAAATCCAAGTGATCAATATCCAACTTCATAACTGTAAAAATATAGTACAGTTTCTTTTTCTAGAACATTATGGCAAATGTTGTTGCTTTTTGCATTGACTGAATTTATCGTCATTGAGTTCAAATGCAAACATGGATGAGATAATGTTTTTGTCTGGTTGTTATAACAAAAAGACTTATCCCAGCTGTCCAAAGGCAGGAGAGGACCCCGTCAAACTTGGAAAATGATCTTATGGCAAAGAAGCCACAACCAATGGGTACTATTCTATTGAAATTCACCTGGCCTCATCTGTTTTTGGCCAAACAGTAGCATGGCTGCTTATAACACGGGAAGTATGCCCGGCAGGATTTGAACTTGGATCATCATGAAAACCGTTTTGCCTTACCAATAGGCTATGGCTTTTTGGTTTCCTGGATCGGGTAACTTAAGATTAACTGCGACGAAGACATTCGTTGGCCAGAAAATCATGTGCATTATCATTAATCCATGTTTACAATAACCAAAGCAAACAAAGACAGGAATTTCAACCTAAATTTATAACACCAAGAAAAGAATGGAATAAAGGGTGCACACATGCTATTCATTAATCACTAAAGCGAGATGTACAATTTATAATTTCATCTGGGAACAGCCAAGCCAGAGACTTGGACCCAAAGGCCCTTTCACTAGACTTGATTCCATAATGCTTCCTTAAAAAGTAATGAGTATAATACCTCCTAATTCATAGTGTTGTTCATAATTATTGCTGTTCGTAGTGACATGTTCACAAGGCCCCTGCACCACCTGAGGGTGAAAGTATGATGTGATGGGCCTCAAGATGTTAATCTGATTATATATATTCTTGAGAAGCCTTTGCCAATGATGTACAGTTTCATGTACATACAAGGTCAGTCATCTCTATCTTCATATTTTGTAGGAACGTGTTTGGTGAACCTTGGGAGTCCCTACATAAGCAATAGAAATACCTTCTATCTCATAGTAAAGAGGGCATCTGAAAATAAATTCTTCTCTAATTCCAGTTCCAAGTTTCTAATTCTAAGTATACAAGTATGATGCTCTCTCTGATTATGGTGGTCTGCCCCAAGTTTCAACACAAATCTAATCAGACCTAAAATTGGGCCAAACTCCAAAGGAAATCCCGCGTCACAGAGAAGCTGCGTTGGAACATATGTTGGGATAAAGATGTGTCTATAGGATTATATAGAATGAAGCGAGGGCTTTCTTTTGCAGAAAAGGGTGGGACATAGTTTTAGACTCTTTACATTGTGCTTGATTTCATATTCTTAATTAGATCCTGTAAAGGAACTGCTTTGATCAAATTGACAAAATTGTCTAATTAGCTTGCCAACCCACAAATGCGAGTGGCAATTTTATAGTTTTGTCTATCAGATTGTGTGCTGTATCAGATTGCACTGGACAAGCTATAATTTAGAAAATGTATGGACATTTTGCAACTCGCGGTCAGATGTCTACAGCACACAATTTTATAGATTTGTCTATCAGATTGAGCCGGAGAAACTATAATTTAGAACAGGTATGGCAGTCTTGCAAATTGTGGTCTGGTGTCTACAGCAAGACAAATGATATGAAAGATCTTAGCTTGCTTTTTAACTAAGCATTTAGATGAATTGTGTAGCTTTGTATTATAGGTGTTTTATGCTTGCAATTTTTCTTCTCGAGACTGAAAAGTGATGCTGTTGTTGGCTATTGATATATTAAAAATTTAGAGAAACTTTCCCGACCAATAGAATAAGTGGTGCAATAGGGACAAATAGAAGTATGGACATTGAAACCAGTGGGAATAGGTGGTGGGTGCTAGACCATAAAACTATGTAGGGTAGTCAACCAAAATAAATCCACCCGATTCAAAATTATATGAATAAATCTAAGAGAGACATTGTGTCCTGGGCAAAGAATTGGAAACATGAGTATTGGAAGTAGGGACTGCGATGTCTGGGAAACAGAAGAAACATTGTGCTAGACCTTTTTAAAAATGGTAGGAAATAGGGAATTGACATAAAATGCTGTAGGAAATAGTGGAAATTGGCTGAATCTCTTGGAAATGATATCGGCAAATTCTACAAATGTTATTGAACACTTCAAAAGCTTAGTTTAACCAGAAATTTCCATAAACTCCTGGATAACAGCTCAAAACTGTGTAAATGTTTCTTGAAATTACGAGCCAATCTCCATAAGTTTTTGGAAGTTTTGGGGATGGGATTTTTTTTTGGAATCCCAAAATCTTGTTCCGCCTATTGTAAACTGTTTCCAGGATTTGGAGGATATACAGTCGATGGGTTCTTTTTTATTGCATCATTCATTTTATAATAAGCTATTTTGAAGATGTTATCAATATTACTAAAGTAGGTGTGCTTTTAATTGCAATATAGATCTTGAAGATCTTAAGCAGTCCCATCAGAATTGGGTATAAACCATGTAGTGATGAGCCTGCTTTAGTTGCCACTTAATAATAATTCCTCTGTATTCTGAATGCCATTATTTTCTGTTTGAGAAATCTTTCAAGGTTCAACAGTTGCAGTATCAAGATATTAATAAACCAATGTCTTCATTGTTATAGCTTTCTCTGCCACTGGCACTTAAAAACTTTTGCACTGGTCTGCTGGTTGTGGAGATGTGTTGACATGGTGTAAATATGTGAGAGTACTGATCAATTCAATTGTTTGCAAGGTTATGAGCAATTTGGTATTTCAAGGAAAGGATCCCAGGATAATACAGATGAACACTGCACAATTTTCTATGATAAAGAGAAGGTATGATGGTACAGTCACAACTCTTTGAATAGAACATGTATTCAAGAGAGTGTACTTTCGTGGAGATCTGACTACGAACACTTTCCCAATTGGAGGTTATCGATGCATCTTTTTTCAATCCTTCATGAATGGCATGGTAACACTTTCATGATTTTTCAGGTTGAACGTATGGAGGGTGGGACCTTTTGGTTATCAGAGTCTCCGTCTGTTCCAGGAAGTACTTCATGGGGCGCAACTGTACCGAGCATTGCCACATGGGTGATATCCTATTTCTGTTGCATATAGTTGAAATCCTTAAGATCATTGTGTTGAGTCATTGTATTTATAATTGGTATCTGATAAAATATTTAATCTTCCCCAAAATTTTGTATTTGTTTACTTGACATAATTATCACACATTTCAACTCAAAGGAGTTGAGCCACCTGGGTTTACTTTTCAAATTGTGAATACAAACATGGATGAAGATAGTGCTCGTGCCCGACGACGAGGTGCGTTGCTGACATGGCAGCATATAGCATCCTTACCTCCTAGCTTACCTGTTGTTTATTGTGGAGGATTTAACACACAAAAGGAGTCAACTGCAGGGCGTTTCTTGCTTGGAAGATCAAGGTAGTAATTGTCTCGTCTTGGTCCACTTAATAACGCATGCAATGAATTATTTTATGAGGGAATGTGCTGTTTTTTTGTATAAATAATGCAAATTTGTCTGACCAAACACTTGCTACATTTACTCATGTCATTCTAGTTGCTGCATGATGCCAATATTCTGTATTCAAAATCTGACAGCTTTTTGTTTGTATGGTTGGATACACATTTTCCTTTATTAGCAATATCAAATTGGCCGTTGACACCCTTAACGGGTAGGGGTGCTGAGTGATTTGCAGCGTAGGAGGTTAGGTGCGATGGTGAAGGTATTTCATTTGTTGGGACCAAGTGACAGGTTGAAAACTCTCAGCCTCTATATTATAACTAAAAATACTACTCTGGGGTGTGGACTAATTGTTGGTCATATAGAGTTCAAGTGCTTAACTTATGGGCTAGACCAAGTCAAATTTTAAGGGTTATTGGATTTTTTTGCCTTTTTAACGTGCAATATTAGTTTGAGGCTATTCATTTTAAAACTGATGTAGTATTTTGAGATTCTATTGGTTTGTCTGGTTGGATACACATTTTCCTTTATTTAATAATATCAAATTGGCCCATTGATATCTTTAACAGTTAGGGGTGCTGAGTTATTTGCAGCACAGGAGCTTTGGTAGATTGGTGAAGGGATTTCATTTGTTGGGCCTAAGTTACGTGTTGAAAACTCTCAGCCTCTATATTATAACTAAAAATTACTATGGACTAGTAGTTGGTCATATAGAGTTCAAGTGCTTAAGCTTAGGGGCTAGACCAAGTGAAATTTTAAGTGTTTTTGGGTTTTTTATGGCCTTTTTAACATACAATGTTACTTTAAGGTTATTTGTTTTTAATCTGATGTAGTTTTCGAGAGCTTTCTAATATTCAATTGGTGTTGCTTGTTTTTGCTACTTTTGCGATGTGATTGGACTTTTTAGTTTTTCATCACGAGCTCCATAATTTCCCATTTCAAGCTTAACATGCTCCACATATTTTATATCAAAGTAAACAATGGAACATTATGGCGTATACGGTATTACCATTGGCAAGGAGAAATAGCTGCAAGAGGATGAAAATGAAAGACTACAATGGCTGATGAAGCTCGAGTATTATTGACATTGCAGTTTTGGACAAGCCTCCCCTTCCAAGACATGGCATTGCTTTGATGGACTCTTTGTTGAGTCTAATGAAGCACGGGTGGATCAAAAGTGTAAACAAGCTGTTAGAATATGCGGAGAGAGGAAAAAGAAAGAATAGAATGTACAAAGATGGAGTGAAGAGCTACTTTGGAATGCACACTGTCCAAATGGGTTGTGTGTCCGGGTATTTATTATGCAAAGACGGTTACAAAATTAGTTAGTGGTTACAACCGCATAACCATACAAAACAATTATAAAAGGGGAAGTCTTATTCATTTATTCCTACACCCCCTCTTAAGACTTACCCTACATAACTCAAAAACAAACAATCTAACAAAACAGAACTACGCTATCTTCAAACACTTTCACTTTGAAAGCAATGCTATGATAAGGTAGGGCTCCATCAAGCTGCTTCGTAACCTTCGTAAAGGTGTAGTTCCCGAGCTGAATTCCCGAGTTCCCGGATTCCACCTCCCCAAACTCCCGAATCACAGATCTCCCGAATTATTGGACAACCATCCATACTGAGCCATCCACAAGCTCCATCAAGTTGTCTCATGACCCTCGTGAGGGTATAATTCCCAAGATCCACAGTCTCCCAAACTATCTGAGCAACCATCCATACCGAGCTTCATCTACCCTGTATCCTTTGTAGTTCGTTTTTCCTCAGCTAGAAGAGCTGCTATCATATCATCCAGAGATTGAGATTGAATTTGACTGAGAGTAAAAACTACATTGCTATATTTTGAAGACAGACTATTTAATAGGATAGCTTTGGCATCTTCGTCCTCAATTGCAGCTTTCACTTCTGCTAGTTGTCTGATTAAGGACCTTAGATTATTGATGTGGCTTGACATAGAGACTCCGTCATCCATTTTGAACCTATATAACTGAAGTTTCAGGGAAAATTTGGCATTGACTGCTTTCGCTCCAAATAATTTATTTAGAGTATCCCAAATGTCCTTCGATGATTTGTCTAGGTCTACATGATGAAGTTCAGAGTCAGAGAGAGCAAGGCCAATAATAGCTTTCGCTCTATCATCTCTGCTTTGCCATTCTAACAATTTCGATGCATCGGTAGGTGTTGTCTCTTTCCCGTTTACAATGCCCCACAAATTTTTATTCATAAGTTGCATTTGTATTTTCACTCTCCATGTATGAAAATTTAGACCAGAATATTTTTCTATGGGCATTTCCATTTTAATAGAATAAATACAACTGCGTATTTTGGCAATGAATAAATAAAATAAAATAAAATACCAGTTGCACAGTTCCGTGCCCTAGCGCAGGGAGTCTTTTTGCTTCTGTGTCTTTGAAAAATATTTGTGCCCTAGCAATTCGTGACTGTAAAATGCAGCATATTAGCGCAAATCGCGACTGTATTTTCGTGCTCGAAAATACTGTTAATTTCCTGAAAAACGTGCCATTCGCGACTGTATTTTCGGGACTTTTTTTTTTTTTTAGAAAAACGCGAGTGTATTCTTCTGATTCGCGACTGTACAGCGTGATTTTTCGTGCCCTAATGGCGCGCCCTTGATTTCCGACTGCAGATTTTTCTATGCTGTCGTTTCTAAAATCCGTCAATGAAAAACCCGCGATTTTTCTTCAGTCTTCGTTATGCCCTTGCGCCTCTATTTTATCTTCAGATCGCTGGTAATGACAAAGATGAATGCGGAAGTCTATGATTCGTTTTCGAGCTTCACGAAAAGTTTTGATTTCTTTCACGTGCCCTAATGGGACTGTCACGAAAATATCTCACTTCCTCTCTATGCTTGCCCCACGCTCTGATACCACTGTTAGAATATGCGGAGAGAGGAAAAAGAAAGAATAGAATGTACAAAGATGGAATGAAGAGAAACCGGAATGCACACTGTACAAATGGGTTGTGTGTCCGGGTATTTATTATGCAAAGACGGTTACAAAATTAGTTAGCGGTTACAACCGCATAACCATACAAAACAATTATAAAAGGGGAAGTCTTATTCATTTATTCCTACACAAGCTTGTCAAACTCGATCCTAGTGAAAATTATTGAATAAATATGTTCAAAGATTTAAGGAATTGAGATTGTAGCTTGAGGTTAGTGGAAATAGCTATTAAGATTCAATGTCCACCTTTGAATAGCACATTCTAGAAGAGTTAAAATGACTCAGAAGATGTGCAATGGAGTAAAATGATCCTATTGAAGAGGGGAGCACTCTACAAGCCAGTTGAGAGGGAAATCTCCATTAAAATGTTGAACAGCAATGGTAGATATATAATGGATATTTCATGATCACATGAGGACTACGTTGTTATTTACAGCTTAGTTTGCCTCATAAAGAAAATGCTATTCCTAACCCTAAAAACATCATTTAAACATGATTATAGAATAGGTCTTTATTACATTACTAGGAAGGATTATTACTTACGACATGCCTTCCTCCTTCAAAATGCTTTTTCTTGAAGCTTGTTGTGAAGAAGTCTACTAGGTACCTCCAAAGCCAAGGTCCCATATGTGTGTACTAACTACTAACCTTCATTTCCAGTTGTTGCTGCTTGAAGTCTTCTATTGGTTTGGTGGAGTCTGCATCTGTTGATCAAGGTGCCAGTTTGGGAAAAGTTTCTGGTAAATTACTGAAAAACTAATCGGTCACGTTGCCAGGAAAATCATCTTCATTGGTGCTAACATTGATTTCCTGTTGTTGCAACTTGACACCTTCTATCGGTTGGGTGGAATTGGCATTTGTTGATCTAGGAGGTGGTTAAAGACAAACTATGATACTAAAACACTAGTAGGTCACCTTGTTTGGGGCATAACTTCTTCACCTGTTTGTTGGAAAGCTTAGGACATCCGACGTGCTATATGACTAGCTGGTCAAAATGATCCATGATGTATTGTAAAATAAGTTGAGCTTAATCCAACTGAGCCACTGATCTCTCTTAGTGGTGAAATTTACTAAGGCAACTTGAAACACTCTCAAAACGTTCCTAATATGCTGATTTTCAGCAAGAACAGAGTATGTGAACTGCTATATTGGTCTATAGAGGCTGAGATGGTTCTAAGGTGATCCAGACACCTTGGAGTCTAACATAGCTAAAGCAGGTTCTTGAGAAACATAGCAAAAATAGAGGACAATTTTGTCAGAGACAAAACCACCAGATACAATAGGGTGGTGATTGCGTTTTGTCAAGGCGGTTTCACTGGTGTCACATCAGTTCCACCAATGTCATGGGGGTTTCATTAGTGTCATGGAGGTTTTGCCTTGACAGCTGTGGCAATTTTGTGCAGGTGGAATAGACAAGAAGAGTAACAATTGGAAACAATGTCTTTTTATGTTCTCTATCGGTGGGACTTCTTCTTCGATTCATCTTGGCTGTTTTTGGTAGTGTACTCTCTTGAGGGGTCATTCTATTCATTCATTTTTGTTTTTAGTTGTGTGTTTTATGGAGTTGTAACATGTGAGTATAGTAGCATTTGAAGCAAATTTAAGAGCATAACAAGTGTTAGGATATTTTTGATATGCTGTTTGTGGCTTTCAAGTCCTCAAGGAGACAATAAGCTTGTAATATTGCAAGGAAATAGTGGCTAGAGAAGGTAAAGCCTTACTCTTATGGAGTTTTCTTATATTGAGTTTCTCCAGGGTAAAAAAACAAAAATCTTGTTTTGAGATCTGTTTTTCTGTATGTTTGCATTTTTTCTTGTTTCTTTTCATGCATTCGCAAAATTAGTTTTTTTCTTTAGAAAATACAAAGGGAACAAGCAGCAAATTTGTTAAGCTGTTTTCATTTGAGATAAGATTTGTGTTGGTGAATCAGCTAAGGAATATCTATGCTAATTATTGATCAGTTTGGTACCAGTAGGTTGTCTCTCTTGTTTGTGTGGTTTTCTTGCAGTGTGATCATTTTGCAGATTGATGCCTGTTACTACAGCAACCCATGCAAGAGGAGAAGGTGAATTAGCTTCTTTGCAGAAAGAGATTTCCTCAAGGAGGTGGAACAAAGAAGTTAAAAGCATGGCTCATAAAGAAGAAAGAGTTCCTCAAGATGACGAAGTAAGATTCAATGAGCAGGAAGAGGATATTACAAGCATTTCTCAATCTGTTGGTAAACTTTAGGCTGGAGAGGATCATGGAGGCTCTCATGGAAAAGTAAGGAGTTTTCACCGAGGTTCCAAAAGCAAGTGAAGAGATAAGAAAAGAGCAGCCTCAAGCCCAAGAGAAAGTGCAGCCCCTTGTTAACCAGTCACACCCAATTCAACCTTCATTCAAAATGGAGGCCAAGACAGAAATTCTGCTTTATGAAGGTGAAGTGCGTGCTGAAAAACTTGATCATTTTTAGCCCAACTTGAGGTTTAATTTAGTTTGCATAAAACTAATGAACAACAACATTATTTTTGCAAGGTTGAAATTGGCTAGTCATGCATTAACTTGGTTTGAATGGAATGCCCATTTATTGGCTATGAGAACTTGCCACTAGTTTTTAAATGGGATAAATTTAAGAAGTTGATCACAAAACAATTTTATCCAATTTGCGATGAAGAGGAAAGGTCTATTGATTGACAATATTTCAGGCAAAAATATAGCCAAAGTATGTAGGATTATACAATTGAATTTCACAAGAAGGTTGTCCAAATGAAAAAAGTGTGAATAATCATGACATTTTGGTGAAAGCGCATCGATGGGATTCATGGTCATCTGAGGTGGCCCGTGTTGTTATTTAAGCTTAAGGATATAGATTAGGATTTGCTTCCAAGCCCATTACTTTAAGGTGGACAAGAAAAAGAGTTCGTTGTTCTCTGTGCATGCTAAAAAACAAGGTGGTTCCAAGCTAAAAGGGAAAGGTAAGCATAATGCTAAGTCTACTACTACTTTTGCAATGAAAGAGTCTATGTAATTGTTTTATGAGAAAGTGGTTTTGCATCAATACTGCGATACATCTATGGATCTAGCCATAAACATTGAAATTAAATCTATTAATACCTAAAACAATAAAATCAAATTTTATTGCATAATTTATTTCAAGTGTAAGAATTGACAAGAGGGGGTTTAAGAAAAATATCTGATTTTGCGCAGATCTGAAAATAATCATCAGGAACAGACAATAGAATCAAGGTTTTTAATAGACAAACCTCTGTTCTAAAACTCACAGTCACAAGTACTTGCAATTAATTTGCCCTTTTATAGCTCAAGTGACCGTGCAACTACTCGTGAGCTGAGTAACATGTTTGGACTCACAAGTGATGGTGGGTAAGGACTCACATTTACTCACAAATCTGAGCTTGTTACTTGGTTATCGAGAAAATAGTACCTCCCACAAGAATAAATGCCTTTTTATCATACAATTGCGATTTTCTGCTCTTTTTGCTCTATTAAGGCATTTTTTGTCATTTTCTAATTGCTGCCACATGATTGTCAGTGATTTCCATCATCTTTGAAGGAGTTTCAGTGGGATTCGAGAGGTAAGACTCAAGAGTCTTCATTTGATATTTTTTTGGTTCACATTGTAGATCTAGAGGCCCTAGGGGTTGAATTTCTTTCTTTCTTTGTTTGTTTGCCCATTTTCATTTTCTTGCTTTGATAGGCGCTAGTAGTTAGTATTTTTAACTTAATTTTTTTCTTTGTTTTATAGAGTTTCTACTTGCAGTTTGCATTCAATTTGTCGTGGTATACATTGTACAAGAATGGCATCTGGTTTAGGTAGCCATAGGCCTAAGAAGTCTGAAGACCTTTCTCCATATGCAATTATTGTGGGTTTAAGATGAGTGGAGGCATCAATTGCCTCAAATGCCATCTCATACGAATCTTAGGTAAAGATGTGCGATTGTGCAAAAAAGTGTAGCCTGAGGTTCAAAGAGAGGTGGCTGATTTCCTTGCGGGTTATGCAGAGAGAATAGAGGAAAAAAAGGAGGAAAGCTAAAACACTTGCAGTCATAATGAATAGGGGGCAGCGGGCTGATTTCGATGAGTATGACTTATGAGCCTCATCTTTTATCCCAACTCTAAGGGTTTGGGGATGGGTCTCATCTACTCAAGATGATTCTATTTATATGGACACGGTTTCTTTTATCTTTGAAATACTTTTGGGGCATACTTCTAGGTCACAAGTTTCACTTGAACGTAGTACTTGGAACTAGGAGTTGTAGAATGAAGCAAGGGTAGCTACGGTGATTTTTGGTATTATAATAACATACAATTCAAAGTGTGGCTAAAAACCCATATTGGGAGAATTTGGTAACTACATTGATGTTGTTGGGAAGGGTCACCTACTCATAATTTGAGTGGCCCATTGTTGGACGATGTCAAAAATGTGCAAGTTATAGTCGACAAGAAAAAAATATGGCGTAGAAAGGGCTGCAACATTTTTGTTTAATGGGTGGAGATATGGAAGGAAACACACTTTGACTAACTTTATAGTGGATTCTAGTGGGGTTGGCGTTTTTGAAGTCAATTGATGCCCCCACCAAGTGAAAAATGCAAACACTTTGTGTGATATGCTAAATGAGGTGGTTATGGAAGTGGGTTTGGAGAATGTTGTCCAAGTTGTGACAAACAATGCAACATGTAGCGGTGGGGAGGCTTCTTGAGGAGATTTGTTTTTGGGGACCCCTTGCGTAACCCATTAGATTGATCTCCTAGTCGAGGACATAGAAAAAATGATATGGTCGAAAAATGTGGTCAAAGAAGCAAAAAATATCACAAAGTCCATCTATAATCACCCTTGGATGCTAAACTTGATGGTAGAGCACACCAACAGAAATGAGCTTATGTGAGTAGGAGTCACAAAATTTGCCACAATCTTTATCACATTGGAGCCTCACTAACATCTCTTAAGCAAATGTTTGTGAGCATATGGTGGTTAGAGTCTCCATATTGTTGAAAGGCCAAAGGGTTATGGGTCACGAAGACTATTTTTGATGATGTGTTTGCGAAGATCACTGATGAAATCTTTAAGGTAACTTTAAACTTTTTTTTTAAATTTTGTATTTTTTAATTCAATTTTTTTTTAATTATAATTTTAAAATTGCATGTTATTTTCGAAGATAATGAATCCTTTGGTTAGAGTTTTACACTTGATGGATAGGGAAATAAACCCAACGGGTTATTTGTATAACGCCATGGACAAGACCAAGTGGGCCATAAAAAATATTATGGGCAAAATAAAAGGAAACATGAATCCATTTGGCGCATGACATCGATCGAAGATGCAGTAGGTCCACTAACATATACATGTAGTAGCCTACTTGATCTCCAAGTTTGTCTTCTTTGATTCATTTAAGGTCAATGAGCAGGTTATGGATGGCCTCAGCACATGCATAATGAGGATGATCCCTGCTAAAATACTAGAGACACAATTCTTGATGAGATGTAGATCTGTAAAAGTGTAAAGAGGAGGCTCTTTTCTTTGGCTCTATGCATTCGAAGGAGAACAATCCAACAACTAGGTAAAAACACCAAATCTTTAGAGCTTATTTAAGAATTTGCAGATTCGTGGCGGGAATATTATGTGCGAAAATGCCAAATCTTTAGAGGCTAGTCATCTGCATTTTATGCCAACCATTTAGCTCAGGATGTGTAGAGTGTCGTCAAGCTGTCCCAAAAATATGGAGATGTAAAACTTGTTGATGTACATAAACTACACACCAAGGAGGAGAATGATAGGATCATATGTCCTACTCATTTTAGGACCACAACAAGTGTGATTCAGTACATGAGTTGCAGGCAATTATTTATTTAGACCAATAGTAAGGGGTCTTTAGTTGGACTATTAGTCCTTCTAGCACCACTCCTGCAATTTCTTCACCTGATTTAACTTTGAAAACCTCCTAAACTAATTTAATCTAAGGGTGTTACTCAAATAAACCAAAAAGGGGAGAGAGAAAGAAAATGTTGTAAACTTGTATTTTGAGAAACTAATATTTGACAATGAGAAGTTATATGCTTCCCTTTTATTGACCAGGAACATCAAACCTAGCTAATGCTCAAATTTGCATATTACTGATGCAGAGATTCAAAGGAATTTGAAATAAGCAAACTGTAACTTGAATATAGCATTTAAAACTTATTTGATCAATCCAATTCACAGTCTACCATAGTGGTTTTATTTAAATTAGCAATGGCACAATTTAAAGATCACAAAGAAAGCATGATTATAATTCAAATACCAATCACTTTGATAAAAGTCAACTTCAACTCGCATAGGCCAAATTTCATAACCAACTTGCATTCATTTATCAAAATTTCACCCCCTTTATAAACAGGAGTATACATATTTATAGAGTTCAAAGCCTCATTTCACTGCCCTGTCCAAGTAATGATTGCATAGCATCAAGGAATATTACAAAGACAGTTGGCCCTATACAAAATATCCTAACTGATTCTTGTTAGGATGATTACATCAAGAGCAAGGCCAACATGCTATTTAAGGGTACAAAATATTCTCAAGAACTAATTATGTTCTTGCTTAACCACGGGTCCCTTTTGAATTGGGTCAGCCTGTGTGGGTCCCTCTTGAGCTGGATCAGCTGGTGTTGGCCTCTTTCCCGCTGCTATCAAAGCTTCTCTGCAAATTTTATAATCTTCATCGAGCTTTGTGAGGTCAATTATAGGCTTCCTAAAGAGTTTAGGGGCCTTATCCAACAAGGTTTTTGAGAAGCCATGACCTTCCTTGTAATTTCTTTTAAAGTCTCAAATTACCTTTTCTCGAGTTTGAGAAACAATTTCAATGGCCCTGGCTGCCTCTGCTTCATTGGCTTCTACGATATTTCTATGGAAATGTGTCATGAATTGGCTGAGTAACTCAGTAAATTTTGCCATGGATATTACCTCTTGATTCTCCTTGAACACTACAATGAGAGTTGCCTTTGAAAATAGTTGACTTCCCTTGAAATCACATCATCCAGCGGTGGGGGAGTCTACGATTCTGTTCTTCCCACTCCTTCAGGGATTCCTTCGTATAATTGGCATATGTTTGACATAGGCCAATATTCTTCATTGTGACTATGGCAAGCTTTTTGCAAATTCCTTCATCGATATCATGAGCCATGATTCTTAACATCCTCTGCATGACACTCATCCTATCAATGACTGCGTTGGTTTTTCTGTAGAAGGCTTGGCCCTTCTTCTTAGCCTCAATGCTCTCCTTGACCACGTTATATAGACTAAGGCCTCTTCCACATCAGAGGCAATGTTCTCTAGGACCGTGGCCACGGCTCCAGCTCTTTGTTCTTGGCTTGCGTTCCTCTCACCATTTCTACTGCTACTTCTGCTGAGGCCTTGATGTAGGATATCGAGTCCTCTTGGTATTGTGCCACTTGAGAGCCCTTGGCTTTCTTTTTCTTGGTGAGGGAGAAGAGGTCCTCATATGTTTCATGCCATATAATGGCTTGTTGGGTGGACATTCTTTTTCCCGCCACCCGTATTTAAGTCCCTGTCCTTGGATTGAATTCTATGTTGATAAGGGGTTCCTCTTGAGCTACCCAATCCGGTTGTTCCTATGGGTGATCATGGCCTGCTCAACCCAGTCTTGTTGAGGCTCTGGTGTACGGACATTTGCAGGGGCTGCTTGAATTGGTTTTACTTGGGCTTGCTACGCTTGTTCCACAACTCGGGTTGCAATATTTTCTTTGGCAATCTCCTGGATTGCTTCATCATTTGAAGTGGATAAGTCATATGCTACCTAAGAGAGGCCTTTCGCTGGTTCAGAAATAACTTCTTGGACCTCTGGGATATTCCCTGTTTCTATTAGTCTTAGAGTAGGAGAAATGGTGTCTTGAGATTGCCTTCGTGGTTCCATATAACCATGTGCACCCCTCCTTGTGAATTCCCTTCTAATTACTCCTCTTGGCAAAAGAATTGCTCTTGTAGTCTTCATATTTTCTTTGATTAGGTTGTCATTTGTTTGGGCAATCCTAAAGTGACTCAAAATGTTTTACAACTCTTCTTCTTGAATCATATTTTCTCAAGGGGTGCTGGGGTAAGTTAAAAGAATTGCGGTGGGCAGCTACAACTTTAAGGTCTGGCCATCTCTTAAACTCCTTGCATCCCACTGTTATTGACAAAGGAGGGTGAGTCCTAAGCTTCTTCTCCTTACATTTTCCAGCTATGCCATTGCAGATTTGATAAGCAACCTCTTGCTCAGCTAATTTATCAAGCACATAGTAAGGTAATTGTAGTGGTGGTGTGAGCAATCCCTCAACCATTATCACAATATATCTAGGGTAAAAAAATAACTCCCATTTGTCTAATTGATTGGAGCACATTTGTAGAAATCCTTGGCATTGGTGCTTCATACATTTCTTTGTACAGTGGAGGGTAGAAGGAAGTACAAATGTCCTCAATATGAGCCCTGAATCTATGGGCATACAAATCTGAATACACTTCATTTACTTCCAAAGGGCATGAGGGGAGCCAAGGGTCATAAAATTCAAGACATTTGAGGACTCCACAGACCGCATCCAGTAGGTAAGAGGCCATGAAAATGGTTTCTTGTGATCAACAAAAGAGGCCCTTTGGGATACCAAATTGGATGTAACTACTTGCCCTAAAGAAGGAATTTTGTTTTCATCAATAATCATGGCAAACAGGGAATCCAAGCTACATCAAGCTTTGTGATGGAGGGGTTTCCATATAGTCTGTTCATCAATGCCATGCCAATCTAGACTCTAGGCCTGAACCTTTGAATAAGGATATCATTTAAATGTGGATCATCCATATTGTCAATTGGATCCTTAGCCAGTTCTGTAAAATAGTCCTTATTTGCCGTGTGGCCATCCATGTTTCAATGGTAGTTGAGTTGTAGACAATGTTGGACTCGGGAAATTTGTAATAAGCTTTAAAAGCATATCCAACAAAGAAAGCTATCCTATTTTCTTTAGTTTGGGAATATAAAGCCCAATTCTTGGCCTTAGCATGAATGAGAAGAAAAGAGAGCAATTCCGGGCATGGGAATACCTCAAGTTTGGCTGCAATTTGATGGAGGTTGATCCTTTTAATGCCCTAAGATCTGCGGCTCTCTGTGCCTGGTCAGCCAACATTCTTACTTCATCTATGGCGTCTAAATCAAGCCTTTCCCTCTGAATGGTTGAAAAGATGGCTGAATAGTGCTGAAATTGGTGATCAGTGCTTTGTAGAGTCAAACATAGTATCCCTTAGTACCCTTGTGTTTGAATAAGAATATAAGAACACATCCACGTTCGAAGGCCCTGGATCCCCCACCATTGTTGAGGATAATTAGCTTGTAATGTTACTGTAGGCTTCTCCAAATAAATTCAGTTGATAATGAGCTAGAGAGATTAAGATTTTACATGTAATTCTGCAACTTAGAAACTCGGATGAATCGTCTCTAGTTAAAACAATATCCTTATAAATTGGGAAATATTTCATCTAAAATGGTGTGCTCCGTACTAATGGCGCATAATGTGTGACTTGATGTTTTCTCGCCTCAAGGAATGTTGTTTTTTGAATTAAATAGCCTTTTGAATATGGGCCTTACACCTGTGCAAGCTAGGCTAAATTACAACCGTCAATTTTAACTAGCCTTTTCTTTTTTGGAGCATGGGAGCCACGCATATGACATGTGGGATGCCACGTGTAACATTGGGATTGGCCTGCCCTTCTCAACCGCTGACATGCTTGTGACTTTCTTTGACTTTGGAAAATTCTCGCACTTGGGAAGTGCGAGGTGATCTGAGCTTGAAGTTCGAGGTGCGAGCTTGAAAAATTAGGTACTTGTATCTTGGCGAGCAATCTTTTGAATACTTGTACTTGAGAAGTGCGAGTTTTAAATACTTTGCATCCGTGAGCTCTCCTTTTAAAATTCTACCATTTGGGAAGTGTGAGCTCTCGCTTTTTGACATGAGAGGAAAAAGTCAAATCTTTAGTTAGCCAAAATTCAAACTTTTGAAATGCGAGTGACTTTTAAAGTGCGAGGGTGAGGAAATTTTGAAGTGTGAGTGAGGAATAAGAAGTAGCCCAAAGGTCTGAGTACCAAAATTTTGAAGTGCAAGTGTTTAAATTTTTAACTAAGTAAAGACTTAATTCAATTTAGTGCAAACACTAACAACTATAAAATAAGGTTACCCAACCAAAGACTATTCTTAAAACAAAAGGTAGATATTTGAATGCTACCAACTTGTTTTAACCCAAAGAGGGTCCCTACCTTTAAAATGTATCCATTTTCAAAGGTGGGGGTTATGCAATAAGAAAACCGAGTGTAGGATGAAGTCACTTGTGGACAAAGTCATTCGGGGACATTGTCCAAAGTGGACAGATTTGTCTTCTATTGATTTTGATCGTATTTCGCCTCCGGCATTGTGTTCCTCTATTTTTGTAGCTTCGGATTTTGTGGTTGAATTTGCATGATCACGGTTGTGTAGCTAATTAAGGCTTCTTCTTCCTCGTTGTTTGGGGATTGAAAAAGAGATTAATCCAATTGGATCAAGTGGCCCCTCCACGATTACGTAGCAATACTCTGAACATACATCAAACCCTCATAGTTCCTCACCTGATGTATGTGTGCGAGATGCATATCGCATTGTGTGTGGCAATTTAATATCCTTGTCAAATAACTTTAGATAAATCTGGGTATTTGCACAAAACCCTAGGGCAGCAGTATGAAATATTAACTTCTATGACAACTGCAATAATCTGATTTAAAAAAAAATAAAAACAACTGCAATATGTAGGAAATTACGGACTTTATTTATTTCAAACCAACTTTAATAAAAACACTAGAATGTTTGAATATAATTTTTCTCACAAAAGATAAGAACATGCAAACTGCTTTGACTGAAAATTGCTTCCAGATATGGTGCCAATACTGAAATTCATTTCTAGAGGGGGACTGCTGTACTTGCTGTTCTGGATGCTAAAACAGCCCTGAATATGATGCCCTAGCTGAATTGGATGAACACTTGTACCTTGAATGATCACTGCAACCCTTGAATGGAATTGCCAAGCTTAGATATGAGGGATTCCATCCTCATATCTATATGCAAATGAGGGTTTTCGTCCTCTATTTGCGATAAATTTCCAATAAATGTAATAATAAAGTAGTTGATAAATTTCCAAGATGAATGTAATAATAAACCCCAAATCTGCCTTTATAACTTCCAAGGCCTTCTCCAAAGTTGGTGCCCCCTCCTAAAAATAGGAATAAACAATATAAAATTGCTTTATCCTCTCTCCCATGTTGGCTCCATCCTAAAAATAGGAATAAACAATATAAAATTGCTTTATCCTCTCTCCATCCTAAAAATAGGATCTTGATGCTCATGCAGCCCATTCTATCTTTGGCACCCCATAATAGAATGCTTTATTTAATTATTATTCTATCTTTAGCGCCCCATAATAGAAGTTCATCATTCTATTATTATTTTATTCTATTTCTACTTTTTGGATTAATAATATAATTTAAGTGTCATTTTTCCAATTAAAATATAAAAGTACCCTTGGACCACTTAAATTAATTTATTTCTCTTTAATTTCCCCTCCTTTCTACGGAAAATAATAAGAATAGGCTTTGGGTATCCAAAATTAATTAATTTTGAAAAGGGGACATTATAGTTCGCCCTTCCTAGAATTGCTTTGCCCTCAAGCAATTGCAAGTCCCTTCTGCAAATACCAGGATCCCAAACTCTCATGTTCACACAATTTGGAACTTGTATGAATGGATCTATGTGCCCTTTGCCACTCAAAGTGTTATTCACTCTATCACCATTTCCACTATGTTGTCCATGATGACCACACATTTGAAATGACTTAGTAGGAAGCAACAAATCCACAACACTTTCATACCTTTGGCTGTCCTCAACTTGTTCACCTTCCTTGCCGAATGAAGCTTGGTTGAGATATCTTCAACATCCCCAACCTTGTGACTCGGAACTTCTGGGTTAGGATCAACATTCTTCTTCACCTTGAACTCTTCACATTCAACAAATGAATCTTGTTGATGCATGCAAACATTAGAAGTCAATAAAACATTTTCATGATTCTGCTGGAGTCATAAACACAATCAATTTGCTTCCCATAGGTTAAAATTTCAACAAACGAAAATCAACATTAAGAACTGGTAAAGCCCTTTTTCATGTTCATCTCCTTCAACATGGTCTTCTTGGGACTCCACCCCAAAGTCTTCTTGTAGATCTGATTTTTCTTTCTTCGGTTCATGCCCCATGATTTCTTCCTCTCTCCTCATCACTAAGGGAGAACTCTTATTAGATCCATCAAAAGTAGGGAGTGACAACTTCCCTAAAGCCTGTTGCAGGTCTCTCTGATTAGTTTGTGGCCTAGGTTCAACTCTTGGTCCACCCCTGCTTTTCTTCAGATTAATAAAATTGGTGAGGGATATGGCATCTCTAATCTCACCAGAAGTACCTTGTACTCCTCATAGCTAGCAACAATATCATCTGCTATGGTAGGCTGAATTTCTACCTCCCGAATTGCTTCCTCTCTACGTAGGAAGTTAGGTTGGAAGGGCCTAACAATAGAACCAATGACTGTCCTTTGATAGTTTGGTTATACTTCACTCCTTAAGAGTTTCTCTCACTATTGGAGCCCTCGCACATTCATGCCCTGCATAACTTGGATTAATTGACCCATCATATCAACTAACCTTTCATGTCCTTGAACAAGCTTGTCAAAGTGTGCCTCATCCGGATCCTCATAGCCACGACTTCGATTGTTCTATACCTTTCTTTTTCTCCCTTCGTAGTACTCCGACTTCTCTATCACTACCCTGCATGAAGTTCAAAGTTGCAATTTTTTTAGTTTTTAATCCACAAGCTAGGAGGAAAATTAGCTCGATACCATTGTAATATCCCTGTCAAATAACTTTAGATAAATCTAGATATTTGCATGAAACCCTAGGGCAACAATATGAAATACTAACTTCTATGACAGCTGCAATAATATGATTTTTAAAAAAAAAAAACAACTGCAATATGTAGGAAAATACAAACTTTATTTATTTATTTCAAATCAGCTTTAATAAAAACACTAGAATGTTTGAATACAATTTTTCTCACAAAAGATAAGAACATGCAAACTGCTTTGACTGAAAACTGCTTCCAGATATGGTGCTAGTACTGAAATTCGTTTCCAAAGGGGACATCCTAGTTGTACTTGCTATTTTGGATGCTAAAACAACCTTAAATATGATGCCCTAGCTGAACTGGATGAATACTTGTACCTTGAATGACCACTGCAACCCTTGAATGGAATTGCAAGCTTAGATATGAGGGATTCCGTCCTCAGATTTGTATGCAAATGAGGGTTTTCATCCTCTATTGCTAATGCAAAAGCAAAAATTACCTTCAAACCATGAAGTAGTTGATAAATTTCAAGATGAATGTAATAATTAACCACAAATATGCCTTTATAACTTCCAAGGCTTTTCTAAAGTTGCCCCCTTCCTAAAATAGGAATAAACAATATAAAATTTGCTTTATCCTCTCTCCCATGTCAAGCGCTCCATCCTAAAAATAGGAATAAACAAACATAAAATTGCTTTGTTCTCTCTTCATTCCAAAAATAGAATCTTGATGCTCATGCAAGCCATTCTATCTTTGGCGCCCCATAATAGAATTCTATATTTAATTATTATTCTATCTTTAGCGCCCCATGATAGAAGTTTATTATTCTATTATTATTTTATTCTATTTCTACTTTTTGGATGAATAATATAATTTAAGTGTCATTTTTCAAATCAAAATATAAAAGTACCCTTAGACCACTTAAATTAATTTATTTCCGTCTTTAGTTTTCCCTTAGTCTACGGAAAATAAGAAGAATAGGCTTCGGTATCCAAAATTAATTAATTCTAGAAAGGGGACATTACAAGCAATGAAGACCCTAACAGGACCTTTGACCCTTGGCGTATGATCTTTGGTGTGTGAGATGTAGCTTTCCAAATCGGCCCAAGGCAATTGTATGAGATGTGTGCTAACCATGCCAACCTTAGAGATGACTGAATATGTTTGAGAGACTGGTATAACAATTGGGTGTTTTGTTGTGATCTCCTAGGTAGCTCAAAGATGTGAGAGGTGAGGCCCTTCAAATGGGTCATGTGAGTGTGCTTTTATAGGTGATTATTGGGCCAAGATTTCCCACTCAAAGAACACTAGGATGATTGTGATAACTTGTGAAATTGAAAATGTGATTGTTAGAGCTTTGGAGGAGGGAGTTGTCAAAGTTGGACAAAGTTGTGCAAACAACTTTATCTCAGTTATGGCCGACTTTTTGGGGTGCAAAGTGCACAATACAAACTATCAGTTGGAGATGGTGGCTAGATGTCCGAAGATGTGTTTCTAAGAATAATCTTTTTATTGGTCAATAGCGGATTATAAGTGTGACTTAGTGGTAAGTAATGCTAATTGAGCAAGGGATGTATAAGAATTAGTCATTTAAGTGCACAATGATTTATGACTTGAGATAAATACCAAGGATTAATTTTCAAATGCCGTAGGTCTAGATTTAAGTATCTACACTTGCACTCATTCTAATCTAGTAATTGAAATTGCTTAATTAAAATAAAATAAAATACAAACCTCCCATGAGGATTAGGCATGTGCGAGACTATAATTTATGTTTTCCTTCTTTCTGTGTGTATCCGTACATGTGAACTTGTTTACCACATGCAAAAATGTGTGTTAAAGTTCAATCAAGATGCTTATACAAAATTAGTAAATAACATAAACTGAAAGTAAAAGCATGAAATGTGTACGTCTGTTTTCACCTGGTGCTGTATTTGAGGGAAGAGAAAACCAAATATAAGTAAGACCGTAACAATTGGGCTTGTTATGTGAAGCCATGTGTAAAAGCCATCCACTAGAATAAGTCTTCTTGAGTGAAGCGATGTAAAACTATCCATAAAGAATTGGGTCCATTGAGTAAAGCCATGCCATCCGTAGCGATTGGGCTTGTTGAGTGAAGCCATGTAAATGTCATGATATAATAACTGTGTAAATGTCATGATGTAATAATTGTGTGTATATCATCATATAATGTCATTCGAAGCATTGTATATGATATTTGCTCGAATGTGTTAGAAAAGCCTATATTATCCCCCTTTTGAGATAAGGGATGTTGCAAAGGATAACTTAATTCAAAAGAGAGTGTTAGTCGTGCAAAACTATAGAAGCAAAATGATTAATGATATAAACCAAAATTAGTGTATCAACTAACATGGTATAATGTGTATAAGTCGTATGATAAGTGCAATTGTTAGCACAAGTATTGTGTAGCATTCGTAAGATAAAGTAATGTAATATCCAACAATGTGTATGATTATAGGAGTAACATGTCGTGATATTGTTTGTGATATATTTAACATTCAAACACAAGTAATATGTAGAAGTCGTAATATGAAAACACCGTAAGCTTAGTAATGTCTATGATCATCAAAAGAATGAAACATATCATGAAAGTGTTTTAACAAGATTTAGCAAGATAACATAGTAGTGATAGGATGAGTAGCATGACAATAACACATGACTCAATGCCTAATGGATCCATAGTGACCTAAGACATGACATGACACAACATGACATGACAGGCCCATCATAAAGAAACATGATTGACAAGATGAGACAAATTTGACCAGTGTTAATAGTTTGTGTGTGTAAGAACAAATATGTAACAAACAGTGAAATAAGGCAAGTGTATAAGAAGCAACGATAAGCAATGAAAGAAGCAAACAACGTGCATAGAGCAATGTGTAACACACAATATCATAATCGTGAAATATAGAAAACAAAGCAGTGTGTTAAGCAATGTTTAACAAGCAAGGGTCTAAATCGTAGTGTGTAACCATTCGAAGTGCTGTGAGCAATGTGTAATAACCAATGATCTATTAATCAAGATGCTAAAAACGGTTGTGTAAGAATTGATGTCAACAAGCCATAATCGTAGTGTAAATCAACCGCATGGCCTAGAGCCAAAAATGCAATCGAACAATTTGTCAAGCAAGTGTCCATAATCCACGTGTGTCGTGTCAATCAATGTACAATACATAGTTTGTATCAAAGCAATGTATATGATAACAATGTGTGTCTAATGGCAATAATGCAAGCAAGTATGCAATGTGTCATAGGATGTTTGATCTTGTGAAAGATGTAGCAAGTAATGTGTCATAGGATGTTTGTTCCATTTTAAAGATATAGTAAGTGTGTATCGTAAAAAGTAAGAGCGGTAGTGTGCTCCAAATGTAAATGAGCATAAAACAAAAAGCAATGGATATTACACATAAATGTCCATAGCATATGAGCAAACAAAGCATAAAGCATACAAGTGTACCAAGCAAACACAACATAGAGCACAAAAGTTTATAAAGCAAACATGGTATACACATATACAAACATAGAGCGAACACACCAGATAACATACAATTGCACAAAACAGTAAGAGAAAATAGTATAGGAACTCAAACAAGTGTCTAAAGCAAGTAAGGTAGACAATATCATATAGTAATCACACAAGTGCATAGAGAAATTAATGTCATAAAATAATCAAGGAGTACAACAATAAAAGCACGGAATAGTAAAGTCAACCAATGTCATACAATAGGTAAAGCATACAACACACAAATGCACGAAGCAATCAAGTCAATAATTGTTGTATAATAAGGAATACAACATGCAAGTGCACGTAACAATCAAGTCAATCAATGTCATATAACAATCGCGGTGGTGACAACCATCAAATTTGGTGTGAGAAATCAATGGTGTTAGTAAGCAATTGTAGTGTTGAGCAATCAATGGTGTAAGCAAGTGGTGTAATGTGTAAAAAGCAATGGTAGGCAAAATAGGAGCCTAGGGCGAATAATAGTGACATAGTAACGATACTAAAGCAAGTAAGCATGGATTATAGTTTAGTCGATGTATAGAAGCAAATAATGTGATCATTGAATAAAACATGGTATGACACATGTGTAAGTAGTAAAGTGATATGGTGTGTGCAATGGACTAGTGTAGAGAGGTATGATCATGGTAAATTCATTTGTATAGATGACCCCGGTGTAGGTATTGCCCCCAATGTGGTAAGCATCCCTCGGGATAGAAGGTCAGAAGAAGTGTAAGATGCTAAAGATGTGATTAGAGTAAGCTCAGCTTAATATGCTCCCCGGTATGGATATGCCCCTAGGGTGGTCATGTGTATGATGCCCGGTTTAACTGCTTAGTGTGTTTATGAAGTGCTAGTGCTAAGGTAGTGTAGAGTGCTAAATCTAAATGATCAAAAAGATGAAAGCTAGGCAAGGACCGAGCATGTCACATGTAGGCCTTGTTTTTGTATTTTGCTAATGCTGTATTGTTTTTGCGTATTTGGGATAAGATACTTGAAATAAAAATGTATGACTAAAGGCCATGGGGTAGTGGTTAGAAATAGCGAAAAAGGCCAAGTGGGTTCTTGGGTAAGTGTTGTTCCCTCAACTATCACATCAAATCCGTGAGAATATGCTGCATTGTTGGGTAATGGGAAGGTGTCAAACAATAGATAGAAGTGCTATAACGTGTGCGTGTGCGTGTGCGTGAAGTGTGATAGTCGTGAGAAGCTATTCAATAATTTTGTTAATGTGATAACCTATAACATGTCGTGGAAAATGTGAAAAAGTCATGTCAAGTGATGGATAATGCTCACATAAATCAATGACTGAATCATACAAAGTGTGATTTTGACTACCATCACCCTCAATAACATAATGTGAATCTATTCGCGGGTCATCTTTGGTAGTCATAAGAACCGTAGGCTCTCGGTGTGAATGAGAGTCCATCGGTGTCTCGTGAGAGTCACGCCAGGCACGATCGCCGTTGAACTATCGTGTCGTGCACGATCGTTGTGAACTACCGTGTGTCGTGCATAGTTAGATACCACAATACGTGTAGGATTCATAGTATGTTGATGCTGATCCTCTACAACATGTTGTGGGATATCTCGAGGTAAATGATGAGTATTGGGTGTAGTATGTTGTAATGGTGGAGTCTCGGTATGAGGCATCGTATTTAGTAGGTATTGAAGGAGGCGTCGAAATATTACGAATATGATAACCATATGCTATGTTAGGGATATTCACTACCATGTTTTGTATGAACTTTTCAAGCATCGATGTGCTCTCGAGGAATAACACGCATATCACAAATCCAAGGGCATTTGAGTAACATATTGACCATATTGGTGGAAGAGACCACAAGGAACTAGGCGGTAATCCTCTTAGGTCCAACCTATATCGGCAAAGTTGTGCCTCCAAGTGTTTATTGTTGTTTGCCATCAAAGGTTTAGAGTGTCTCGATAGTTCCCTGTGAGGTCTCATGTAGTATAGCTGAGAGATGTAAGAAGTGGATCACGCAAAGATTGCGGCTAGATCTGTTGTCTACCATAACACTTTGAATTGATGTATGTACGAATGCGAGATAGGTCTGAGGCTTCACCTCATCTAGGTGAATCTTTGAATTGGAGAATGTAGTAAGTGGTATAGCCGATTGTTTATTGTGTAACACCAATGATGCTATTGATCGATGGACATCAACTACATGAGTCGGTGGAAAACTACTACGTGATAAACCATGTGAACTTCATCGCCTTATTTGTTTCAAAGATGATTAGGTGACGGATCAATGAACAAGCGAATGCATGAATTAGGTGAACAACCATCAGGTGTTGGCAGTGGTTCAATATCTCAGTAGAGAAACAATGTTATTGTTGAGAAGCTCTTGGATTTTCTTTTGTATTCAAACATCGATTTGTAGAATGTCCGCGACATTGATGATAACCACAAGCTTAACGCTCATCAAACCTTGGTCATTTTTGTTTAGTCATATCGTAATAGTAGGCGATGGTAGTTGAATTATATTACACTAAGTAGCTTTGTAAGGTAATGCAAGGAGGTTGCGTCAGTGGTTGTAGAAGCGGTGTAGAAGTAATTATAGTAGTTATTGTAAGAGCAAGTTGTGCAACATTAGCAGTTTGGTCCTTCTTAGTCTTAGTCAGCTTAAGCTTGTATGAGGTTTTTGCTTGTTAGGTGACTATGTGGTTTCGTAAGTCAACATATTGGCTTCCATGAGCTTGGTCCCATATACTTTAACTGTTTGACAAATGTCCTCAAAAGATGTACAATTAAGAAATATGACTTGTTCGCAAAGCTTTGAAATTAGACTAATAATGAATACTTCGATCAATTTTTTTTCATTAATGTGTTTAGGGCCATGCGAAAAGAAAGGTCTTATAGTGCAAGACATAATCCGTCACTCGCTCGTGTGATTATTGTTTGAATCGAGTAATTTGTGCAAAGGATAATCTTTGTACAATATTGATTGAGAAATGTACAGGAAACTATCGATAGAGCTTGGAATGTTCAGTATGGATCTTAGAGGAAGTGTATATAACCAATCAAGTGCATATTCCTGAGGCTACGCGGAAAGAATTTGGTAAGTAACGCATCATCATGCATAGAGTTATAAAAGAGGCCATGAAGGTGTTGTTGAGGATCGGTATCGCCATTGCAAAAGGAAAGTTTAGGTGGAGTGAAGCCAATAAATAATGGATAGCTAAGGACTTTAGATGCTAATGTGTTATTGTGGAACCTGACTTTGAACGCCATATCTGATACCATATGCAATGCCACAATACATACCAAACTCATAGCCAAAAACCAAGGTAATTTTTTATAAACACTTAGGAACACTCACTACAACACAACAATTCCTGAAACACTTACACATTCACAAACCCACTCAAACAATAAAACAACTTTCGCTTGGAACAAGAAAGGGAGAAGGGAAATACACTACTCCAAACATAAAAATAAAACACACTACCAAGCTTACCAATAAGGCTTTGGGGGAGAGACCATCATATGTACTACCCCTTTTCCCCATACGAAGGAATCATGGCTAGCCTTTGGTTCCTCCAAGATAAAACACACAAACAATATACCCTTTTCCATCCACCGAACCACCCCTTTTCACTCCACTAAGACTAGCCATGTATTCCATTGGTTCCTCCAATGTAACAAAACACAAATCCTTATTGCTCCCCAAAAAGCCCTTTTCCTCCACTAAACAATGATGAATTCTCATCCCCACACATACATTCACACTGCACACAAGCTTCACAACAATTATTTAAATTCAACATTTTCTTGAAGGAGCGATTCAAAACACAATAGTTAAGCCAATAAGAGAGAGGGAAGAAATAATGTTATTCACAATTTACACAAATTACGATTTAGCTGACTTGGTACAATTTAGTTGCTTATTCCATCATTGGTTTTTCGTGACAATCAAAGTACATAAAAGAGACATAAAATGCTTGTTTTCAACTTAAGGGATTCTGTTTCCATTCAACATGTTTCACTCAAGGAAACACCTCGCTTTTATTTTATTTAAGTAATATAAAGGTTTACCAAATTTTTAAAGAGGGTGGATTTTCGATTACAAATGGCTTCTAAATCATTTTCTATACAACAGGGTACATTTTTACACAAGGTTTAAGCTACGCTTGCAAAACACGCCGAGTTCTAGGTTAATTACAAGTAGTTTATGGAAGGACGAAACCGATGATTGAGACCGAAAGACCATGACACTAGTGGAGGGTCGCCTAGATGTGACCCTCCCACATGGTCATACAAGATAAAAAGTGGTATCATCTTGTGTTATGGAAGTTAAGATGGAGGGTTCATTATGTGGAATTCAAGCCCCGACTTACATATATAATACGATATACAACATGTGGGACAATCGAGAATTGCTTCTTATGTAATTCAAGGTCTGCTAACCTATTATAGGTCGACCATTATAAATAGCATGGTGATATAGATTAGGAAACTATTCTAGTTCCAACAAGTTTGATATTCCATTCTTACACTACTATGTGTTTTGTGTACTAGAGTCACTACATAGCAATGATTACCAAGTCTAGAGGTTTGCCATTCACATTGAGAAGTTCTAGAGGGACGATGCCCAAGCAAGGACTTGTCGGGTCAATACTAAAGGAGGGTCACATATGTATGGCTCACTTCACAGAACTTACGCATATTTTGAGATGTGATCTACACATTAGTTACTTAGACTAAGCATTAAGTTCATTAAGAGATAGGTTTACCTTGAGTTGCATCTCCTAGGCCTTAGGTTTCAAAAGAGTAGTTTTACATTAGGTCACTATCAAGAGTGTTTAGATTGCTGTATATTTCATGTTTAAGACTAGGTGTGGTATAATTTCAACTAGAGTTGTAATATCAACGTACTTTTGCTATTTGTATTTTTCCTAAGTTGTGCTCTCAACAAGTGTTTTAAAAGGGTTATAACTAGGTTTATGCATACATCAAAACATGATACTAATTAGAATTTTTCCATGTTAGATGTTTCACATGACCTACTTATTTCAATCAAGGTAACATTTCCATAATATTTATTATTGTTATCACATGCATTATCAATTAACCAATTGTTACTTAAAACAAGGCTATCCAATTTACATTTTGATTACATTCCTAAATCAAGCTTTACAATTTCCTTTCTTCCCTTCAACAAACAACGTTTAATTACAATTACATTAACATAATAAACCTTGGAAATGTTGTGGATTGCATTTATTTCCTTTCTCACCGTCCCGCATACATGCAACAAAATGGGTCAGCATGAAGTGACATGCATTCAACCCTTTGTCTATCTATGAAATCATACTTTCAAAACTTTCCCATTCCAAAATATTCACATTCATTTTACTCATTCAAGTAAAGAATGAAGAGGGAGAGAGTTCATTATCTTCACACAATTTCGCATTGCATTTATATTTCCGAGTTCTAAAGAGAGGAGAGAGAAAAAGAGGATTCATTATTTTCACACAATTTTCAAATTCATATAGAGCTCAAAGGGACAATTTAGAGTTAATAACACTTTCCAACACAACACATCATCATCTTTGGGCAAGATTTATCTACTATAGTAAAAAATTGGGTTGGAGGACTTAACAACGTTTGCTCAAATTAGCTAAAGTGGCCACAAAATAGCTGCAGAAAAAGGATTGAAAAGCAAAGTGTTACGCGGGGACGCGTCCGGGGTTTTAAAGACGCCCGGACGTCAGGACCTCTCGGGGACTTGGGGATGGGACATTTTCTGCCGTCCCCATTTTCCAAAAAATAAGGGGGATGTCCCCTGAAAACTAGAACGCACCGGGACGTCCCGGGTGCAAAATTTGATTGGGTGCTTCATTGGGGACGTCGTGATGTCCCCAACGTCTTTCACGCGGCGCCTAAGGTAAAACAACTTTTTTATCATTTTTATGTTTTTTAAAATATTTTTAAAAACTTTTAATGCTTTCTAATTAAAACTAACATGACCTAACCCTAAAAGCAACAAAAAAACTTATAAAAAGAGCATTTCATACTCATTCTAATCACACCAAGCAAGAGCAAAAAAAGAGAAGGAAGGAGCAAGAGTAAAAAAAGAGAAGGCAAGAGCAAAGAGCAAGGAGCAAGAGCAAGAGCAAGGAGCAAGAGCAAGAGGTATGTACATACATTACTAATTTACTACCATTCTTTGTTTTGTTTTTTTAATTTCCAAATGCAAAGTTGAAAGTGAAGGCATTGCATTTGCTTGTATTTTTTTCCTATTTGGATTAGCAAGTGATGGAATGAGATAAAGCATAAAGGGAGGGCATTTTTATTGTTTGTTTTTTTAATTTTTAAATGTATTCATCGCTGTTTTTTTAAATTTTTAAATGTATTCAAAAATTGCATTCATTGTTTTATTGTATTGTATAGTTATATTGTTTTGTATTTTAATTATTGCAGCTTCAAAATGAGTTCCGATAGTGATTATCAAGCTGAATATGAGGTTGAAATGGGTGTGCAAGGAGAAGGAACACAATCAGAAACACCTAATACTGCTACTAGTTCACAAGGGAGTGTGGACAAGTTCAGTTGCCCCTCCGAAATGTTGAAAAAGTATGCTAGGGGGCCTTTTGATAAGAAAAAACCTTTGAAACAATTTGGTCAAATTATGCAGGGTCCTAGATCAAACATTTCAGGGGGCACTAAAATATGGAAATGCAACATTTGCTCATTATCTTGGTCAGGCAACATTACTAGGTTGAATGCACATTTATTGCACATTGCGGGGAAAGGTGTAGGCATGTGTGGACAGCTATCACTTGAAGAGAGGGCAGAAATGGTGAGGTTGTATAATGGAGATATGGTGGAAAAGGTTCCAGAAGTTCGTGGCCGTCATGTTAGTGGCACTGGCACCCCTTCTAGTTCTGTGAGAATTAATACCGGTAGTGTTACAGGTGCATCTTATGAGGTGTCTGAATTGGATGCTTTTGGTAGTAGTAGGGGGAAGAGGAAGGTTGTGGCCTCCAATCCAGTTGTTGAAATGTATGATACAAAGGCTAGAGAAGAGGCTGATGATGCCATTGGAAAATTCTTTTTTGCTACTGGCATTCCATTTCATGTTGCTCGCTCTCCTTATTTCAAGGAGGCTGTGGCTAAGATAGCCAAAGCAGGTGTGAGTTATGTGCCCCCAGGAGACACGAAGTTGAGAACCACAATCTTGGATAAGAACTATTCCAAGGTTAATTTATTGATGGAGGAAATGAGGTGCACATGGGTCTCTCACGGTTGCAACATCATCATGGATGGGTGGACAGATATCAGACACCACCCACTCATAAATATCATTGTTTCATGCAGAGAGGGTCCTTACTTTTTGAGGGCAGTTGATTGTTCAGGAAGAAGAAGGATGCAGAGTTCCAATTCACCATTTTGCGAGATGCTATTGAGGAGGTTGGCCCTGCCAACGTTGTGCAGGTTATTACAGATGCAACATATGTGTGCAGGGCAGCAGGTAAGCTTGTCGAGGCTCATTACCGACATATTTATGGACCCCATGTTGTGTGCATGCCATGAACAATGCACTAAAAGATATTGGAAAAATTGATTGGGTCAAAAATGTAGTGGCTGATGCTAGAGATGTGCAGATGTTCATCTGCAACCACCATACGTCATTGGCACTCTTCCGTAGCTTTTCGAGGAAGGAATTCCTCAATCCAATGGACACACATTTTGCATCGTATTTTATTTTGCTGGATAGGATGGCTGAGTTGCAGGAATCATTACAGTGCATGGTCATGACATCAGAGTGGTCTAGGTGGGATGGGTCGAAGACAGAGCAGGGGAAGAAGGTGAAAGCAATTGTGGTGAATGAAACATTTTGGATAGATGTGAGATATATCACATCCATAATATCTCCAGTTTTCAGTGTGATAAAATATGGGGATTCTGAGAGCCCTAGCCTTGGTGAGATATACGAATGTATTGATAGTATGCTTGGCCAGATGAAGGTTGTTGTTCAAGCAAGGGACCCCACCTTGGAGTTCTACCATCACCATATTCAGCCTATCATTGAGCGGAGATGGGAGAAGTTGAACACTCCTTTACACATGGCTGCATATGCACTAAATCCAAAGTGGTATGTTGAGAGGCCTGGCAGAGTTCTCCCAATAGATGATGAGGAGGTGAGGAAGGGTTTCTTGAAAGCCCTAAAAAAATGTATAATGCAGAGGATGCTTCACGAGTCAGAACTGATTGGCTCAAGTTTGCTTATCTGGATGGCTACAAAAAATCATCAAAGATAGACAGGACCACATTGGCACATGAGAGTCCAGTTAGTTGGTGGTGATTGTATGGACATGTAGGATTGCTACGTACACTTGCTATTCGTCTTCTTTCTCAGGTTTCTAGTTCCTCTACTTCTGAGAGGAATTGGTCAACATATGGGTGGATCCACTCTCTTAAGAGGAACAAACTTACCTCTAAGAGAGCAGAGAAACTTGTTGTTGTACATAGTGCCTTGCGTCTCATGGATCGCAAGACACCTACGTACAAGGAGAGCCCAACATTGCGGTGGGATGTGGATCCTGAGGATGCAAGGCAGGTTGATGAAGATCAGGAGCAGCGAGGACTGGTTGATATCTCCTTTGCAGATGCAGATGACGTTGATACAGATACTCCTAGTGAGGAGGAGCGGTTTGCAACTGTTCCTTCGGAGGGCTCTGATAGTGATTTTTGAGTTGTACTTGTCACTTGTCATTTTGGTTATGTAATGTCATTTTGGTTATGAGACATGACATAATATTTCATAGCATATGTAATGTGGGTGTAGTTGTACTCTTCTCATGTTGATTATTGAAGAGTAAGAGTAAGACTTGTTTTAAATTTTCAGCTTTACTATTTACTATTTAGTCTTTCATTGTCATGTTGAAGTTTTGAACATTGAATATAATATATATAGCTGTAGCATTTTGGGCCTTGGCTTATGTGATGAATAATTGGATTAATCATTAGTGGTTTCAATCTTCAAACTTTCAATTTTAAGTCTTAGGTTATTGAATTATTCTTTATTCATGTTATATTTGTAAAATTAATAATATATATATATATTTTTTATTAGCCGTCCCCTTGCTGTCCCCCACCGTCCCAAAATTTTCAAAAAAATTTGCCGTCCCGGAAACCTCGTCCCTACGTCCCGCCGTCCCGGAGTCTTAGGTAACTATGTTGAAAAGTGAGTAAATAAGGAAACAATCACCTCTAACCTCTTGTTTGAAGAACACCGAGTAGCTGGCAAAAACAAAATCCGATAAGTGGTGCTCATTTTAGAGGCACTATTCTGGAGTGAGTTGGTGAAGTTTGATAGTTTGCATTTAAACATTGTAAGCCAAAGTGGCCTGGAATCTAGCACAGAAAAAGTGCTTCCCAAGGAGATAAGGTGAAACTAATTATGGCTCGCAATTCTCAATGCAGGAATGAAGAGGTTTGAGGTGGTAGGATGCAATTTCTCGGTCTGCAAATGTTAAAGCGACTCCAAAACAGTTTCACAACATTGAGCGGTTACCTCGTGCGATTACCTCTTCAAAGTGTCTCCAAAATCTGCTTCAATAAAGCATCAAACAAATGATTAGGTGTAGTTTAGGGACTGTTCAGATATCGCTAAGTATCAAGGAATGTGTTCAAGCAATAAAATTGTAGGGGGCAGGTTGCAGGCATTTTCCACACGTTGATCTTAAAGCAAATTTATTACATTAGAAGGTTGTTTTCACAGTGGCACTTTCAACTCCCGAGTGTATGTTTTTGTCTTCTTACAGTTCTGACGCTCTAAACCACCAATACAAGGACATGATTTAATTTGGCTTGTTGTGGTAATGATACAAGGGAGGGTGTGATTTAGTAGCTGATATTCATGACATCTTTTCGTTTCTACCTATGGTTAACATTTTTTTAACAACATATTCACCTCTAAATTAACATCATCCATAAAAAAACAAAATAAAGATAGACTTTTACGATAACGAGCTAAAGAGGGGAGAGAAACCCATGCCCGTGATTACATGAAGATGCATCTAAGGACCGATCGGAAGTGCTCACTCGAACAAGTCCATAATAACGAGTTTTAAGGGACTCCATTGCTGATGCACTTGCTGTAGAGAAACATAAAATACTTTCCATGACCTTTAAGAGGCTCATTCTTTTGAGATGGAACTTCTTGCATCTCTCACAACTATTTTCCTCGAAGCCATCTGGGAGGTAGTTTAGTTGTGGCGGGCAGCCACACACATACTCCTGAGATCTCAACAACTTCAAAAGTTGTCTCAGGGCATGTTTAACAATTTATAGTGTATATTGCCAACTTCTTATTATGATGGAAGTGGGAGAATTCTTTTCCTCCTTGCCTCGTGATTCAAAACATATTTTGAATCGAGAAAGTATCCCGTTGCTTTCATTTTCTGAGACAGTTTTTCTGACTTTGCATAGGTCTCCTGTGTTTGTGGCTGTGATCTGTCTCCTACCCAAAGGCATGTACAATTTTATGGCCTTCAATCCACCTACATTCAGGTAATTGTAATTCCTTTTCATCAACCTCCTTACCATTTAAACCACAACCTACCTGTGCACTACATATATGTTTGACAGAAGAACATGTTACATTATTATGTAGAGAGACTCGATTGTGTGGGGACATAACACACACCCAACACAACTGCCATGGTCCATGCGCCCTTAGTATGCTTCCACATTTTGTTTTACATTTCTATGGTCAACGCAGTCCATGAAATGACATTTCTGTCATGCATTTAAACAAATAGTTCACTTGCCTTGTGTGGCGCTAAGCCTGCCACATCATTTCCTTCAACGCTGTAGCTTAGCATCTTCACATTGGTCATTGAAACAGAAGACACATGTATATCAAGAGCTGCTGGGCTTATTTTCTGGTTTTATCGCAGCATAAACCTGAAAATCAGATCTATTACTGGATTTGGACTTACTTTCACAAAGTTCCTTGCCCAAAATTAAATATGTTGGTGTGATCAGTATAAAGAGTATTTGGGGTCAATTGTGCTTGTCCCCTCCCCAAGTCTGGCACCTAATGCCTCTCCAGGCGCATCCCATTGCATACAGAACTACTCAGGCACTTGCATCAACAACATAAGACAAAAATCCGCTTTTCACTATGCTTTGTGGGAGGTCCACAACCTGTTCCAAGCTCTTATGTTGGTGCGGTTGGGCAGGTGTAGGATCAGGTCTGAGAGGGCCGGCTGAAAATCACGTTCATCGTTCAAACAAGCGAGCTCCTCACAGGCGTGCATGCAAGTTGGATGGATGGCAGCAAGGCTGTGGGCCTGGTTTAACACCTGCTAGCCACATTTGCTTGAAAGTTTCCAACACCTTTTCAATGAGCACATATCTTTTAACAAGCATAAAATTGCATCCATATTATACTCAATGAAATCCTCAGATCATCCTTAGAAAATGCCCACTCAGAATCAATCGGTGATGGAAAACATCTCAAAAAAGGCCTCAGCAAAAGGCACAAACTAAATATTTCCTCGCAAGATTGCTAGTGGTGCCAGCAACTACATCAGACAAAATCTACTGTCATTGTATTATGACGGGTGTCCACACCCTCTTCTCAAACTCCCATTTTCTGGGCACTGTTGGGAGTGTGATGTGCCTTGTGAGGGAACCGATGCCTTTGACAGGACTGCCCAGGGCATCGTTTCGCGCCATCTCCACTGCACTCAACCCCTAGTAGCTGCACAACCAACTGCCACACTCCACCGCCACCTTCATACTTCCATCCCCCACTTTTAATCTTTTCTTTATTTTATTGACAATGTAAATATACCTTAAATTTATTTATTATTATTATTATTCATTATCTAACACGGGTCACGGGCTCTAAAACTGTAAATGTAAGTCCACTCTAAAACACCAAACTGGGGTGCTCAACAAGGCAACTATAATTCGTCTTATCAATGTCTTTATGGAATAAGGGTTCAAGCTAGATTGGTATAGATACGTCATTTCGTGTTGGGGTTGATCTTGGGTCAAATAACTTGTAAATGTAAGGTCAGACCGTAACAACAAACCAAGGTACTCACAATCGGGGAGAGGGGCACTACAAAATGGATTGCCTTCATTGGAAGCCATGCAACGCAGGGGAATGAAGAATCGGGGCTCAAACGACGACCTTTCTTCCCTTAGGAAAAACCCACTTCATTAGAATGGTGGTTTGAGGCCCTTAGGCCTCACCTTGGGGAACCGACAAGGTATATTAGGGGGCGAGAGTGGAGGAATTTGATGGAAAAACATCTCGTTGAACTCTAAGGTGTTTCTTGTTCCCAAACAACTCCCCACCACCAAAGAGGAAGTTTGTTGATGGTCTAAAGGGGGCATAGGTTTTGGGTAGAGGTTCTTGTATTGTTCAGGAGAGGATCTCTCTATGCCTAGTCCTCATAGGAAGGAACTAAGTCATAGATGCATCCTATTTGAATAAGCAGAGGATAAAATATTGGAGGTTTTGAGATTAGGAGTATTTGGGAAGCATAAAACAAGAAATTTGTGATGAATATGATTGAAGATGGGGGACAAGGAGGGGAGAATTTCAAATCTTGTTGCACATACTTCTAGTTTTTCCCTCATGGGAAGCCTTGCAACAACATGCAATGTAGAATTAGGGCTCAAATGGGGAGTTTGCTTCCCTTAGGGCATAACTCACTTCATTAGTGGGGTGGTGTGAGGCCCTTAGTTCTCACCTTGGAGAACTTACAAAGTATACAAGATACCTTAGGGTGGATGAATTAAATGGGAAAAATATCCTATTAAACTCTAGGAGGTTTCTTGTTCCCAAACATCTCCCCACTACCATGAAGAGGTCATTTATTGATGATCAAGTTTTCGGTAGAATTTCTTGTATTGTGTTAGGAGAGGATCTCTTTGTACCCAATCCTCTCAAGGAGGAGCTTAGTTATATATACTTATTGTTTGAATGGGAGGAGGATAAAATATTGAAGTTTTTAAGATTAGGGCTATTTGGAAAGAAAAAAACAAGAACTTGTAATGAAGATGGTTGAAGAAGGCGAGGGAAGGGGAGAGGCGGGGGCAAGGAGCATTGTAGATTGTGTTACACATACTTCAACTTGAGCGGATTGACGCAAAATAGTTGCTGGTGTAACTTAATTTTTAACTCTTGTGGCTGATGGCTCTAAGAAGCCGTTTGGATGCTTTGGGTAGGCTGTTGGTGAAATAATTTGTCGTAGTGTAGATTATTGGTTTTCACCAACGGTCACGGGGCTAAGCCCCTCCTTGTGTATGGGGAGGCTCTCATTATTGAATGTAAACTAACTAAAGCTGTGGGGTGGCTGTTAGGTCGAGGATCACATAGGAATACTCCACTAAACCTATGGCAAAGTGCTTATACAATGTACAAGGGAGGAATTTGCTGTGAAGGGAGGTAAAGGGGAGTAGGAGAAATAAGGAGAGAGGGTTAATGTTGTGAGTAGGAACTATCAGATTCTCACCAACAGTAACCAAAGTAGGTCCACATTCAATTAGAAGAACACAACAATGTAAGCAATCAACAAGACTAACAAACTAGAGACACAAAAGTTCTGCAAATTCATTAATCAAGGACTCTAGTGTCCCACTTATGGGATCAAGGACAAATGGCAAACAACAAGTAAATCCAACACCAGGAATGATTAGAAATCAACCCCAATATGATGAAGTCCAGCCAATACATCAATTAACAGTTCCAAAACTACCTCCAATATACTATGCACAATTCATACCAGTCGCTGCTTCTAGAATATACTACAGCTGTGGAACTCAATTCAATACTTTAGTGCTTTTAAGCATTCTAAAATTGATGCATACAAATCGCTGTCAAGGACTCTGAATACCCATCAAACAATGCATGGGTGGGCAACAAAAGGTACTTACTATTTTATCAAACATCTGCCCAGGTCGCTGCCATCATATATCAACCCCAATCGATTCACTTCCCAACTCCTTAGCTACGCATCACATTCACATCTGCAACAAGAGACTCCAAAACACCTTAATAATATGCAAACCGGGACTGGAATATATCAGCCATCAAGAGGGTATTCAAACAAGTAGAGTTAGCACCAAAAACGATTGAGCCTAGCCAACAATAATTGTGTCTTCAATTCATAATTCAAATACCACTTGGGAAGTCACACAAAATGTATAAACCCAGCTGTGCCGTATCTTGACTCAAACCCTCTAATTTCATCCACACCCAATCCTTCATCTAAATGAGTGCAAAGGAACTATGATTCGCTGTATATAATAAAGAAAAGGCAGGGTTTTGAATACATATACTCTCCCACAGATCGCTGCTCTCAACACTCCTGAATCAGGTATATAAAGGGATCTGATCAGCCCTAAGTTGGCGCTAGACAAAGGAGAATAACAACAGCACTCAAGCACAATATAAGTCGTTGGAGATAAGAAATGCATACACCACAGTTGCACAGGTAAATTCGCTGGCAATAGAGAAGTGTAGAAAGCCCTTCACCTCAGATTTATAGCATGCTAAGAGCAAGACCAGCTCACCAAATTCTATTACCAACATGCCTCATCTATATCGCTGTAAATAAGGACTGTAAAACCCCACAGATCATGCAAAATACAAGTCGTCCAGCATAGAATGATACAGCCAACAAAAATAAATGCTTATTAAGAGAAATCGCTGCCAATATAAATTATTTGCACCCAGATTTGTCCTTAAACCAGTTGCCAAAACCAAGCATGCATTCACTGGGGTTTAGATAGTTTAATATAATAAAATATTGCACTAGAATAAGTCGCTACAACCAGCACAAATGCAAGAGTCAATTCGCTAGCATTAGATCTTTCAATGCACACAATATTCCAAACAGATAACTCCAGCAAGACATTCAAACCAGCAGCTACAGTAGAATCGCTACAGTAGAACATGCAGATTTTTAATTGCAAATTTCATCAAAGCCAAAGTATAGATCTCACTTGAGATTGTACCAATAAACCCTTCAATTTGAGATTCAAACCAGCTTTGATGCAATAAGATTCTTCAACCAAATGAAGAGAGAGAAAGAGGGTTGATCAATCTTGCTCATCATCTTGTTCTTCAGTGAGATATGAAAACATTTCAAGGCACTGAATAAGTGTTCAAAAACACTGTTATGAGATCTGCATTGCGATGGGAACATGATGATCTTCTCTGATCACAAGGTAGGAGTTAGGATATGGGGATCACTTCCTTACTCCTCTAGGCCTTCACAATTCACCTTTGTGACCAAGAATTAGCTCCGTGATGCTCAAACCTTTTTATGCTTGCCTGTTACTCACTGAAATGGGTCTTCATTTTGCAGATGGAAGGATTGCTGCTTGAATGAGATTCTACGTTTGAATGTATGAGAGAGGTCATATAAACAAAAGAGCAAGATCTAAAAGAAACCTCTTCTATAATGAAGTCAAGAAGGTGGTCATGAAGAGGTGGATTAAAATGACCACCCCACTACATCTCCATGCCTTTTCCCTTTATCCCAAAATATTATAACTTTGAAATACTTGGGCTAACTAATAGGCAACCACCATATGATGACTGTAAAGTTGTAAATGGAACAAAGACAACATTCATAACATTTTTTCCGATCCATCTATAGCTTGTGTGGTCCATGCAACAAAATGGGCATGTTTGTAGCTTCGAGGAAGAAGGCAACATGGGAGCGGTTGAGGCTTTTTTCGACAAGTACACAATGAGTCCATTGAAATGGTGGTATGTACATGGTCATGATGCCAAGTACCCACAACTGTCGCCATCAAAATTCTTTCACAAGTATAACATTTTTTGATATTTGGTAGGAGGGTTTTGTGAGGGCCCTACCCTGTTATAACAAAGGATCTATAATCCAGATATAACCAATAACATTCCATGGAACAAAACAAAGCCAAATATCAAAAACAGCTGGTGCATACAACACAAAACCAACCCAAAACCAGACAAGATATAGTTCAGGTGTGTCCCATAGCCAACAACAAAAGCAAAATAAGAAACGGAGCGAAAGCAAACATTATAAAAATAACAAAGAACAAAAGTCATTTGTGATTAAACACTTGAGAAGAGAGCTTAATAAGTTCCTTGATGTGGTTGTCTCTCTCCTCAATTTCCTTCTTCCTGTCAATATCTCTAACTTTGCTCTTGCTGTCTTTGTTCTGAGATCATTCACAATGGATTTCAGCAAGCCAGTTTGAATGATAAACCCATCCGCCATGAGATTGCATTTGTATTCAACTTTTTCCAGATTATCATTAATCCCATTCCAGAAGTTCTTATCTACTTTGGCATTTTGAAGGTTGCTAATGTTTCCCTTCAAGTCTTTAATATCTTTTTAATCCCTTTTAAGGCATCCTCTTGGATACCCAACCCAGAATTACCAAGGTCATTGTTGTCTCTCTTATTCTTCTTACCTAGACTAAGGAGGCACTTAGCAGCCAAATCACCCTCCATGCCTTCTGTTTGGTGTTTGGTCCTTCAATACATTTTCCCTTCTTTGAGTTACTTCTAAGCACACAAGTGGTTTTAGAATCATCCCCTTGTCTCTTATTTGATTTGGGTTCAGAGGTGGAAGGGAGAGCAGGGGAGGGGTTTCTGCTAGGAGCTTGGATTTGAGGTGGAAGTAGATGAGCAAGATGACAACTTGATGAAGGGGATAGGTTCTTTTGCCACACTGAACCTCTTTAATGGAACTTTCAAGAGACATGAGAATGTAAAATGGGAGACTTACCAAGATATTCCTTCTGAAGTGGTTAAGAAGAACCAAGTGGTATGTGTTGATCTGTGCAGCCTTCCCTCCATTATCGTGCACGATTATGAGCTTGGCCACTTCATCAAACGAACTAGGCAAGGAGGCTCTTAGAATACCCCAAGGACTTGTTTGAGCTTTTCACCATCACCCACAAAAATGGCTTCTTGTTCCACCCGATTGCATTTGTTTTTAAATTTTTTTGTACCCTGCATACTCATGCCAGTGACATGATAGATGAGGCCCTCGAAATTAAATGTCTCTACCCTTTGATTTGCACCATCCTGTCCTTCCACACATGAGCAAACTCGATGGAGATGTGGAGATCATGCCCTCTTAACTCATTCCATAAAAGAGTTAAACGTGTCGGCACTAGGGATTTCCCATATCCTCGCATTTTCCTTCAGACTCTGTTGAAAGGAGGCTCAACTTGACAAAGATCTCCTCCCATACTTCCTCTGGGAACCCTACCTTCTGCGTGCCCAATAACAATGGAGCCAAAAAAATTATTTTTTTCCATAATTGGTGCAATCTAGTACCCAAATGACAATGCCAAACATGGCATAATAAATCAATAGTCTCTAAAGGATTTACAATCATTTCAAATATGTGTGTTGTCTTTCATGGTTCGAGGCATTTATGACTTCAAGGGAGTATTACTTTCCCTATCCAATGATGTAGATTCTCATAATTAACGCCAATATTAGCGCACAAGTACGCTACATGATTACCTTCTCTAAAGGTATGTGAAATAACAACCTTAGGGAGAGAGCTTAAAAATGAATAGAGTCCTTAATGATCTTGGTTATACTCCAACTTGAAGGGGATTTGTTTTGGAGGCAATTTATTATGTTCATAGAGTCCCCTTCCACCCAAAGATTTCTGATGTTCAATTGATTTGCCAATTGGATACCCCATAATGCTGTTAAGGCCTCCACATAGTGGTTAGTTTGAACCCCCATATTTCCAGCATATGCAGCTATAAGGTCCCCCTTATCATTTCTAATAATTCCTCCACCCCCAGCTCTGCCTGGGTTTCCCTTAGTTGCACCATCAAAGTTGAGCTTAAACCACCCTTCTTGAGGAGGAATCCAAATAGTCTCACTCCTAGTAAGCTTTGCATTTTGATGTTTAAAGTCCTGATCTAAATGAAGGTTCCATTTGTTGAGAAAGTTGGTATCAAAATCATTCAAGCTGCCTTTGCTGGAATTAATGGATGATTTAAAGTTTTCAATAATCAAAAGAATCAAGTGTTTGAAGACCATGCAAACCTGTAAACTTTTCCCTTCAAAGATTCTTTTGTTCCTTTCTTTCCATATTGCCCAAACAAGTATGGGGAGGATAAATTCCCATAGGAGTCTGACTGACACATTCTTAGATTGAAATGACCATTGAGCCTTTAGCTCATTCACATTTTGAGGGAGAACCCATTTCAAGCCAATTTTGTCCAAGATGAGGCCCCACAAGGTGGAAGCAAATTTATTTAGTTATTAATTTACTAAATACTAACATATGCATTTTGTACATCGGTAGTATGTTACTAATTTGAAAGTTCCAACAAACATTTTTTTGTAAATGGTGGTTAGTAATTTTTCTGCGAGAATGGAATTGGAGTGCATATGCCTTTATCCACTCAGCTAAATGAAACAACTTGGCATCCGAGAAAGGTGAGGATTTGGTAAATGTACATTCCGATTTGCGCCTCCAAGCATGCAAGTTTGAGGACTATATTAGAGGTCCTCACAATTTTTGAGATATTCGTTGAAAGACTATAGACTTGGATACGTTTACAACCACTATTACCCAACTTTCAATCTTTGTTGGCGAATGTGACATTGAGGAATTCACAAGGAGCGTAGAGTGGAGTTGTGGAAAGTGGAGCTAAGCGGGAGTAAAGATGCGGGAATTTGATTTTGAGGAAAATCTAGATGATATATTCGGATTATTTGTATTCATATCGCCACATGATTAATGAAATGTTAAATTTTAAGTGCATTGAATGTTTTGAACTTTGATCCGACTATATTTTTCAAATATTGTATTTCTTATGGACTAAAAAATGAGTAAAATGAGTATATATATAAAATATATATATTAAATATGTATGGACGTACTCAAGACGCGTCTTTGCCCTAGGGTTTTGAAAATCGATGTATCCACATATTGAACCCGTACCCATATCATGTGCAACATAGTAAAAATAGAACTACGGAAAAGCGACCTACTCCCAGTTATACTAGTGCCTCAACAATTTTTTTGTCAACTTCATGGAGTATAAAGATCGGATGGATGATGAAATTATGCAGATTAAAAAATCATGCACCGATTTCAAGGTGTAATCAAGAGTATGATGAGTGATGAAAAAATAAAAGTGGAAGATAGTATTAACAACTAACTAAGAAAAGTTGCGGATAAAGATGCTCCTTGTGGACTTAGGATTTGAGCGTGTGTGTATGGATGCATAAGTTGGTGTTGAGCTAAAGCTTAAGTAATCTATGATAAACTTTAGGTTATTAGAACTTTTGTGATGGAATATTTGTGAGATAGGTAACTACGGTTGCAGAGGCATGTAGAGAGACAACAAAGGGAGTTCAAGCTAAGGGATCGAAAGCGTGGGAAAGTTTTCCGGGAACATGTCGACACAACTTGCAATTTTGTGGATAAAGATGCTCCTTTGTGGTTAAGGAATGCATGGAAATTGGGACAAGGAACAACCTTTGAGCAAGGGTCAAGCCGTAGTCTTGCGGGGTTAAGCCATGGGTCATACAGGGCCAAGACATGGTTCTGCAAAACCGAGTTACTAACATAAGGGCAACGTGAGGATTCAACAAGCTTATGCGAGGAAGGCCACCGCATATCCAAAGGCTTTAGCTCAGAAAGTTGTAGTTATTGAGGCAAAACAAGTGATATGGGAGTTACAAAAGGCGTTAAATAACGTGAAGAAATTGTGGAACTCTCAAGATCTGAAGGGAACTGTGGGGATGGGGTCAACAAAGATAAGGGAGCTGATAGAAATCTTGGCTTTGATGAAAGCAGAAGGTGCCGTGGACACCTTGAAGACTTGGTTCAGGCATAGTATGGGGACCCTTAGAACATCAAGTCAAGGACTTATGGATTTAAGATCCACCGATGAGGGTTAGGAACCAGGTGGATTTAAACACACCCTTTGACCAAGAACTTTCGGTGGATGTGAAGTTGAACGGATATCAATTCGACGATGTCCTGATTGATACTAGATTATACGTTAATCTACCGTCAAAGGATGCCTAGGTGCTAATGGGAAAACCTGTACTCTTCAAGTACTTTATTCCTAGCAAACAAAACCACTATGAGACTGATTGGTGATTTGCGCGACATAGAAGTTGACATCATGGGATGCCGCTTTTATGGTGACTTTGAAGTAATAGAGATGGCCCAAAAGACCGATATCTTTCCACGCCGAGACCATGGTGTTATGAGAGTCGTGCAGAGATGTGCTTTAAGGAGAGGGTCATGAGTTTTGAAAATGAAGAACAAAGAGTGATTATCCCACTGGATGCCAACCGAGGACCCTCGTATATAGAGAATGTCGCGGAAACTAAGGATGATGCAGTGCTTTGTAGGTTAACATCCTTGAGGAGGAGATTGATTGGGATCTGGAGAAGTCGAGTCTTTTAGCTTGGTGTGTGCAAAGTGTGTAGGAGTCATATGACATTGTAAAAGGACATGCACTTTGGGGTTCATTGATGTTTACGACGTGAGTCCAAGCTGTGGGAGTGGTGAGCCCGGTTTCTAGGTTAATCAAGAGAAGGATTGGCACGCGCGATAGTTGGCACGCCTACCACCAATTTGGTCACAGTGGAAGCCCCCTTGTAAGACGGTTTTGTGTTGGGTAAAGGACACAACTTGTAGGACAAACTCTTGTCCACTTAGGAAGTGTGGTTGGGCAATCGCTACTCTGCAAGTGAAGAAGGGTGAAGAGAGTTAGGTCCACAGAAGGCAAAAATGACCCGATGAATATGCAAGAGATTTCAAGGAGATAAAATCACCGGGAGAGATTTAAAATTAGATCCGTAGTAATGGCACGAGAGGCCGGTTAAAAGAGAGCTCCTAGAGGTTGAATGCCAAAAGAGATATATAGGAGGCGATTATAGAAGACGGTTGCGAGAATGAAGTGTAGAGATGATGTCTACCTCAACACCATAACTTAAGCAATGTATGTCTATTGTGGATAGACTTGATCATGCACCACGCAAGGTGCATGCGCCCGCAATGAGGACGTAGAAATGGGTTTTTCGTGGGTTGGGTCCCCTCACTACTATCCGGATGCCGGATCAAATCTTTGGTGGATTATAGGTGCTTTAGGACTTTTGAGGAAGATCGTGAATAAGGTTGGAAACCAACAAATGCCAATGTAGTTAATAAGGAGAACAATGCTCTAGGTAGATGTACACAGGTAAGCTAGATTTAAATTATAGAACCTTGGTTAAGTATTATATAACGAATTTCATGAACAAGACTAGATTTATGGGCTGGTTGAATCTTTGTGCACAAGGATGTAGTGCAAGATTGAAAGAAGAAGAGAGAGTTCGGTTGTTTTACGGATTGGTGATTTTGCGAAGGCCTGAAGCAAGAGTAATCTTGGCCACTAGACAAAGATGAGAATCTCGAGAAAAGAGTGGGAAAAGTAGGAAGAGCCACTTGTGCAAAGTTGATGAAAATCATAAAAGCACTTATTTCCCAAAGCAAGTGACTTAATTAGAATTTTTTGATAAGATTACGGGTTATAGTTGTTAAGTGTGGCAACTTTTAGGGAATCATCCATGACATAGTAAGAGACAGAACTTGAGCTTAGGAACTAGTTCAAAAATAGGAAACCAGAGGAAAAAAACGACTAAGCTGGGACAATAATTGAGTGCAAGAAGGTAGAATGATAGTAAGACCTGGAATTCATTGCTATAACTAGAAAAGTGTAGGTGGAATTGGAGATACCTTGAGCATAGGGGAGAGTTTAAGTGATAGTGTAATGGAGAAAAGAACATTATAAAAGAGGACCTTGGTATGTAGGCCACAAAGGAAGAACTCACAATGTAGTGGTGAATGGATGAAGCAATTGCTCGAGAAAAAGTAGAAGAGAGAGGAGAAAAGAAGATGGAGGAAAAGAAGCAAAGGTAGAGAGGGAATTTGTGGGGACGCGGTGGAGAGCAAACTTACGTTAATTGAGTTCCCGACATTGTGAAGGCAAGAGAGAACACCAAGACTCGAGTGGGAAAAAGTGCGATAATTGGCTTTTTAACCATTGCAAAAGGTTGGTTTAGAGAAAACTTGGGGAGTTGGAAGCGAGAGTGGGTGTGCGGGACAACGCAAGAACTACTCGTAGAGATAGGGGTGCTAAGCTCGATGAACCTTCCATATATCGGAAATTTATTTATTTGAATCTATTGTGTTTGACAAGAGCATACAAGGAAGATGTTCATCACGAGAATGAACAATTTCCTTCACCGTGGGGAGGCTAGCATAAGTAGCACAACAACCCAATGAAGGATCCAATCTTGCGGATGCACTAAAGAATAGGAAGATGCACGCAAGGATGATGAATCATTGCGGTTGAGTCAACAAGGAAATAAAACTCGACAAGTTCCATCACCAATGTTGTGATCCGGGTGGCCATGAGACTATTATTGACAAATATTCTGTAGGAGGAAGAGAAATTCCATCTTGCGCAGAACGCAATACCCGATGGTGGAGTTGGGATTACAAAAGGAAAAATACAATTTTGCAGAGCATGTGGCCTTCAAGATGAACGAGGCGATAGATTTTGTGCTTGAACATGGAATGGAGTTTCAATGGTGTAACTAGTCGGTGTTCTTTATTGCTTGATGCGATCAATGTCGCGATGTCGGCGTCATAGTCCGAGAAGAATGTTTTGGGGAAATGACTTCGTGGATAGGCATATGGCCTACAACTTGGAGGGTGGAGTGTCTCCAATAGTGCACATGGAAATGCGGGAGAGTTGGTTCATCGAGTTAGAGCCCTAGTGGAGAGCAAGGAGAGAATCCCAAGAGGGTTACTAAAGAGCTACTTCGGGATTGCAGAATTCCGAGTGATGAACTGTTTTTGTTTGGGCAAGGTGGTGGCGGAGTGGAAAGGCCACGCCTTGCTTGTTACTCCCTTATGCTTTTAGTGCAAATTATTGGGAAAGCACGCTGGATAGGTTTCTGGGGTCGAGAGAGCCAAGATAGATGTTTGGGTTGTGGATAGATAACGTCTCGCCTTGATTATGTAGACCAAGGGGACAAAAGCAATAAAGTTTTGTGAATACGAGTCAAAAATGATGAAGTAAAGCTAAAGTAGCCGCTGAGGATTAAGATGGATGGGAGCCCTGTAGAAGTACCCTATGCGTTGAGGCTCGTAAGAACATCGCGAGACTAGTGGGTGGGACTCCGGTGGTGTTTGGAACATCGGGTGGGGGACTAATCATTGATGAGGGCGGTGATCGAGTGGGCTCACCAGGCGAAAGGCATTTGCGGTGCGGGGAAAGGAAAAGCACTTGTGGAGCACCCTAGGATAAGGATCGGGAAGTCATCATTAGTTGGGAGTTTTGTGGCAGCAGTGTAGGAGATGGTAAGGCCGACAACCCAGACACCACCTCTGGGGAGAACACAATTAGAAACACTCAGGAACTAGAGGTGTCAATGGTTCTATGGTGGGTACAAGAAAGAAAGCTGCAAAGATCCCTAGGTGGGGATATTGGAGAACAACCACCTTGCGAAACCTCAACTGCACATATTGAAAGGTTGGTGGGGCAAGGACCTTAGGAGGAGAGAACACTTAGGGAGGAAAGGTCAATGTAGGAAAGCAGTATGGATGAAAGTGAGAGAGAGTAACAAGGATGAGGGGTTTGGTAAAGGAGTGCCGGGCGTTATGTGACAATGCTCCACACCATTGATATGTCTTTTGAGCTGTAGGGATAGGCCTATAACCGTTAATGGACGAAGCTTTATATGTTAGTTTACCTAGGGTGTAGATTTGTGCTCCATCAAGATTGCAATAAGACAATTGCAAACCATGGTTGTGAGGGCCATTCCGAGTTGATTGAGAAGTACGAGGATAGGGATGCGGAAGGCGATGCCTACCGACAAGGTTTTAGAGAAAGGAGAGGTTCATAAGTGACAAAGCCTGTGTTGAAGTGGTTGACAGGGAAGGTGGAAGAATGTTGTGCTAAGATCGTAGCTAAGAAAATGGCTATGTTTAACATTTTTGTGGAAAAATTTGATTCTATTGAGCAATTGTTTTTCGTGCTTGATAAATTATTGGAGAAAATTGGCAGTGAATTTGGAATCGCGGAAGACCGAGCCGCCAAATTGCGAACCAAACTCCAAAAGGCCTTGGATGAAGTCTTGAGCATAGAAATTTGCGTAAAACAAGCAAAGATTATGATGAATTTGTTCAACATCTGTGAGGAATATGTGGAGAGATGGTTTGCGGAGAGAAGTTGGAGTTACAACAACTTCGAGAGAAGATAGTGAAGGAAGAAGATGCAAGCAATGCAGAGTGTTGTGGGAGGAAGTGTGCAAGAAAAGAATGGAGTTGAACAGAAGATCAAGGAATTTGAAACAATCTTTGGTGAATTTGTAGAGCACTGGGGAGAGAGGGGTGCAAAGGCATGGAGGAATTTGCGAAGCAGGTTCGCAGCGAGTGGGCTGACTCCTGGAAAGGGTCGAAGTATGAGACGGATCCGGGGAAGATAGCCCAGCGGAGTAAGTTTTTGCAGGAGTTACAAGAGGATATGCAAGAAGCCTCGGCATGGTAGCTCAGATTTTACACGAACATACAAGTAAGTGCGCTGGAGTTAACCAAACCAAGAGTTGGAGAGCCGGAAGTGGAATGGGAAGGTTAGGCCTTGGTTGGAATGAGTGTACAAGAGGTAGTTGAAGATTGATTCTTTATTCTTTTGATTGTTTTTGCAGCAACATACATTATTTATTCTTTTGCAAAGACCATGAGTGCAAAGCCTTGTTCGAGGATGAAGCGAGTATTTTAGTATGGGGAGATGTTGAGAAGGGAATTTGTGGAGCCACTTTTAAAATTGCCACATGGGTGAGACATGAGAAGGAAACAAACAGACCACAAAGCACCTTTGTTCTATGGAAGCATTGAGGAGAGTTGTGGACGTGTGGCAACACAAGAGTAAGGGATCAGCAAATGATCAGGGATCACAAGAGGTTGATGGTGCATGCTAGCTAAGATCTAGTCAAGCAAGGCAATGCATGCCAACTAAGAGCCAACAGAGCATGGAACTATCTAGGATTGTAGAAGCATCTTTATGGAATATACTGGGTTTTGCAAAACCTATAAATAGAGGGATGGGTCTGAGTTTTGAGACATGTTACAAAAGGGATTAGTTGGCGAAAACATAAAGGATCAAGGAGTAGGTTTTGAGGAAGAATCGCTTACGAAGATTCATGGAGTAATTGTGTACAAGTTAGGTCTTGGATGCATAAGTATTGATGTCATATTGTAAAGAAATTGTGCATGAATTATGCGCGTGATTGTATAAGTGTTCATTTGTTGCGAATTATAATGAGAATCAAGGGTTTTGTGTAGATTTTCATGTGAATGTATGGATGTTTGGTTATACAATGTGGGTATGATTTATATTCCATTTCATGTAATCATTTACCTGATCATGTCCCCCATGTCATTCTACAACATCGAGGTCGTCGCGTCATGCATATGTGCTTCGGGTGAGACGATCAAGCATAAGCTTGACCAATAGGCCAATGCAAGAATGGTTATGCTTGTTAACGCATAAACCCTAGCGTGATGGACCGTATGCACAACAATTTGAACACTAGATGATGGGTGGTCCTGAATCAATTACACCAAAATCATCCAGTACTGATAAGCTAAATTAGATGATTTTAAGCTGTCAAACTCTTCCAGAAACCAAGAAATTGAGAGCAACCTGGAAACCCCAGTTCAATGGGCCATTTTTGAAGATTCAAATTTCCAATCACTTCACAAGCCTTTCAGCTGCTGCCACGTTCTGAAACAATTATTTTCAGGAAATGATAATAACTACAGATAAATTCACTTTCAAATAATAAGGTGGAGCTACATATCCAATTCCAAAACTGCCATCTTGGCACACACGGGAGGATATGACCCTGCTATTGCTCAAAGGGAGTATGCGACCCTGTTGCTGCCCAAAATAACAGTGGAAGCACCACTGCTGCCCTGACATTTCCACTATTGAATATTTATTCCGATCAAATGCTCCAAGTGTGGCTCAAGCTGGAAGGATGGTGGCAAAGTATGGCATTACGGTTGTTGATTCCATTTGCTAAAATGTTTCCAAGGCTTGTCGCTTGGGTTGTGTATATTCAGTGAGGATTGTAATTGATGAGACCACATTTTGTTGAGGCCTTTTTTCAGACAATTCACATGCCTTCTATATACAACCATGTTTTGCATACATATCAAACAGCGAAGTCATAACTACAATATCTGACAAAATTTGTTTTCATTTACATTTGGATAGAACATCTTGATCTGTTCCAAAGCTCTCAATTTGTTACCTGCTGGGAGAAAGCAAGCAAAGGTTTCTGGGTTGGCTTTATCCCTGCCGATTGTATTTTCTTTAATATATCCAAGGCTCTTTCAGAAAGCCCCCACTACACATATCTTACAATCCACACGTTCTATGAGGCATTTTATCCTTCTGTATTCATTCACATTTTGCATTAAATCCTTTTTCACAACTTAAAACATTTTCAAAATGTTCTGCTTGTGAAGTGTTTTGTGCATGTTTTTAAAGTGTAAATAATTGCACATAAGACTAGATCCAAAGTGTAGAATTTGGTTCCAACATATCTATGAGAAGTTATCATATTTGTCGCATTTTTGTTATTGTTTATGAGAAATCATCACATGCGTGAATGGATAGATTGATGTATAGAATATAAAAGTTCCTTGAGCAAAATGATCAGTATATTCTATAAATAAGATCTGGAATGAAAATAATGTCATCTTCAGTTGCAGAAGTGCAGAAATAGAACCCATGATCATGTGACATTCTGTCCCTCGAAAGACAAAACCGTGGCCATGAGGAAATAGGTACAATCAGAAGATGGATTCCTGAAAGCCAGATGTCAGAAACAAAAGGAAGAAGGGAACTTCTTGTGTGAAGAAACCTTAGGACAGGAAAATCATTGTATATTCTCTGGATTGAGAATCTGAAAAGAGAGAAGTAGCAGACGCTTTTCTGGGGAAGCTTTGAAAAGGTAAGAAAGCCACCTAAAAGAGTTTACAAAACTCAAAAGTATTGAACAATTTCATACTTCTGAAGTCTTGAGTGACTAGAAAAGGAAATATGCCAAAAAAATCAGCACAAAACTCCCAGGAGGCTGAGAATACTCTTGGAAAGGCTCCCCAGCTGTTGCAGAGCAAATAAATAGCAGTTCATTTCTCTGAGGGAATGATGATCAAAGAGTTACAAGAAATTTCGATGATTGTTTCTTTAAATTCTAAAACAACCAGTGAGCAGTGAGGTAGATAATCCCCCACTCTCTGAAGGCGTACAGAAATTTGAAGTCAGAGAAGTATAGAAAAGATCAAGGGAGATTCGGACTAGGTTTTAAAATTCTTAAGTATTGAGTTCCACAAAGTACAGTTAGATATTTGTCAAGTGGATGATACACGCTGCATGCCCTAGGTGATTTTAATAGAGTAGATACCCCCAATTGCGGTTTCTAAACCAAATGTAGTTCCTTCTTTATAGTAAAAGAGGCTTATACTAAAAGTCTGATTACGCTTGGAAACAGTGGGGAATATATTCTCAAAGGCAATATTTGAAAGACTGTTTCTGAAATAGCAACCTGATATTAAAAACTTTCCTATCGTCCAATTTTGACATCTACCTTTCACACGTACTACAAGTTAATAATATTGACGGGGATTTGAGAATGCATCACTTAATCAGTTTGAAATTATACCGGCTCTACACCTTGTTAGCATGCTTTTATAAACATAACCCACAACGATGGTTTGACATTTTCAAGACTTAGGTTTTTAGCATGCAGTATTATTTTAGATACTGTCAAATGCAGTGAAATTTAATGCTGTTGAATTCACCTTATTTCCATTCTCAGGCGCATATTCCATCCTCATGGTAATGTTCGAGGAAATGGCTCTCTACTCGATGTGAGGTTCCATTCTCATAGTGTTGTTAGTACTACTTTGCAACTTATGGTGTCTTTTATCTTCTTTTTGTAGGCTCTTTATTATGCACACCACATAAGGATTTTCAGGTACTCAGTCACACCATGCAGTGCATTTGGTTTCTCTTGTTCTCACACCATCTGGTGCTTCTGATCAGTGTTATATAAGCTTCAAGGCATTGGCCTCATTATTGGAATCTTCCTTATCAATTCTGTTCACTCAATAATAAATGAAATTTATTACCTTCTCAATTCTCTGCAAACTAGCATGGAACTTATGATGCCTCAGATCTTTGCTATGTACACTCGTGTACGTGCACCAAGTGGTGTTTTTCAGTTACTTATTATACTCACACCGTGCAGTGCTTCTGATCAATGTTATAAAAGCTTCAAAGAAGTTTTCCTCATTTCTGGAATCTTTAACATCAATTCTGTCCACTGAGCAATTCTGTCCATTTGAGGATTTCCAAAAGCCAGTTTATTTAGCTTACTGAATGTTTTATTGCTTCCAAATGAGTATGACCATACAATGCTAAACTGAAGGGTAGTTCAAATTTTCTCTTGAAATCCCAAATTTACTTTTGATTGAACATATTTAATTTCTAGTTTGTGAAACTCTATCATAATTCTTTGTGTTTGCAGAGAGCATGGAGTTGTAGGTGATATGAGGGATGCATGGGCAAATGCTCGCATGAGGAAAAATGTTTCCCTTATACATACATACCATGGATTCAAAGGTACATGTTCTTTGGCTCATTTTTGAGTGTTCAGTCAATTATATGGCGGTCATACTGGCTAGAAATAATTTCTGGTTACTGCCTTAGGCTCCCTATTATATGCGTACACTTCATGCTCTTCCCATGTAAAAATGCATGCAAAGAATCCCATGCAGTTATAAACATTTTGTCTGATTGCAGGGGATAAACAGGGTACTCGAGAATTTCTAAAGCTATTTTTCAGAGCTCTTTGCCTTTGTTGGGATCGCCAAAATCAAGACTTGCACATGGATTGGATTCTCTTTAGGGGACGCTCATTAGCTCCAATTTCTTGTGAAGTTGTGAATGATAATATTGATGGTTTTTATCCATCTGATCATTACCCGTTATATGCAGAGTTCATGCTTCCACGAACTGTGCGGCCAGTTGAGGAGGCTGGCTAAACATTAGACATTTGCTTCTGTGCTGATTTCTTATGCCAGTGGTTTGTTGTTCACCTTCATGTTTTGGCATGTTGAGGGAGTATATATAAACTGGCAGCAATAGGAAATATTTATAGCTCTCAAACCTACGCATTTCCATGTCATCCTGTGGGATATGCAATTCATTCGTATGAGCAGTACAGTGTTGACTTTGCTGAGTTTTCAGCCAACCACTTGATTTTTTTATCTGGAACATACAAAAGAATTTATGCAAATTCTTTTTGTGAAGTCTAAGCATGTACATCTACAAGAACTATGGTGATTGTATACTCGTAGAATTATTTGACATGATCAACATGTTCAGCTAATGAGCCTAATGTAGCTGTGTTATAAGCTCGCAAGAGGGTAAGGAAGGTCAGGGCACTAAGTAGATTATGGCAAAAGAGGGTAATGAGTGTCTGGGAAGAAAGTAGATTATAGTAAAGAGTTTGTACATTAACGTTATGCTTCTTATATTGTCCATCCCAAAGCATTCAAAAACCTCTAATGAGTATTAACAGAAGTTGCTGAGATATATTCAGTTTTTGTTGAATTTTAAGTCTAAAATCCTAAATCACTAACTGTGTTTCTTTAAGTTATCCCAAGGTTGGGAACTAGATAAAAGTCCACTTTAACTTGTATTTCAGCTGAAACCTTTCTTTCCCGTTATGTTTCAATCGGAATTTGGTGAATGGACACATTGATTGCAATTTGTTACAAGCACCATGATGTTCGCCAGTTGTAAAATAAAGAACAAATTTGTTGATGAAAATTACGAGTTTTAATTAATTAGTTCTTTAGTTCTTCATTGGATGAGGAAAAATATCCATTATTTGCATTTGCGTAAACGCATACAGCAAATGCATTGGATAAGGAAAAATATCCATTATTTGCATTTGTGTAAACGCATACAACAAATGAGTATTAAGTTATTAAATATTTAGGGGTAACTATAGACACTTAATTTTGGTAGACAAGTTAATTGCTATGGTGCTAGTGTATGTGTTTATTGATTATTCATCGCATAGGCCCTTGGTGTATGTTTCATTGTGCTGTTTTCAAAATTTGACTCTATTTTGTCGACTATTATTTTCCATTTGACTATGTCTAGTCCTTTTTCTTCATGTTTTTCTTCTCCTTGTGTTTTTTTTTCTTCCACTTGTTTTCATGTCGCTTTTTTTTCTTTCTTCAAAACTATGGTAGATTAGAACTGTATCATTGTAGTTCTCAATGATATGCTTATGGTGCTAGTGTATGTGTTTATTGATTATTTGTCATGTAGAGGCCCTTGTTGGTGTATGTTTCATTGTGTTGTTTTCAAAATTTGACTCTATCTTGTTGACTATTATTTTCTATTTCACTTGTGTCGATTCTTCTTTTTCATGTTCTCTTCTCCTTGGGTATTTTCTCTTCCCCTTGTTTTCATGTCGTTTTGGGCCTTTTCTTCATAACTATAGTAGATTAGAACTGTATCATTGTAGTTCTCAATGATATGGTTATGGTTGCTTTTTTGTGGGCCCTTTTAAATATTGTTTTGGGTTCCTTTCCACCTGTTGTATGTGGGCATTCACACCAAAAAGGCCCTAATTTGTATTCAAGAAGTATATAAATAAATAAGTGCATGTAGGACCAAAAAGATCAATGAAGGAAATAAAAACATTAAGACAAGTCATTTAATGAATTGTAAGAGCTAGGAATTTATTTGTTTCAAGAGTATTACCATACCAAAACCAAAATTCAAGAATTTAGAAAAGATTCTATATTTACTTGTTGCATTGATTAGAATATTGAAATTAAAAGGGTTGTGACACATGCATCTCATCAAGTACCTATTGAATTGTATTATACTTGGTGTAGTTTTCCAAACTACTTAAACTCTTAGGGCCTTCTTAATAATGGAGGGATTACATAAGCCCCTATCAACTCCCTCTATTTCTTATGGTTTTATAAGGTGTTGTGGGCTTGGTTAGGTTTCAAGGAGTTTTTTTTTAGTGACTAAGTGACAAATTTTGAACAAGACAATGAGGTTTACGGAGCCTAGGAGTGGATGAACAAGATTGTAAAAGTAGTTTCATAGTATTTAATAGTTGCTAGAGGATATCACTACGCTTTGGTTGTGGCACTAAAGGAATGCTACACTTATGGTTGAGATTCTTCATTTCACCTAATTTTTTTGGTGTGCTCAACCTCGACTTCTACACTTATTTTCCATTGTGTTTTTGAAGTTCGTCTCTTGATTTCTAACTAAACATTTATCCGTCTAAAACCCTCTTTTTGAACATTTCAATTATTGTGTTTTCTTGGACTCTACACAAATCCTAAAATATCAATTCATGCAATCATGTCAGATTTATTGGGTTATATTTGTTGAGGCTTGAAAACAATGTGTTGTGGTTAGTTGCACATACTTAGCACAAAACCAATATCCACAAATACATGTTGGTGAACCAAACTTAGATTACATCATGTTGGAGAAAATGAGTTAGACCAAAGAACCTACCAAAAGATCTTGTTGAAAACGGGTTGGTAGCTCAATGTTAGACCACCACTCGAGCATGCAATGGGAGGTCATACGTTCAACACTTGGTTCATGGAAAATAACGGGGTACTAGAGGCAAACAAGGAGCCTCAAACACCAAAGTGTGGCTCGATGGGGGATGGGACAGGTGGGAGAAACATGTGGCAATTGGAGAAAATGAGCCACCCAAATTGTTTTGAAGAGCCTCCCAAGAACCCCAAATCACAGAAGGATTAGTTGCTCAATTGTTGAGCATCCCAACATTTATATGAAAAAAATGGTCACTCTCAATGATGCTCACAAAGTGCTTGTGAAATTGTACTCTTCTTGTTGATGCTTCTTTCAATGATAATGCTACAAATGGTCCTCAAATTGCCATTGAATGTGAAATCGATAATGGGAAACAAGTTGCTTTAGACCAAGAGAAACTCCAAGCTCTAGTTGACCTCTAAAAACATTTTAAAAAAATCCTCTCGATGCTCAATAATTCATCAAGCCAAGATAGGTACATTTTTTGTTTTGTTTTGTTTTGACAATTTGAGCATTCAATCACAAATCGGAACAAGGTAGTGCAAATATCAAGAATGTCCAACACAAGCAAAACCGTTCATTTAAGTTCCATGGGAAGTTGAATAAATGTTAAATATTTACACTATGTTTTACTGTTTGAAGTCACTTTTAGAGGTTCCTTTGTCTAAATTGACGTTCACATTTACTTTATTGAATTATAAGGTCTAATTTAGGGTTGACATCGGCTTTACGTGTTCTCTAGTCTAATTAGGTGTTCACTTTAGTAAAAATGTCCAGTTCAATATTTAATGTAGGCATTTGAACTTAAGTCTAATGAATGTTATGAATGAGGCCACTAATATATAAGGTGTGTCCCATTGTCACGTCACTTAAATAACAACAAGAGAACCTCACGAGGCTTAATTAAAACACCTCAACTCGAACACTCATAAAGGTCCCCACTTGAAGTCACATGATGGTTAAATCTCATCTCAAAAAGTAGAACTTGGATCAATCTAAACTCACCGTGAGATTGATCCATCTCACACAAAATTGTTCCAATCCTAGCTCTCTATCCGTAGAAAGCCACGAAGAATCCCATGCATGCTATAAACTGCATTTCCTTAACCTCAGTCACTAACACATTTACTTTTACAAGTTTTGAATTGAAAAGATACAAGTGGAATATGTGGTAGGAAAGGGTTTGACTTAATCAAGTCACCTCTATTAATGGATTCCTACAATATTTCCAAGCTTGCGCAAGTCCTTTAAGGCACAACATTATATTTGAAACACATTTTTATGAAGGTTTATTATATGCTTAATTAAGTTCACATCAACCCCAATTAGTGGGTTGTTATCTATTTGATCTAAATTCGAAAAGCTTTCTACGCTAACTAGAAAAACAAGGTAAGTATAGGAAAAAAGTTTAAAATCGCTGATTACCCAATTTGGAAGTTTTGTTAACTAACAAAATACTAATAAAAAACTTTTAAAATCTCAAGCTCTTACCCTCCATGCTACATGATACAAGCATGTTTAAATTTAGGAGGATATTGTTTGAATTCAAGGTGACAATGACGTTTCAAAATGTTGTACTTCATGACAAAATTGAAAGTTAACAAAGAAAGTACTTTTAGATGAGCTCTTGGAGCTTTGCACAAAGAAGATACAATGTTTATTTCTTGTATGTTCTCATACAACTAAAATGATTTTTATCCATTTTACTTAACCTACTCCAATGCATATAACAAATTCAATATTCCACGTCTATCTTGCAAATTTATCCCATTCACAAAATTACCAATCGAGTCTACAACATTTAGCCTCAAGTTTAGCTTCATGTATTTGAATTGTAAATTCACAATAATTTTATACCATAATCACATATACCTTAATCTTGAATTTGCTTCTAAAGGTAGCTAAAGTCCAAATTTTCATTTTGACATAAAAACAAAAACACAAAACATTAAGACATGACTCCAATTGCGTTATTTAAGAAATTGAGAGTAATTTAAAATAAAAATAATAAATTACATATCCATGCATTTTTATACATTTTAGAGATCAAATTGAAATTACAATTCGTTTTACATTCATTTCAAGCAAAACACACAAATCCCCATTTCATATTTTATTATAAGTTTCATGATATAAGTTGCATTTACAATCCATCAAAATTTCCTTTTTCATTTCATATATTCCCATAAAAACCCAAAATGAACTAAACCCCAAATAAACAAGATCCTTCTTAATATACATCCACAATTCTCAAATCCTATCAACCATTACATAATACATCTTGGGAACTTAGCCACATAATAAAATCCATACAAAGCAATAAGATAAGTAAGGAAAATTACAACACGTCTCTAAATATATTCCACAAGTCAATCTCCTCCAAAATTAATAAGGCCCAAGAAAACCAACCAAGAGATGGGGTAACTATCTTCCCAACCAACTTAACTTGTAAGATCTATTGGCCAACCCCAAGCCAAGGAGCTCAATCACATAGGTTTTCTAAAGACTCTTTCAAGGGTTTACACAAGAGTAAAAGCGTAGGAGTGTACACTTTATCAATTGCAATGAACATACACATAATCCACTAAAAACATGACATAAGGCTACATGTAAGAGCAATCCACTAAAAATACAATATGAGGTGCCACAAACTTAACCTCAAGATACTTACAAAGGGTGAATGAGTTGCATCAATGTAAAAAGTCTTCTACTTCCAAGGTAGTCTACGGTCTCCACAAGGTAGAATGTAGAAATAAGAACAATTACCTCCAAGGTAGTACATGCAATGAGTATATCTTTGTTAGGTTGTGGAGCTTGTTTTCATGTGAGAAAGTGTTGAAGACTGTACACTAAGAGTACTGTACACTTCTGCAATTGTCTCGTCGGGGTTTGGGGCGGGCCGAGCCCCGAGCAAGGGTTCTGGGAGCAGCCCTGAGAAATTTTTTTGGCCTTAAAACGTGCCCGATATACCGGGAAATGTGCTTTTCTCATATGGGCGAGATTTTGACCCATAGGTTTATGGGACGGTTTTGGCCCATGGTTTTGATACCCACGGTTTTGTAAAACTGCTTAAGTAGTTGTCTATTTATATGGTTTTGTGCATATGGTAGGTAATATAAAAACATTGCAGATGTGTTTTGAATTCGGGTGTGAATTTTGTAGAGTTTTTTGAGCATAGCTCCAAACAGATCTGGGTATTGTATTGAGAGAGCGGTGGCTTGTAATAAAATCTGAGCAAGTGATTCTTAGTGGACGTAGCCCAAATTGGGTGAACCACGTTAAATACTGTCTCTTTGTGTTGTGTTATTTTATTCTACAATTTTATTTGAGATCTGTAATAATTTTTGCATATTAGTTTCTACTATTGCGATTCTGTGAGGGATTATTCCACATATTTTATCACTTATATCCTAACATATACCTCTATCTTTAAGGTAGACATCCACCTTCCGAAGACATGAAAGAGTTAGGGGAGGAATTTCCATGGATTTCCTCACAAGCTTGTTCATTTAGCTCATTCTAAGTATTTCTCCATGCGTAAAAATCCTTTGATGCTTGTGCCTCTCAATCCCATTCACACTCCTTTCCTAGTCAAATTTCTACATGCCAACACATTTTCATATTAAAAAAACCAACAACTTAATGAATTGAAAAAGGATTAAATGCCATAGATCAAAATGTTAAAAGCATAAACAAGCATACAATTACACCCACAAAGATTAAGCAAGATAACCATGCCAAAATAGGCATTATCATAAAAATCAATAAGAAATAAATTGAGAGAACACCAATAAAAAACATGTAAACATGACAAAAACAAGAGCTTCCACAATTGAATGCTATTGCAACTCCTTTTATTGTTCATAATTCCCTAAACTCTCACTTACCTGAAATAACCTTTTGTAGAAAAACTCCTAAATCCCAACCCAATCATACCATGACACTTGTGCCTTTGGTATCTCTTTTCTTGCTTTTTAAGGATTCCCAAGATTCTAACTCCCTTATAGAATTTTCCAAGTTCTAAGGGGATAAAATATGCGAAAAAAAAATCTACATTTTTTTCTATGGGTCTCACCCAAAGTTTTCATTTTTTTCTTTAGTAGATTGTTCTACAAGCCATTTAAAAATATATATCTCTCTCAAATTTGACCCCAAAAATATCTAGAAAGTAAATAATAAGGTAGATACTAATTGTCTTGCAATGGGAAAATCACTTAAGATTAATGAAGTGAAAAGAAACCTAGATGAACACAAAGTAGCCTTAGGAATATGAAATTAAATAAGGAAATTAGAAAAATGTGATGTAAAGATGTGCTCACTTTTGCAACATAAGGTGGCACAAGAATGTCTACATTTAATATAACGTGTCGAGAGTTTTTGTCCCTAACACTTAACCAGGGGTACACATCCCAATTGCAAACCTTGTGTTTGACTTAACACGTGCTATCACATCACTTGATGTTTAGGCCAAGCGCTCACCTAAAGCACTCAAGGTAATTGAGTTCATGCAAGGTTGCGTTCCATGTTTTTGAGACATGAGTCAGCTTGCGGGCAAGTACAACCTTTTGCACATGTCTATACCCGATAGATTTCTCAACAAAAACTAGATTCATTAGTCTATTATTAGATTCAATCTTCAAACATTATAATTAATAGATAATCACCATGTAACCATGAGAAATAAGAATCACACAATAATTATACAACCAAATAAAAATAGTCTATTAAACTCGTGCACCACATAGTTCAAAGGCACAATTACATCTACCGGGAATATATAACATGAACCTAAAGTCCAAGCTCATACATGCATCTAATAATTAATTAACAAACCGCTTCTAGATAGTAGTATTACATGATCACCCATAGAAACCCAACCTAGTTCCATATGTCTCAATCCATACCCATATTTTCTCTCTCTCTCTCTCTCTCTCTCTCTCTCTCTCTCCTCCCCTCTCATTACAAGCTCTAAATGGGCTTATTTATACAAGGAGGTGATAATTTAAATTCAAAATGGCCCACCCAAAAATAAGGGGAAAATCAAATTTCTATTAATGATCATCTACAATATCTACCTCCAATTGCTCCTTTCCTCCATCATTAACGTTCATATCTTATGCTATAATCTTAGTTGATAGGTAGTTGGTAAGATAGGTGTCAAACCAAAGTACTGACATAGTGACACTATAGATATACTTGTATAGAGGGGTGCACTAGTTTGTCCTTTACCCAATCAAGGGTGCGAATAATGACCTTCACCCAAATTCCACTAGACCAACTACCCATACTGACGAGTGTTAGTGACTTCGAGGATTGAAAGGGAATTTGGTGTTTTGATATATTCCCTGGAGTATTGGCATCCATAATATATCCTTTCATTTATTAGGAAAACCTTTGATTCTCTCTCAACATCATCAAGGTCGGGGTTGAAAATTATTCTCGAGGAGGATCCAATGAAAAGAAAAACTAGTGGTGAGCATGGTGGGGGTCTTCGTGGGGATTGCACATGATGTTGTTGAGGATTTGGTTATGGTGGTAGGTGTTTCCTTTTTAGTCACCATGGTCTCATTCACCAAGTACAATCATGGGACTCACAAGAAGAGGAGGATATTGGAAATATTTTACACATCATATGTAACCCTCATAGGATTGAGAGATCATTCATCAAGAAAAACCCACTTCCACGAGGAAAAAACATAGCCAACATCAGATTGTAGAAGCTAGTCCAAAACCCACAACTATTTTTGGGAAAATCATATTTTGGAGGAACAAGCATAACAGCTTCTCGAGTTCCTTGATTCTTTGGTTTCTTCGATTTAACCTTTTAAGGAACAAAGGATATTTTGAGTTAGTGTATGTCGGTTCTTGGGTTTACCGATCGACCATTTAAGAAACATGCGGAACAACTCCTAAGTTCCACCAGTTCTCTGGTTTACCGATTCAACATTTTAAGGAACATGTGGAACAGTTCCTAAGTTCTTTAGTTCACCATTTTACCGATTCAACCTTGTAAGGAACATGCATAACAATTCTCGAGCCGTTAGTTCTCCATTTTCTTGATTCGACCTTTTAAGGGATAAAGGAATAGTTCTGAGTTCGTTAGTTCCATTATTCTCCTCTTTAAAGCAATAGTGAGATTGTAAATGAGAAAAGGCCCGAAATATGGTGTTGAACATCTACATGACTTATCCTTACAGTTCAGACTTAGAGTAAAACTCTAGTTTTATTATTTTGGTCAAGTACAAAATATAGATCAAGCTAGAGTGATGAGGAAGTCAAGTATGCAAGGGAAAGATGAAGGAACGTTGAATATTGTGTTAGGATAACATTGAATCCATTGCTAGTTTCAATTTTATAACTATCTCGATGTCATAGTGTTGGCATTTGTGAACTCTTACATGATCTTTCCTCTCTACAGTTCATTTCTCCTATATATATAGGATATTAGTCATTAAAGAGGAAACCTATGGCTAGTTGTGGATGAGACCGATAGTTTTTGTATTTGTTGTACCTTTTAGATTAATAAAGGAACCATTTTTACCTTCTCACTACTTGTGTATTGTGTAGAATTGTGAAATAACTGATTTTATCTCATGATAGAAGTGTTTATCCTTGATTTGTAGTCTTATTTCCTTACCTTTATGCAGGGATACATTCATTTGCAGGTCATAGTTTATGTTTTCATCAAGTTTATGTAGGATTCAACTATGGAGCTTCACCATTTGAGCCCTTATAAAGCCATTTTCTACCCCTTTTATATGTTGTCATAAAATTTAAGCCTATCTATAAAGCACTTATGCAGAAGTATGTCAAATTATGAGTTGTGTATCGCGTTGTTGGTAAAATAATTTGTTGTGTTGCAAATTATTAGTTTCCACCAACGGTCATGAGGCTAAGCCTCTCCTTCTTGTGTATGGGGAAGCTCCCATTATTGAATGTAAACTACCTAAAATTGTGGTATGGACGTGACGTCGGGGATCACACAAAAATAATCCACTAAACATGTGGAAAAGTGCTTGTACAAAGTACACAAGATGAATTTGCTATGAGGAGAGGTAAAGGGGAGTTAGGGAAATAAGGAGAGAGATGGTTAATGTTGTGATTAGGCTTATAAAATTCACATACATCAACCAAAGTAAGTCCACATTTAATTAGAAGAACACAACAATGCTAACAATGATAAGATTAACAAATCATAGACATATGTAGTCACAAAATCATGGACTTTAGATATTATTTAATCCCAGTTTCATACTACTATTTAGAAGGTTCTTGAGTGAAGAACGTACTAATTAGCCTCCGTCTTTTGGCCATCTTGTTTTATTTTGTTTCATCATTCTCGGTATTTGACATCCATATGCCCAATCTGTTTTGGTCATTTTCCATTATTTTAGCCTCGACTGGGGTGCCCAGGCTAGTACTAGGGCACCCATGGGTGCCTCGATCCTTTTTCATCTTTCCCTCCACTTTTTGGGCATTTTCTAGCCATTTTAGCTTATTATATTTTTGGTGATCAACTATTTCGGGGTTAATTACAAAATTAGATCAACATAACCCTATAAATATAAAGTTATGAGACCATAATGAGGGACCAAGCAGTAGTCACTACTATGATCCACCTAGAGTTGCATCTATATATTACATTGGAAATCACTTGCATCCATATAGCTCCATCACAAGGCATAAGGCTAGGACATCCGCATCACACATAACATAGGGGATGATTCTATTCTATTTCATGCACACATTCTTTTACATTTTCTACATTTATTTATTCATTGCTACTTCACAAAGGGTGATCGACACATTATTCACACACCGACCGAGAACTACATTTGGGTCCGAAATGTATCTTGTCGGATCGGTGGGTTAGTAAGCCCACTATTGTGGCAACTAAGGTCACCCAAACAATTCGATTTCATTCTTATTTTTAGGGTTTTGATACTTCTTTTGTTCTTTTGCAGTCTTTTCATCATCTTGGATCATTGGTGACATTCAATAAACTACAATGAATTTGATGCGACACACAATGAGGGTTTTAGACCACCTCCCAAAATTGTGAGATTCGAGTTCGAAATATTTTGCATGCACCAGGAGCCTATTTGCATGCACGGACAGTGCTCGTAGGCACCCCAACCCCCTCTCCAGCGGTCTAGTCTTGCTAATCATTCCAGATCCATCCTTTTTAGGGTTTCTACACGTTATTTGTCTCTCTCTCTAGTTAATCAATAGAATTCTATGTTGATTAACTAAAAATGGGAATATGGTGGGGATATCCTATAGTTAATCTAAGCTATGAACAACTCTAAATGTAGTAAAGTAGTATGTAAATGACCCAAGCAACTATAGGGGATGATTCTATTCTATTCCATACACACATTCTTTTACATTTTCTACATTTATTGCTCACTACTTCACAAAGTGTGACGGCACATTATGCATACACTCGACGTAACTACATTTGGGTCCAAAATGTATTGATCGTCGGATTAGTAAGCCCACTTTTGTGGCAACCGAGGTCAATCAACCATTCATTTTCATTCTTCTTTTTTAGGGTTTGATACTTCTTTTGTTCTTTTGCATTCTTTTCATCATCTTGGATTGGCGACATTCAATAAGCTACAATGAATTTGATGTGAAACACAACGAGGGTTTTAAACCACCTCCCAAACTTGTGAGATTCAGTTTAATATATTTTACACACTGTGGCGCCCATTCATAGACCGCAGCACTCGTAGGAACCCCAATCCCTCTCAGCGCTCCAATCTAGCTAATCATTCCCAATCCATCCTTTTCGCAGGAATTCTACACGATTATTTCTCGCTTCGATATTTTCCATTCATCTATGCGACACAATCTCGTGAGAAACTTCTATTTAGTGAGTTATTTCCTCTTCTCTCTTTCACACTAGGGTTATAATTTCCTTCCGCATAGTTTCTTGGGTCATTTACATACTACTTTACTATATTTAGAGATATTCATAGCTTAAATTAACTATAGGATATCCCCACCATATTTCCCTTTTAGTTAATCAACATAGAGAGAGATTATTGTTTGATGTAGTAGTGGTAAATCTCAACAACATATAATCAATCAACAATTTCCAACCCTTTGGAATGGAGAATCCATTCCAATTTATAACATACTAATATGTCTCTTCATCTACCCCCACATGAATTTTCACCTATCCTAGTCACTTGTGACCTTTCATATAGGGTTAATTTTAAGACCCCCTTCAAAAAATTATTAAATTCTATTACTATCTTTGTAACATGTATCGATTGTAGATCGGTAAAAGTATAGGTTTCGACTAGTAACAAGTATTGGTTGTTGACCAGTAGTAGTAATGTGGTGACGTGTGTCAAGTTCACAAATCGATGTTGCTCGGTAATACATTTCTATTAGCATTCAGCTTTTTCTTACGTGTTACTAGACATTATGTAAACACACCACGCTATTGGTGTACATGATCTTTTACACCCTATTGGATGTCTTCAAATTTGTAAATTTTACCATTAACAACCTAGGATATTGATGCCGTCGACAACACAAAAGGTGATACTAGATGGCATATTATTGCGTTGTCGCATGATATCCCGCTTGTGTTCAGGATAATTTTAGCGGCGAATATTCGTAATATGACAAAAATTTCACTTTAGGAAAATTTGAAAAGGTGAATTATTCGGAGTGGGTCGGTGTCCTGTTCGCCTAAAATATATAGTATATTTTTTTTTGGGGGTCGGCTTCACCTTCATTTGAAAACATCAGACCTATAAAAACCTAGCTGATTGGCGAGTAGTATACCTCAAGTAGCTTAACAAATTACCAATACTGTGAAATTTGAACTCGCATACCCTTAAGCACCAGAGATTGACATCGTTAGCTTTGTGATTGTTGACGCGTGACAAATGCAGTGATGACGCGTGATAAGGGCATTGTTGATGCGTGACAACAGCTGTAATGACGTGCGACAGAGGAAGTGTTGACGCACGACTTGGGTGAAGAAGTTGACACGCGACAAGGGCAGTGTTGTTGACGCGACAATATATACAGATAGTGGACGCGCAACAAGGGCATTGTTGACACGCGACAACAGCTGTAATCACGCGCGACAGAGGAAGTGTTGACGCACGACTTGGGCGAAGAAGTTGACGCGCGATAAGGCGCGTGTTGACGCGTGAGATATACTGAGCATAAAGTGGACGTGCGGCGACAAGGGCATTGTTGGCGTGCGACAACAAATTTGTAATGACGCACGACGAGGAAGTGTTGATGCGCGACTTGGGCGAAGAAGTTGACACGCGACAAGGGCAGTGTTGATGCGCGACAGTATATACAGATAGTGGACGCGTGACAAGGGCATTGTTGACGCGCGACAACAGCTGTAATGACGCGCGACAGAGGAAGTGTTGACGCGTGACTTGGGCGAAGAAGTTGACGCGTGAAAAGGGCAGTGTTGATGCGCGACAAGTATATACGAGGCAGGTGGACGAGCGGCAAGGGCATTGTTGACGCGACAATACCATTTTGTAATGATGTGCGTCAACACTAGACCTCAGTGATGCGTGACATGGAGATTTTTTGATGAGAAAGAAGATGTCGGAGGCTGCAGACGCGCGTGACGGGAGATTTCTTGTCGCATGTCAAAAAAATGCATTGACACGTGTCACTAGACCTGGCGACGTCGTCATTACGGTTGTTGACGCGCATCACTGAGGTCTAGTGACGTGCGTCAATGCATTTTTTTGACGCGCGATAGCAAAATCTCCCATCGCGCGTCTGCAGCCTTCTGTCGCAGCACTTGACAATCAAGAGAATTTTTTTCATACAACCCCCAAAAAATTCGCCTTCCCGCGAAACCGGTTCCGGGGATATTCGCCAGGTATTCTCCACCTCCGATTTCCAAGAGGTCTCTTAAAATGAACCCGCTTGTGTTTCCACCTAGTAACATTCCCATGCTCTTCGAACGTTATCGGTTCCATATTCTCGTCCTCTTCTAATGGGCCCCTTCCTTGCCTATATATATACCCATCCCCATTCATTTTTTCCCATTTACACTTTACGCAGTTTCCACGGACTAAAGTTTTTGAGTGTCCACCATCCGACACTATTCCAAATGGTTTGTTCTATGATCCACTTCATGTCACATGTACATGGTACCGATACAAGTATCTACCAACACCTCTTTTTTTCAAAAGATCAAGAATCATGACACCAAGAAAAAAGTCAATTAACACTTCATCCTTTGTTTATAGAAACCTATTGTATCCATAATTACTACAACTATTGGAAGACCCAAAAATTAAAAGTCAATCCGATTGGATTGGAAACTCAGGGTTCCATGGACTACTTTACATGCCTTAGTATGAGATAGAAACCAAGTTGTTAGACAATTTAATACATTTGTATAATAGTTTTGATGGATCTTTCACAATTGCATTACCATCACACCAATTTTTCATCAAAATAACCACTGATGATATTTATCATATAATGGGGATACCCCATCAAAATACATTACTGAATCCATAAAAACCATTCTACCTGATGAGAAAAAGAAAAATTTAGAGTCTCATTACAATATTTCTATTGAGGTTGAGGTTAATAATCCCTCCAAAAGAGGGATTAACACACAATCAATCAAAGACCCCTTTCTCTTGGCCATGGTGGAATTTTTCCAGGCCCACATCGTTTTATAGGGAAGATACACTAACTTTCCTTAGTGGGCAATGTACTACCTTCTCTAAACCTTTTTGGTGTTAGATTCGATTGGTGTACATATATTTTAACAAGGATTTTTATGACCTTGACAAAGCCATTATGAATCCTAGTGCATTTATTTCTTCTTATTGTTTTTTTTTTCTTTCTTTATAGTACGAGGGTTTTCATATAGTGAAATCAATATCTATTCAAAATGCACTGCATGAGAAGATGGAAAAATATGCAATTTCTATGGACCAATAATTGGTGAGAATTTTGTTTTTAAAGAATTATATCTTGATTCTTTTCATAAAAATAATCATTTTAAAATCAATTTTGAAAAATATATAATCTATTTTCAATAGGTCAAAACAAGTGAAACAATGGCTCAACGTGTTGTGAAAGTTCACTCACATAACCCCGCTTAGGCACGAGGGGTTTGGTGAAAATGTTGTGGTTGATCTCACCATGACCGATGAATCTATGGCTGTCACTAGCACCCAACAACCTAGAAGTAGAAGAAAACACATGCACGGTTCATTTAAATCATCCCATAGCCAAGACATAACACGTACTTAGGCCGAGCCAAGTTTTAACTAATCGACAATAAACAATCCTAGCCGACCGCCAGGGTTGAGTTGATGCCACCGGTTCATCGGTGCATCTATATCTAAACTTTGATCCACTTAAATCTAAAGTTACCTAACCTAAAGATAAAGTGAGGGGGTCTCGGTTTGTCAAGTGACTACTCCTATTAAAGCCAAGGGAAGGGAGGAGATAGGGGAGGGGCAAGAGTGGTCGGTTAGTCCCCCTCCCCTTGGCGGCCGGTTAATCCACAGATGGTTCGGCGCTTTTCGAGGTCTTGATCGTAAGTAAGCCACAGACCGATTGGGTGGTAACCGATTGGGTGGTAGCCTAAGCCACCATCGAGCTAGAACCCACCCTATGAAAGATATAGGCACCCGCCCCCCTATATATCTATGTGGGTGGGGTTGGGCCAAGGGGAAGCTAAGCTATATAGAGTTGGCACTCTCTCACCATATATATTAATGTAGATTAAATTTGTTTATAGAATAATGATAACCCGAGTCTTGAAAATGAAATATTTCATTTTCCTAATGTTCATTCACATCGACATATCACCCAGACCCATGGTTTCTACTTTGTTATAGACACTACTTACATAACTAAGAAACATGAAATTGATCTGCAGAAGTTTTTCACCCTTCAAGTTCAAGTATGAATAAATGATACATTTAAATTTTATTTATATTAGTCTTTCTTTTAGGGTTTTATCATTCAATTTAATTGGTTTTCCTTATCAGGGCTTGCAATGCCACCGCCCCCTTCCAACCGGTTCAATAATATATCGGTTGTGGACAAAAAAACATTCATAGTGTAAAAATCCATATTGATTTCATTCTTTTTAATTTCTCGGTGTTCTCTTGTTTGAGTTCATGTATGCAACATATTGATATTGTTAAATTGTTTAGGTTCATATAATTTTTGTAGCCTCAATCTCATGTTCAACCCACGACCACCCCCTCTACTCAAAGACTTAAGGATTACAACATGCCCACCTCTCCTTCTACCTCATGGTTGGGGAAAGAGGATACTTCATTACTGGAACGAGCAGGGGAACACATAATTAGACAATTTAGAGTTACCCAAATTTTCATTGGGCAACATGTAGAGTGCCAGAGACATTTCTATTTTAAATAATATACATATAGATGAGGAGTATATTGGATTTGACAACCTTTATGACATGGAAGAAATAGGGAAACATAACGATGATCTCATTTAGTCTGTACAAAAGGACCTACTAGTGCCACAACAACAAACCACTTTCGATCCTCTAAAGAACACCAAAGAAATTACTTGTATAATTCTGATTATGAGGATAAATAGAACACCAAAGAACACAATATTACAGATAAATGATCTCAATATGCAATTAAAATAGCTTTGCCACTTCGAGGGGGAAACCTCCAAACCATACAATAAGACTCAAATGCTTGAATGATGATGAACTACTACCTACAATCCCCTATATATACTATTCATATGTTATGGCCATCACCAAGGCCGACCTACTAAGCATGAGAAAGTATAAATGATATGGTAAGCCACAAGTCGGCTACTCATATCCTAATACAAGCAATAGGTTAAGGGCGTAGCATGCACTTTCCCTTCAAACCAACATTATCCTCAACATTGAATAATCTTAGATGGTGCTACAGAAAACCTTCATTCTCCCAGGTTACATCTTCTATGCTTAGATTCTTCCACTTGATCAAATATTCCTTAATGTCTTTGGTTCTTAGCCTCTTAGTACGTGTTTGTAGAATATTCTTTGTCTCCAAAATTATTCTTCCTTCCTCATCAAGTTTTGGTAGCTCTATTTAGGCTACAAATTTCTATCCAATAACATTCTTTAGGTAGGAAACATGGAATACTAGGTGTATGCGTGAAGATTGAGGCAACTCTAGTTTATAAGAAACACTTCCAATTTTCTGTAGAACCTAATAAGGACCATAATATTTAGGAGAAAGTTTGTTTTCCTTTTTCTGTTGCTTCAGGGACATCTTCTTGTAAGGATGTAGACGTACAAAAACTAGTCACCAATTTCAAAATGTCTTTCACTACGGTGTTGATCTGCTTGTTGTTTCATCCTGTTTTGTGCCAATGCCAAATTCTCCTTCAAACCAACCAAAACCTGTTGTTGATGCTGAATGTTTTCCTCAACATATTTGACCTTAGTTTTCACCCCCAAGGAAGAAGTGATAGATGGTGGATGGTAAGCTGTATAATACTAAAAATGGGGTCATTTGAGAGGAGGCATGAAAAGATGTGTTAAACAACCATTCCGCAAGTGGTAGCTATTTAACCCAACATTCCTTCTTATTTGATACAAAACAACGTAGATACCCCTCTAAGCATTTTTTGACCATTTCTGTTTTCCCATCGGTTTGAGGATGGTTTGATGAACTGTGAGCTAGCCGAGTACCCAAACATGCAAATAATTTTGTGCAAAAATTACTTGTGAAAATAGGATCATGATCACTTACAATTATCTTTGGGGTTATATGTAGCCTTTGAACTATTTCCAAAAATAGCTCCGATCGTAGTGGCTGCAAATGGATGTGACACGTCACAAAAATGGGCATATTTTGTGAACTTATCCACAATCACCAAAATAACATTCTTACCCTCTGAACAAGGCAATCTTGTGATGAAATCCATGGAGACCTCCTCCCATCTCTGGCTAGGAATTGGTAATGGTTGCAATAGACTTGGTGTCTTAATGGTTTCACCTTTGTTTTGTTGGAACACCAAACACTTTGATAAAAAAATTTGTACATCCCCCTTAAGTCCTTCCCAAAATAATTCTCTTTTCATTCTATCATATGTCTTCAAAAACCCAGAGTGTCCTCCAACAGGTGATGCATGTAGCTCTACAAGAATCTTATACTTCAACTTAAAATCTTTACACAAGAATAACATGTCCTTGTACCATAGGGCATTACCTTTCCACTCAAAATTTTTAGATGTTTATCCATAAAATTGTGGAATCCTCGTGTGGATGACTTATTGGCCAAGGCCAAGAAGTGTTGCAATCATCCGTAAGTACCGCATATCATCCTCTCACAATTGATTGAATATGATGTCACTTTAATCCCAGAGAAGTGTGTGTTTGGTGTGACAGGAGGAAAACTTATGGGCTACATTATATCTGCACGAGGGATTGATGTTGATCTAACCAAAATCGAAGCTATTCTCAAAATGATTCCACCATCAAACGAGTCTAGAATCAGGTCATTTCTTGGGAAACTCAGTGCAATCCGAAGGTTCATCCCGGATTTAAGTTTTTTCATTCATCCAATCAACAATCTATTAAAGAAAGATTATAGCATTGGTTGGACTGAAGAATGCAATGAGGCCTTCGAAGTAGTTAAATGCTTCCTGTTGTCTCCACCCATGCTAATTCCTCCCAGACTAGACCACCCTTTGATCCTATAATCATAGGCTACTAATGTCTCGCTAGCCTGCATGTTGGCTCAAGAGGATAATAATAAACAAGAACATGTAGTCTATTTCATTAACCGAATGTTTCTCGATTATGAAACATGTTATACACAGGAAGAGAGAGAATGCCTTGCCATTGTCTTTGGAACAAAAAATTTAAGACATTACATGTTAAACCAAGAAACAAGGGTCATTATAAAGACATATCATTTGTGAACATTCCTCATGCAAGGGTCTTTATCTAAAAAGGTTGGGCATTTCATCACCTTAATGGGTGAATTTGAGTTAACATTTGTAAATCAGAAATATGTTAAGGGACAAATCATTGTGGACTGGCTAGCTGACAATCTATTAGATGGAGATGGTCCGTAAATCTAGACTTTCCGATGAGTATATATACTTTTTCGAAAAGATCCCCATCTTCACATGTCCCTGGTACACCGATATCATCAATTTTATCATGGACCACACATACCTGAAAAGTACCACATTGCAACAAAGAAAGCGGCTACGCATTATCATTGCTAAATATGTTGCTTTAGAACAAGTACTTTATCGTAAAGCCTTCGACGGCATGCTTCTAAGATGCATCGACACAGAAGAATCCAAGAAGATTATTTGTGAATCCCACAGTGGGATATGTGGAGGCCACTTCGGTGGTCATGCCACTACTCACAAAATACATCGGATGGGCTATTTTTGGCCCACTCTCAAACACAACACAGTAGAGTTTGTATGCAAGTTCCACAAATGACAAGAATTATCTCATGAGATTCACATGCCAGACAATCTCTACAACCAATAGCAACCATGTGACCTTTCTCCATGTGGGGTGTAGATTTGATAAGGAAATTCTCTCCCTTATCAACTGATGGCCATAATTTTATAATTACAGCCATGAAATATTTTACCAAATGGGTAGAGGCCATGCCTCTCACCACCGTACCGATCTCCGTAATTGCCAAGTTCATTCTAAATCAAATCATTTATAGGTATGGTGTCCCATAAGTCATTATCTTAGATAATGGCACATCCTTTAAAAATGATGATGTCCGTGATTTATGTAGCAAATTCAAAATAAACCATCACATGGCCTCTCTTTACTACCCTCAATCCAATGGAAAAGCCGAAGCAACAACAAAAACATTAAAGGCTATTCTTCTCAAAACAGTTAAGGAAAACAAGTGAGATTAGCATCTAAAACTATATCCGACCTTGTGGGCCCATCGAACCTCAATAAGAACACCAACAAGAGCAACCCCTTTCTCATTGGTATTGGGGGGAAGCAGTTCTCCCACTTGAGGTTGAAATACCTAGTCTCTGCATCTCATTACAAGGGATTTTAGACAAAGAAGCTTATAGGGAGGCATGCCTCTCTCAACTGGAAAGCCTTGACGAGGCCAGGATAAACGCCGAACAACGGCACAGAGCCTATGCTGACTGGATGTGCTAGCAGTATAACAAAAATTCTATGAGCGAGAAATATATGAGGGAGATCTAGTTCTAAGACTAGACAGCCGGATTGATAAGAAAACTAGAGAAGGAAGAAAGTTTCAGCCCAAGTGGTTAGGCCCATACTGAGTCATGAAAGACTACGAAAACAATGCGTATCTCTTATGCACACTAGAAGGTGAGGAATTCAATGAAACTGTCAATTCCTTGCATCTTAAATAGTTTTACACATAAGACATTAGAATCACCACTTGTACATTATAGCTACCTACATTGCATTAGTCATCTTATTGTTTCATTTTGTCCACTCATTTCGTAAAAGTTGTAGTCAAGGAACTTACTCTTAAGCAATCTATTACAAATTTCTGAAAGTATTGGCAAAAGCATTCAAATCACATCTCTTCAAACATCATCAAGTAATTTCAAATCTTATCATCAAGTTTGATAGACAAGTATTGACGAAAACCATACCAAGGCCTGCATACTTGGTTTTGCTCTTTCTTTCTACTAGGTAAAGTTGTCCTTACCTATGGTCTATTCTAGAAGCTTCTTGGTGTCACATATATCCCTCTTATATCTCTTTGAAAGAAAGGATATCCCAAAGTCACAAATCATAAGTGTCAAAATCAAATGGAATCAAAAATGCCAAGCAAACAAAATATTTTATTTTACACACTTTTTTCCCCACCAACCTTCGATGATAAGCCCGCATCTCTTGCTAGTGGTGGGAGGTTGGGAAAGGAAAGAAGTGCCCTTACTCGCCTACATCTTACCTTTGGTGATGAACCCATGCTTCTTACTAGTGGCATGAGACAGGGTGTGGGGAGTCCATTCACACAAATCAACAAATCTTGGTATTCTAGAAATACAAATCAAATTATATTAAGTGAAAACAAATGTCCAAATTCCAAAGAGATAAAATCCTCAAAACCAGATTTTGTTAACCAGGTTGCCATTTATAGATCTAAGTCTAGATAAACTAGAAAGTAAGTGGCCTTCTAAGCTTGGTGGTAGTTCTGAGTAAGGTAAGTGTGTAGGTCTAAGTTTGGTTTCTGTCACTGATTTGTCTATCTCTCATCATTCCATTCAGTCAAACTCATACAATTTGTTCCCTTCCCAACTCTTGGTGTTGAGCCCTTGCATCTTATTGGTTGCGTGGAGTTGGGAATGGGGCAAGTTCATCTCTTTATCACTATACATTCATCATGTTTTGCCAACATAAGAAGGAATCACAGACATTACCCAAAAAGGCCAAAAGTTCAAAACTACAACATGTTCGTCATCACATGTCAGCATTACAAAAGCAGATAAAGTAAAACATTTTTTTAGTATTTTCTATCATTTGTCATCCATTACATACATTCTAAAAAGCATGAAAACAAATACTCTAAAAACATCTAGTATACACATGGGAAATGAGTTACAAAATTCTAGACACCAGATAGTCTAGATCCAAATATATATATATATATATATATATATATATATATATATATATATATATAAATGTTGTTTCATGTACAATGCCATCATGCACTAAGGCATGGTCAAAATGCTCAATGAGCCCGAAAAATACAAAAAATCATACATGTATCGACCAAAAGTCGCTACAGAAAGACACTATGATCTCTCAATCTCTACGAGATCCCTCAAAAGGTGTATGGCCACACCTAGGACTCCTATTGCGATGACGCTCTGAATGGACGGAGGGATCACGATCACGGCCAGCAGCTGTGGTCTCACTATGAGAGTGACTCCTCATCAACAAACACTCAGCGGTCCTATATCTAGCCAGCTCGATGCGAAGGGAGGTAATGATCTTTTTCACCTTCCAGATAGGGGCAAAGACATCTGTATTTCATCGGCTATTGAAGGCTCTCCAACATCCTCAGTGAGCTCGGCCCAAGTACCATCAGAAGGGAGCAATAGAGTGTCAACGCACACCTGGTGAATCAAGTCTCGCCATCCCTCATCGATTCACTGCAAATAAAAAGGAGAAACACACAAGTTAGAAAGTTGTCCAAAATCAAATGAAAGATAGATGAAACAAAAAAGGAAATAACAACTAAACAATTCTAACTAAAGAAAATTCAAGAAAAGAGAAGTAACTCACTCAGATCTCTGGGCCTCCAAGTAGGATCTCTAGGATCCACGTCTACCACCGATTATCGTTCCTCTCCCACATCTAGAGAAATATGACATCCTACCATGGACTCACCATCTCCCCCTAAATCTTGAGAAGGAAAATCTTCCAAAATCAGAGTCACCTTCTTTGCGCTCTGCTCCACCCTCTCAACTTGCAAGATATCCTGAGTGTCATGTTACTCAGAATCACTGTCATCCTCCTCACCTGTCTCGCCAGCTCCGGTCTCCACCTCCTCTGTCTCCCCAGTGAACTCCTCAAACTCAGATTCCATGTCAATAGGCTCATCTCTACTATGAGCAGGACCGGTGGCAATCTGAAGTAAAGGTGCCCAAGGAGCACTAGCTACCCCTCAAGCACGAACCACCCTCCTAGCTGTGATGGGAACACCAGGAGTGACCGTAGTCTAACCTTAGCCTCTAGGACCTCCCGAGCCTCACGAATAGACCTATACACTGGCCCCACTAGAGGAAACATGTCAATATATGGGAGGCTAAACTGCTGTGGTACTCTATCAAAGGGGTGGATCTCCAACTTCCCGTCTTGTCTACCAATTGAGCTGGTAGTGTGGCAAGTGATCAATGTGAGTGTCTCCTCTCCCCATAACCATGCCATGGCCTGATAAGGAGTAACCTCCATGTCTGCAGTAGTCAAAGAAGCCACTATTTGGTGAGGCACTCTAAGAATGATCATCCCTGTCCACCTCGCTACCCTGATGGCCCCAGGATCCTCTACCTGTACACCTCTCCCATACGAAATAATGTGCTCATACACCCAACTCATGACAAGAGTAGGGTGGCTCAGTGACTGTCCCTATAGTCTGACCACCATATACAAATTGTGGTAGGTGGTCCCGAGGATGTCTACTCCCCAAGCGTAAACGTGGCCATGGCCCTCAATCTATGCAATAATGGGAGCCCAACAATATAAGAGAGTGTCCCCTCCCTTGTCCCCAATCAATCTTGAAGCAAGGATGCCCATGATAGCCTTGTGGAGCACAAGAATATTTGACTCAACAATGGAGCGGACCTTCACCCCCTTCTTTGACCCCATGGAAACAACGACATCCCCATATAAGTGGCCCACTGAACCAACTGAGATCTCGACATTGCTGTCTTGAGAGACAGACCACCTCCTAAGGATCGAAACCCCCAGTATACGGTAGACATCCTCCAGGGTGATGGACCACTCACCCCTCACACCTGGTAATCGAGAAAGTGTTCTGATCTGCGTCCCAATATGAAAATAAGTCACATAATATGTGACTAGCAGGCACAACATGAGGAACCTGTGTGATCCTCCAAATACCGGCCCTCTGCAGAGTGTCTCGCTTTGTCTAGGTCAGTGCCTCTAACACTGCTGGGAGCCAATCACACTCCCTCTCTCTACTCCATCTAATATACTCCTCCTTCTACATCCACCCAAAAACACAGAAAAAGAGTAAGTTAGTAACAAAATCCGACTAGAAAAATTATCAAGAACATGTAAAAATACTAAAAATGTAAAAACAATTAAATAAAACATATTTTTTTACATTCTGTTATGAACCACCACCCTATGCAGAGTGGTAGTTTCGTAACCACCGCCTTCTAGGGTGGTAGTCCCATGACCACCACCCTGTGTAGGGTGGCAGTCCTATCCCAAATCGGTGAATGACTCGAAAGCCCTAAAAATGCATTAAAAATGCAAGAAAACACCATTTTTAACAAAATAAAGACCTACCCTATGGGCACCCCCCTAGAGACTCATTTAAAACTAGCATTTTCAAAAATGATCCCCCCATGACAAAGATTTCAACATTTCTATGTTTTGGATTTAAAAATGATAAATTGAGAAGAACTAACCTGAGACTTCGCAGGCTGATGTTCTACTCTCGAAGGCATGATCACATTCTCGCAATGGATGTTTTGACTGTACTCTCATCGAAAATGGTCACTGTGGGTCCCAGAGCTCAAAAACCACCAAATCAACACGTGCAAATGAATAGTAAAATGAGTTCATTATATATATATATATATAGCTTTCTAAAATTGATTTTGAATGTCTTTCGTAGGGTTGGAGCGTCGACAGAGGTAAGTTCTAAACCCCACACAGATGGTAAGTCCTCATTTCATATCAATTTAGTTTTATTTCTCAATTTATTTTATCTATCTGCACTTGAGTCCCCTTTTTCATTTTGTAGATAGCGAGATTTTGGATGGCGACTTTCGACACACGGGCATGTTAGGTATAACTCCTAACTCCCCATTTCGGGACTGCCATACTCGGATCCACCATTTTACACCTCTTCATGGCTAAGATGCTTCTCTAAGGGGAAATATGTACGTACCCAAAATTGTAGGGTACTGCACCACCAAAAAGAGGTTACACATACCCTAATGATGATACAAGTCTCCTCACAAGGTGTTCAAGATCCAGAAAAGCTCACCAAGTATACGTTTGTATACTGTGTGCCTCATTCGGCCTCCATGGGATTTGTTCTAGCCTCTGCCCCCCTTTTTCCTTACATTTTGGTCTTAAGTGATGAGACCGTCGCCCTTCCTGGGCGGCGGTCCCATGACCGCCACCCAGGATAGGGCAGCGGTCTTGTAACCACCACCATGCATAGGGCGGCGGTCTTGTGCACATTTTCTAGAATGTTCTGACAATCGAGTTAAACGTAAAATTTCAATTTCTATCCACATTCTTCAGCTACTTTTCTTTGCATTTATGTTTTGGCCACCATGTGAATAGTGTTTTCACTTTGTTTAATGGTAAAAGAGTTCCATTCCAAGTTACCTTCTAGTGAATGCATTTGCTATAAATATCCAACTTATTTTCAAACAAGAGGCCCCTCTCCTTCTCTATTTAATCATTCATTCTTTTGAGTTTCTTGCTTATAATTCCAATAGTTTCATGTTTTGCATCCATTGTTAGTCTTCCTTTGCTATTTAGAGGTCATTTGATCTTCTTGTTTCAATCTTGTTTCATTGTTGTTCAATGCAAACCAGTTTAGAATAAGGTAGTTTCATTCTTAGATTGGAATCCATTTAGAGTTACAAGTTTTTCTGGTCACAAAATATAGTTTATAGAACTCTCGGTGTATTTGTGTTGTATTCCCGCAATAAATCCCACTAGGAATTGCATAGTCAAGCTCTATTCACTTGCACTATCCCTCTCTTACATTGTATTTGGTCTATATCCAAAGCTACCATTGTTCGAGTACCTTATTCGTTGATGCTATCATATACATGCTTTTCTGGATTCATGAGAACACGAAGGAATGAGGAGATCACACTGAGGGGACAAAGTCACACACAACTGGATTTACCACTATTCTGTAAACTCCAGGTTTGAGCTATCAAAGTTCTAGTTACAACGTATCAAATAGAGTAGTAAATTATTTCATTTTGGTTAAAGTTTACTTTCAATATTGCCAGGGAAGCTGTGGGGAATGATAGTTTCTGAGAAGCTATGATTCATTTCTCACTTCTGAGGTAGGATTGAGAGTTTTTCAATTAAACTAGTTGGTTATTTAGATATTTAGGATAAATTCACACCTGCATAGGAAAATAGCTACACCAGGCTACTTTGTTTGTTTTAATTTTGTTACTAGATTAATTTTCCATTTTCTAAAAATATTAGAATAGCTACTCTTTTAATTTCGTTAAAATACTTCATCAAAAATACAAAAATAAAAGAATACATGCATAGTGTAGATACATCTTTCATAATTAGTTTATTAGTTTTAGTTAAAGTTGAATCATTTTTGCATGACAATCACGGGACCTAGAGAGCCCAGAGAATACATATTTGAACCGATAGTGCCTCAACCAAATCTCCCCACAACACTAGTTGATATAGATCAAGACCTTAGGATCCAGGTCTTTCGAGCAACAGTAAACCTACGAGTAATTAGTGAACAACTGAGAGAGTTAAATATTGAAGATGACAAGGCATACACATTTTGGTCAAATCATCCTAACTATAGACTACCTTGATAGGGTATCTGTATGACTGTACAAGGACTCGAAAGAGAACAAATATTTGGTTGTGATCCTCTAGTTCCACAACCCAATGCAGGGACCTCCTCATCGACATAGACACTGTAAGGTATTCTAAGACAATTACACAACTCATAGTTCTAAATATAGAGGCTGAAAAGGCATATGATTATTGGATAGTCGGAAGGAGAGATTAACTCTTCATATGACCATAGGAGATATTCCACAACCACGAACTTACGGTTGTGATCCACAGGTCCCACAACCCAATGGGCCTATTGATCAAATAGACATTGATGTTGGTTTACGAACACTAGTTTTTAGGTCCTCACCACTCCCACCAAACATCATTACACAATTCTCCTTATTAAACATAGTAGCCAATCAAGCTAAGGATTTCTAGACTAGACCAGAGAATCATCCATAAAACCCCAAAGAATCCACTACACCTCCCATCACCATTTTCATGACCTTGTCTAGAAATATACACGAAGCACCTACAGGTCACTTCCCACATATCCAATAGCCAATAAACAGGATCTCGACAGAGCTCAACATTGATTGGAGCCTCCGAACAACTATTATATCCAAATGATCCATTACACCAATTCAGGTTAGGAGGGCCTTCTTCGCCTTAGATTCGTAGATTCCATTATTGCGTATTGAGGATATAAGATTACCCAACTAGTTTGTCTGTATCCATACATATTCCACATTCACCGGCCATCTTGGCACGACCTCGGGAGGTTGGGTACGAGGAAGAGTTACTTGTAGATTCCCATGCTCGCATGTCACTTTTCCATCGCATGAGACCAACCGCCATTTCTGGTTTTCAAATTGTCTTTGAGAGATTGTTTTTGGGAAGGGAATGCCATTTACTCGTATTCATTACCTCCTTTATATATATATATATATATATATTTGGGGAAGAGAACACCATTTATTGGTTTTCATTCTCTTCCCTTTATTTTGGATCCATGCATCTGATTACTTGATCATTTTGGAATAACTAGGTTCTTCCATATGATCAAATTCCTTGTCTGTTTCAATCTACTTTAAGAAATCATCCTTGGCGAGGCTTCCTATAAAGTTTCAACATGTGTCCATTGACCATAAGTTTCTTTCTACTACCATCAATGGGAAGTAATTGAATAGAGCCATTGTCAAATATCTGCTCAATCTGATAAGGTCCTAACCACTTGGTTCTCAATTTGCCTTTGAATTGTTGGTACTTGGAATCAAACAATAATGCCCAATCACTACCTTGAATTGCCTTTCCTTGATATGTGTATCATGCCACTACTTCCTTTGGTCTTGGATTATCTCTTTCTGTTGAAGTGCTTCCAATCTCAGCTCATCCAATTCATTGAGTTGTAGAATTCTTTCCTTTTGTGCTTCATCCAATTCAATACCCAATTTATTTGTTGTTCTCAATGTTTGTAGTTAAAATTCAATAGGTAACAAGGGATTTTTCCCATAGACTAACTCATATGGTAAGAACCCTGTTGTAGTCTTCCAAGTTGTATTATAATCCTAGACATCTTAGGTAACCTCTTTACCCAATCTCTTCTACCGCTTAACTTTTGTAAGGATATTTTACAATTCTCTATTTGTCACCTCTTTTTGCTCATTTGATTGTGGGTGATAGGGAGATGAATTCCTATGATTGATTTGAGAGTACATTGTGAAGGCTTGGATCACATTGGACATGAACCTGTGGACCTTGGTCTCGAGACTATGCTTGGTGCACCAAACTTCATCATAATTTTTGCTAAAGAAAATCAGCAATCGCATCTTCATTAGCATTTGCTAAAGCTCGAACCTCTCGCAATAACTGTCACATAATCAATACATACAATAATGTGCTCATTTCCTTGTGAAGGAGGACTAAAAGGGCCAAAAAATCCATCCCCCACCTTTCAAATGGTTCAATCACTACTTGAGGTTGCAGAGGCATTTCATTGGTGAAAGTTGGTTGTCCCATCCTTTGACAAGGATCACACTGCTTGATGTATTTATTCACATATTTATACAGATATGGCTAATAATAGTCAGTGCCAAGTATTTTGTGTGTTGTTATTTTCACTAAAAAGTGTCCTCCACTTGGTTCATCATGACATGCCCTGAGTATGTCAAAGATTTCATCTTCTCTCACACACCTACATAGAACCAAATCAGGACCACATTTAAATAACATTCCATTCAACCATTTAAATTGTGCACTAGTTTTGATTAATCTTTTTATTTGTTTCTTAGTAAAAGAAGGGGGAAACTTCCCTGTTGTAAGATAATTTTCCATATCAGCAAACCATGGTGTATCAACTAAAATAGAAAATAATTTTTCATCTAGAAAGTTGTCCTTAATTGGATCTTTCTCCCCTGTAGTGGTTAATATTGACAAAAAATCAGCTACCACATTAGATTTTCTTGGATTATCCACAATGGTAATATCAAATTCTTGTAAAAGTAATAACCACCTAATTATCCTACCTCCAACCACTAGTTTGTTCATTAAGTATTTAATTACTTGAGTGATCTGTATGTACAAATATTTTGTAACATGTAATATAATGCTTGAACTTATTAATTTCATAAATCACAGCAAGAAATTATTTTTCAGTGGTGGTGTAATTTCTTTTAGTGGAAGTAAGATTTTTACTAAGGTAGTAAATAACATACATTTTCCCTTCTTCCTCTTTCTATCCCAGAACTACACCAATTGAGTTATTTGAGGCATCTGTTTGGATGTGAAAATGTTTCTCCCAATTAGGTCCTCTCAATATTGGGGCAGTGATTAATTTTTCTTTAATTTCTTCAAAATCATGTTGACACTTTTCATCCCAACAAAATTCACAATCCTTGGTAAGTAAACCAAACATGGGGGCAACAATTTTACTAAAATCTTTAATAAAATTCCTATAGTATCCAACATTCCCTAAGAATGACTTGATATCTCGTGGGGGTTTGAGGAATAGGTAATTATGAAATAATCCTAATTTTTTTGGTCAACTTGAATTCCTCTTTTTGAAATGTGGTGTCCTAGTACAATCCCCTCATCAACCATCATCAAAAATTTCTCATGACTAAGAGAAAAATGGTGTTGCTCACATATTGTTAATATTTTGTTCTAATTTTTCAAGGCATCATCAAATGTTTCTCCATGCACAAGTGAAATCATCCATGTATACTTCCACACAATCATTGGTTAGATCTATAAAAATTGTTAGTACAACCCTTTGGAAGGTTACTGGAGCATTACATAGTCCAAATGGAAATACCCTATAGGAAAAGGTACCCCATGGAAAAGTAAATGTATTTTTTTCCTGATCCTCAATAACCACCCTGATTTGATTATATCCACTAAAAGCATCGAGGAAGGAAACATATTGTTTACCTGAAAGGTTGTTTAAAACTTGATCTATGAATGGTAAGGGAAAATAATCTCTAAGTGTATCTTTGTTCAATTCCCTATAATTGACACAAATTCTCCATTTTCCATTATTTTTGGGCACAATCACAAGAGGAGACACCCACTGACTATCTGAGATAGGGTAGATAAATCCTACTTGCAATAGCTTTTCAATTTCCTACTTGACTATGTCCCTTAAGGATGGGTTGATCCTTCTTTGAGGTTGCCTAATTGGTTTGATATTTTTAGTATAAATGTGATGGGTAAAAATACTTGGATGAATTCCTTTCATGTCTGTATAGTCCCAAGAAAAATATTTAGTATGATTTTTCAAAACATCAAACAATTTAGCTTCTTGATCATTTTCCAACTAGCTGTTAATGTTCAAAATTTTACCTGGTTGAATCTCAATTTGTTTGGTTCTAGTGTGTGATGAACTAATTTTTGGAAAGCCCCATTAGGGTGTTTAGTGGAAATGAATGTGGTAACAACATATGATACACAATGACGTCTCTAAATTTCCTTTGAGAAAGAATACTGGACAAAGGACAGTAAGTAGAGTTATGATACTTATCTTGTTGTTGGTCAAACTCCTCGTCACTGCTGCTTTCCAAAAGTTCCTCACCATTCCCTAATATATTTGAGACTGAAGCTACTAATTCCATAGCTATTTCTTCTCCTCCCTAAGAGAAATATCATTCCTCGAGAGAGAAATTATTTACATTGACCTGAAATTTTGTGGGTCCGAAGATAAGTATGCATGTTCTAAAACTAAGTCTGAAAGTGCTGGAACTAAGTCCAATGGTTCCGAAACTAAGTCCGATTGTTCCCCATAATGGTGATCATTTAATGGATAATTAATCATATTCTCCACCTCTCTTACATGATCTTGTAATGTTATCATAGCCAAAGAAGACAAATTTTGTTTATTAATATTAAGATCATCAACCCATAATTTTTCTTGATTATCAATAAAAGGAAGTGCAAAAGGATATAAGGAAATTTTCTTGGAATTATTACCATTTGAGATAGTCATATCACTCAATCTGCAATCAATTAAGGAAGCAACTGTAACTAACCATGGTCTGCCCAAAATAATGGGATAACCAAGTGTTTTACCTTTTGGCTGTAATCTAATGAAGTCCACTGGATACTCCCATGACTCCACCATAATAGCCACATCTTCAATGATTCCTTCTGGTTTTTCTACTGATTGATCTTCCATCTGCAATATGGTGCTAGTAGGTTGTATACCTATTAATGGTAATGTTTTAAAAGTGTCTACTGTCATCACATTTATAGTTGCTCCCAAATCAACCAAAACATTATGTATATCTTTACTTCAGATAGAGATAGAAATAACAGGCTTCCATGATCTCCATATTTGGGAAGTAAGATTTCTCCTACCAATAATTCAGAAATTTTCCCATCTACCTTAATAGTCCTAGTGGTCGTGCATCTTCCTTCCAGGTCTTTTCAAACATAAAATTTTGATTAATTTGTTTAATTCAAGAATGTCCTTGATTGCTTTTCATAATGGTATTTCAATATTTATTTTCCTTAATTCTTGCACTAATTCAGATTCCTTGGTTTTAATAACTTCTTTAAATATTTTTGGAAATGGAGTTTCAGTGGATTTGCTATCATAATCCTTCTCTTTTTATTTTTCATTCTCCTTAGGAAAAAATGAACTAGGGGTTTCAGTTTCTTCTTTCATCTCTCGTAATTATAACAAGTGGATTGTTAATTATTTTTCTAGATCTTGTTTGAATATCCTTATAGTCCATGGCATTAAGATCAACTAATTTTTCTTGCTCTGTTCCATAGATAGATGTGGTTTGTTTGTTCTTGGGATTAGTAATTGTTTGTGTTGGCATTTTGTTTGAACCACATTTTCAGTTTGTGAACCTTGTATTGGAGAACCCATTATGGCATGTTGATGTTGGTTGGGATATGTTCTTCCCTGAGCATAGTTATTAGGGTTCCACCTAGGTTGTGACCAAGTATAAGGGTTACTTTGACCAGACCATGGTTGTTGGTGTCCTTGAGCATACCAAGCTTGTCCTGCCCAATCTTGGGGATTCCATGTTGGTTGAGGGGTCCAAGGTGGTTGTCCCTAATTTTTTGGCACTATCTAAGCTGCCCATGACATCATCCAGGGATTAGGAATAGATCTTGGTATGAACTTCCCTTGGCTAGGTTGTCTTTGGAAAAAGTTTACTTCTTCCACAGTGGATGAAGTGCTAGTTTTTTTAAGCTGAATTTTTATGAATGGAAGAAGAGAAAAAACATTAGCTTCATGTTCCCTAGATTCACAAATAAGACACATTTCTATTTTATCCAAAGGACAATCTCTTAGTGCATGCTTCTTTCTGCATCTAGGACAATACATAGCTAATGGTTCAAGTATTAACATTTTCTTTAGCTTGCAATCCATCCATGGTGGAAGTTAATTGAACTAGGATGTCTATTTTAAAGTTTGCTAGTTCATCCATAAGTTTGTTCATGTCTTGATTTGTAGTTTTCATAGTTTTTCCTTTCCTAGGTCCACCCCTTGTTCTTGAATAACTTCTACAAAGGTATTTAATATCATTCATTCTTATTTTATTGATGTTTCCACCTCCCATTAAGTTAAGGGCTTCCCTAGATTCATCATCCAAACCTTTAAGAAAAATGGTTTTGCTTAGCTCTTCTTGAAGTAAAAATCCACACCTTTTACTTACAAAGAGGAATCTATCTAAATAATCTTCCATATTTTCATCCTCTTCATGTTTGATCCTAAAAATTTCTTCCTTCATGTTTCCCTCGACAGTAGTCTTGGTATTTGTCTAGGAAGGAAGTTTCCATTTTTACCTAGGTGGTAATAGAATTAGATGTTAATCCCATAAACCACCTCATTGTTGCATCTTTTAGAGTGGATGGAAACAACTTGAGTTTTTATTTTCTATTTTGTAATCATAGGTTTGACACAATACTTTAAATTCAAATAAAAACTCGTTAGGATCCTCAGATGACATCCCTCTAAATGTAGGCAAGTGTCCATGTGAAATATTCTTCATCGGTGTATCATTATCATCCAACTGAATTGGGTAGGTAAAATTCCTATCAGGTTCTCTTTCAGCTTCTCGTGCCATATCTACAGTATCTTATATATCTTTTCCTCAATCAATGTAATATGTGATCCGCTTTAGTGTAAGTGAAAATTCAGGAGTAGGAGGTTGAATACTCAATTGAGAGTAAAGCATTTCTCTAAGCGGGTTCGGGATATAATCCTTCTCCTACGAGTTCCAATTCCTTCTAGTGATTGATCTAAAAATTCCAAAGGTGGAAGTTTTGTTTCTTTTCTAACCAGAGACAACGGTGCTTATAACTCTTGATCAACCTTCTTATTTGAACCAGAGGTTCATTGATAGTTCTTGTGGGGATATTTTTGGGAGAAATCTACCCTTTGAATCTTTTGGTTGATTCATAAATTTTATGATAACGTAGGGAAGATTATTTAATTACTAGATGTATGATTGTTTCTCTTGCGACACCTAATTAGACAATTCTAACTAGTGGTTCCCTGACAACGAAGACAAAAATGATGGGTGTCGTTATTCCCTTAATTTAATCAAATATTAGTTGATGTCATATTCAAACCAGGATGTGCACGAAGCAATATGCAACAAGAGAAATATTAGTGATTTAGTAATTAATTACAGGTATTTATTATTTTTTTATGTTTCTTGGGGGTTTTTGCAGTGTCCTTAGGATTCCCTGGCCAAAGCCTTATTAAAACTATAATACAAGAAACTTGATAAACACTCATTAATGGAATAAATAAATCTTCAAATTTAAACATGTTGCTATAAATGAAACACATTTTTGCAAAATGAAACAAATTACTGGAAGTAAACAAACTCTTTCATAATGAAACAAATTGTTAGAAATAAACACATGTTTGAAAATGTTGCTGAAAATGTTTGAAAGGAAATGAGAGTCTAACCTATAACACCGTAGGGAAAAATACGTGACAAAAGTTAACTGAAAATCCATTTACAAAATTAACACTTAAGATATTTACATGACTTGCTTAGAAATATAAATACCAATAAAATAAAGAATCCTACTTCTTGGAGGAGTGGGCCCTTACTCCACCTTGAATCAGGAGTTGACAAAGTATGATTCTCTCAAAACAAAATGGATATTTTATTACTGAAAATGTTCTATCTTACAAAATTTACTATATGTCTATCATATATATCTCTATATCCTCTAATCTATCTATAGGTCCTTATATATATTTTACCATCTGAAGATGCATTTATAATAACATGTGCTTAATAGTTGTCCATCTATCAATAGGTTTCCATGAAACAAAATAATGCTCAAAGTAGATGTGGAAGTTAGGAACCTTGCTAGATACATAGTTGTCTCATCCTGTATACGTATTTCAGGGGTTTGAAGAATTAGAAATCTATTGATCTGCTCCTGATTAGAAGGCCCATTGATTTCTCTATCACCGGATGTTTTAAAAATAAACAGATTCCATTGATTTTGGAACTTTGGAGAAGTTCTAGAACTAAAGGGAACTATTACGAAACTAACTGCGAAAGTTCCAGAGTTAAGTGTAGGAGTTCCGGAACTAAGTTCCAGAGTTCTAGAACTAAGTCTGAAGGTTCCAGAACCAAGCGATAGAGTTCCTTTTTTGTGTGATGGAGTTTCAAAACTCGGCCGGAGGTTCCAGATCTAAGCCGTATTGAATCCAATGCTCCCAAAAATGTGTTGGTTGCTTCATACTTTGTTTTTCTGACTGATTGTGACCTATTTTATTACAAAAACTAAATTTCCACACCCTTTTTAGGAATTCCATAGTTTTTAGATGTTAGAACTAGATCCAAAAAAAGATGGAAAATTACATCCTAACTTATACTAGATCAAACAAAAGTCACAAAATGCGGTCAAAACTTGATTTAAAGGAGAGTAAAACAAGATCATTTATTGACATCGATGAGGCGTATTTTGGCCTTATCAATTTTCCAAGTTGAGAAAAATCTTAAAATAACCAAGAAGCCACCAAAGAGGGAAGGTGTCAAGTGATTAATCCAAAAAGCCTTGCGAAAGGAAATCGATATACCTAGAAGAAGTGGTTAAAACTTTCGGTGGAGAAGTTAAATATATCTCATATAATTTTGCTAGAAAAGAGAAAGGATTGGTTTCAAATCCTCAAGATCAAGACCAAATGCAAGGATAAAATAAATTTGGGAATAATCCAAAAGGAGATCATGGGATGATGACATAGGAAAAGGACCTATGGGTTTAGGAAATAAGTAGAAAAATTTTAGAGATAATAAGATAGTCCCAGATCCATTGAAAACAAGGGTATTATTGGTATAGGAAGACCGTATCATTAAATGGTGTGATAAATTTCTATTTCTACACCCCCTTGTGAAAAGCTTGTCGATATGACAATGTTACTAAGGAAACTGATTTTGATGATGTATGTATGATGGAGTGTCTAAAACATTTAGTGCAAGGAGAAACTTCAACTGATCTATTATATGCTAAAACTATAGAGTAATTTTGGGCTTGCATAAATTAGGTATTCTCCCTCCCTTCTATAATTCATGTTGATATATATATATATAGATGGCTCAATCATTTTATCTTCCAAATCATGACTTTGAGTATGTAAAAACTTAAATGATCAAAAATTATGATGGTGGAATCCCTTCTAAAGAGGATATGAAGCTATTAATGAATGTTGTTATTTCCTAAGAAAGATACTATAACCTTTGGAATAGATAAGTCAAAGGATATGTCCTTTCTCCTAAACCGAAAATGCCTCTCTTGACCAACATCCCCAGAGATTCTACCAAGAAAATATGCTTGACAAATGTCCCTTTATCTCTTCAAATCCAAGGACTTATGCATCTTCCCAAGAAATAAAGGATAACATCTCATCATAAAATACTATCACCCTTTCCTCTAATACAACCCTACCAAAGTATGTTGTATGTGATATGGCTCAAATTATAAGTCAGATAAAGATTACTATCCCTATTACATAACTACTTAGAATTCCATAGAATAGAAAGACGGAATTTGAATACTTGGGGTCGAAGGATGATATAGTTATCAAGGGATACAAATAATGTAGTAACTCCCCCAAGTGTTGTTGAAGTTGAGATAAAGGAAGACAAAAAACATGGAAGCATCCCCATAAGTATATTTAGGCACATCCTTAGTACAATCCCAATTGGATGTGGATCCCTTCTTTACTACTCTAATTGTCAATGGGCGGATTCTTCACAATTGTATGTTTGAATCATGAACTTTTCCTTTAGAGGTCATGAATGAATTGGACATAAAAATAACAGTAGATTTTGGGAATTACTATGTTATGGATTCAAGAGAGGTACATGTTGTTGGATATATCAGAGGTCTAGTAGTACAACTTTCTACCTATCCTGGAAAATATTTAACTATGAATATGGTTATAGTTGATTGCCCTACTAAATGGGGTATGTTTCTATCAAGAAAATGGGTTACTAGTGTAGGAGGTAGTTTTTAGATGGACATGTCCTATGCCTTTATACCATTGGAAGGAAATTTGGTCAAATTACATGGAGAAAATAAAATTCTCCATCTTATTGAGGATCCTATGAATGCTTCTTATGAGGTATTATTTGTTGATATAAATTTGGGTAACTTCATAGGCTGTGCAGATTTTGAAGATCATTGCATGAATATTAATGCACACCTTGAAGATGTCAATGTCCCTTGGACTAGGAATTATGATGGAGCATGTTCTAATTTTGGAAATGTAGATTAAGTGGTTCTAAATTCTCCAAATAAGGTTTTTTAAAATTCTCTTTCAAATTGAAGTTTGAATGTACTAACATTGCTTAATATGAGGAATTACTCCCGACTTAAGCATTTCATGGAAGAATAAAATTAAGAACATTATTGTCAAATGAGATTCAAAACTAATTGTAAATTAAGTCAAGAACTTGTATGCAACTAAATACCAGAGGTTGAGATAATATAAGCATGCAGTTTGGGACCTCATAGAATTATTTGATTACTTTATCATGAAAGGGCTCATAATGCAACAACTGAAAAGTTAGTTATCATAGCATCTCAATATGAAAATGAGATAGTATCTCCTTACTTCCATTATGAAGTAGAAGTGCTAGTCAGACCATTAGTTCCTGACAATATTCAACATTGGAAGGTTTTGAGGATGATGCTTAGATCCAAAGGTTTTTAAATTGTAAAGATGAGTTCACTAATTAACTCATTGATCTTGAACCCATGGTGGAACTGTGTGAAGGAAGGGATACCCTCTTTGGAAAATATATAATTCAACTAAAGACAAATATTATTCCTAGAGGACTTGTTAGCTTGGAATCAAATTTTGATAGTGCAGACCGATTTGTGAGAAAACCTATCTATGCATCTAGATATGTTGAAGAATGCAACTTGGGAACTTCTATAAATCCCAGAAAGGTTTGGCTAGGATTTAGCATGAATAAAGAAGAAAAATAAGTTATACCAAGTTTTTGAAGAAATGCTGGATTTTTGGCATAGTCTCATTCAAAATTGAAAGCTTATAAAGAATACTTGTTTCAACATGAGATACCATTGGTGCCTCACTCCAAGTTCTTCAGAAAAAAACAAAGGCCTATCAATCCTCTCCTTGCAACAAATATGCAAGAAGAGTTGACAAAGTTGTGAGATGGTAGGATAATACAACCCACTAGATACTCTTCATGGGTGGCCAACTTAGTGCCAATCAGAAATAAAAATGGGGACATAAGGCTTTGTGTGGATTTTAGGAATCTAAATAAAGAATCTCTTAAGGATAATTACCCATTACCTAATATGGATAATATGTTATAAAAGGTAAGATGATCTGAGCTATTATCTACATAGGATGTATTCTCAGGTTACAACTAAGTGGTAGTAAAATAATCAAAACCGTTGAAAATTTCTTTCACTACTCCATGGGGAACATATGTCTATGTTAGAATGCCTTTTGGACTAATAAATGCTGGTGTAACCTTTCAGAGAGATATGGATGTGGCATTTTCGCTTTCATCAATGATTTCATAGCAATTTATCAAGATGATATAACTGTCTTCTCTAGACACAAGATTGATCATTTAGGGCACCTTGAAAAGATATTGATTAGGTGTAGAGAGTATGGGATTTCATTGAACCTAAAGAAGTGCCACTTTGGGGTGTAGAAGGAAAAATTATTAGGACATATAGTGTATCAGAAGGAGTCGGGATATATCCACGAAAGGGTGAAGGAAATTGATGAAGTCCATATCCCTATATATAAAAAGGGTATCCAATCCTTTTTAGGATAGGTAAATTTTGTAATAAGGTTCATCTCCAACTTTGCTGAGATTATTATTCCCATCACAAGTATGCTAAAAGGATCAAGTCATCAAGTGGGAAGAAGGGGTTATTCAAGCATTTAAAGGAATAAAGGAAACACTCAAGACTGCCCCCATCTTAACAAGTCCTAATTATAATAAATCATTTCAAATATTTTCCTTTACATCGACAATAAAATTTCTTCGTGTTATTTTAAAAGGATGAAGAGGTGCATGAAAATCCATTTTTAGTAAATATTTGAGAGGATCAAATTTTTATACTCCGTCATGCAAAAGAAAGATTTTTCCTCGGTGAAGGCCACTAAAATCTTTAGGGCCTATATTCTAAGCTCCAAAGTTATAGCTTATGTACCCTACACATGGTGAAATAAATTATGTCTAAAATGTAAATGTCCAGTAAAAGGTGCAGATGGGTTAACAAGCTTCAAGACTATGACATGGAGATAAAAACCAAAAAAAATATTCAAGGATTGGGCTTAGCAAGATTAATGGCACAGAGAAATTTATAGGTGGTGGAGATACACAATGTTGAAGAAGATGGGACACACCCTCATAAAAAGGTGATCACTTCATTAGGTATAAAGATATAGTATATTACTTGATGAACTTGAATTATCCTATGCACTTAGACAAGAATCAAAGGAGGAAACTCAAGCTGGTTTCCCAAAAGTATATTTTAACTAATCATGGAATGGCTTGGAAGAATACAGAAGGATTTTTGCTAAGATGTGTCTATGAAGAAGAGGCACCTAAAATAATTACAAAGTTTCATGGTGGAGTGTGTGGAGGCCATTTTGCGTAAGATTTACCGCCCAAAATTTTTAAGGGAAGGATATTGGTAGCTTTCATTGTTTAAATATGTTGCCTTGTTGGTTCAAAAGTTTGAAAGTTGTCAATGTTTTCTGTAAGACTAAAATCCTTTGGGGCCCTACCCTTGCATTCTGTGTCTATGGAAGCACCATTCAGGAAGTGGGGATTGGAATTTATTAGTGAACTATCAGACTCTTCAAGTGCTGGTCATAAGTGGATATTGGTAGCCACTAACTAATTTACTAAATGGGTTGAATCCATTCCCACTAGGAAGGTAACTCATCAAGTAGTCATGGATTTTATTCTCAATAACATAATTTACAGATTTAGGGTGCCTACTAAGATAGTTGTTGAAAATTCCATGAGCTTCAAAGCTAAACCATTAACAACAATGTGTCATGAGTATGGTATTACTTTGGATTATGCATCAAATTATAATCCCGAATGAAATGTATAAGATGAATCAAGAAATAAGAATCTTCTTAAGATCCTCATAAAAACATTAGAGATAAATAAAAAGAAATGGGGTGAATAACTCAATTTTTCATTATGGGCAGACAAGGTTAGTACTAATAGTTCTATGAAGATCCCGTTTGATTTATTCTATGGATTTCAAGCCCTTTTCCCCCTGCACTTATAAATTTCTACATACTAGTTCATAAAGCAATATGAAGATGGAGAATGCGTAAGTCCATATGAGATAAGGATCAATCAAATTATGGAATTAGATGAGGAAAGAAGAGATTTTCATTAAAAACATGTCAAGTTCAAAGAAAAATCAAGAATATATTTGAAAAGAAAGTCACTCCAAGAGTTTTAAATGTTGGAGACATATTCCAGTAATGGGAAAATAGACACGAAGACAAGAGAAAACATGAAAATTTTGATGCCCTATGGATGGGACCCTATCATACTTTCTTTCTAAAATATTTGGAAGGAATTTTTTTGGAGTTTCTTATCAATGGCAGACATCTCAAACACTTTTTGGATTGATCCAAAGGATCATGTATGATCATTGTACAGTGTATAGTTGTGTTGTTTTTGTTTTTCATTATTTGTGTTGTTTTTTCCCTTTTTGTGATATGTTATATAGTGACCAGGTTTTGAGATATGTCAGTATTCTGGTATGAATATAATGTATCTTTTCATAAATCCTTGAGTGTTTTTTCTCCTCAACTCATTACCCAATGGATTAGGCATTTGGTCTTTGTTCTTGTGGCACCCATAGGAGGTGCCCATTACCGAGAAGGATCCATTATTGGTGCTCAATGTAGTCCCATACATTAAGTTGGTATTTTCCTCTAAACTCCATAAATATAAATTTTATGTGTGTTTCATATTTTTCCCTTTCTTCAAAGTTTAGTCTGAGTAAAGGAGACTATCAATTTGTAAGAAATTTTGTGCCTTGTCAAAGTAAAAGAAAGAATTCAATGGAAATGATGGAGGATTGAAATGAAATGAAATGAAAGATTTTAACAAAATACATGAGACTACGAGTCTATGGGACCAAAATATAATACTTTAAGATAAATTTAGACTCTTTTCAATATCATATCTTCTACTATGAATCTTGAGCATGAAACATGCGATCTTTTTGTTTCACCAATAAGAAGTGTGTGTATAAGAAAAAAATCTAAGGTAAGAGGTTGGGTATGCGAGGAATACTTGAAGGTTGTGAAGAGGTTGTGCACCGTTGAATACAAGGCCAGTTGAGAGAACTCCTTTTTGTCTAAGAAGGACTACCGAAAAGAAAAGAAAAAAAAAAATAGAATTAAAAGTATCGGTTGGTGGATTTCCTAGCGAAAGCTAGATCCGGGAAGTAGGGTACTTCCTAGAAGGTTATCAATCCACATTTAAAAACAAGTTAAATGCTGATAAGAACATGAAATAAAGAGTCATATTGTAGTTGTATAATTTAGGTATCTCACACAAGCACAATAATCCAAATCTAGTATAAATAATGAATACAAGACTAAATCTAAAGAGGGTGGTTGGTTGTTAAGGTCTCTGTAGCTATGATAAAGGGTATTAGGAAGATATGGGTGAAGTTATGGGATGTTTTGGGTAGGTTAATTAGCTTGCAGGTATAAGGTAACTTACGACACAGAGACCGATGTTGGTTGGGGAACCAACACGATAATTGGTTAGAGCTGGTATCGGTTGGCTAACCGATCACAATAGGGTAAATTTCATACCAAAGGTAAAAAGGGGTTAGTTTTGGCTCACTATGATTACACAGAGTGTTGAAAAGGCTTAGGCTAGGTGTTAGGATTTGGGTGAAGACTCGGCAAGGGTGAGAGAGGTGATTAGAAAGGTAGAGAGGTACATGTTGGTAGGGTATCGGGTAGATGGGTGAAAAATGATATTTGGGTGAGAAAGAAGAAATATAATAAAAGACAATAAGAGATATAAAAGCTAAAATTAATAACTAACAAGCTAGTTAAGATAATTATTTGAATACATGGAGATTGGTAGATGTGGTGGTTGGTGGGAGTTCATAGGAGAAATAGGTCCTGGATCCGGCCCATGGAAACAAAGCATGTGTGCCTCCTTGTGAACTATCCAAGGCTATAGATCAAGAGGTTGGTTGTTGGTGATGAAGCTTAAATGCTCATTTGTTGTGTTTGATAGTCGATGCTCACCAAATGCTAGAATGCGAATGAAATCCAAAAATCCAACCAAAATAAGAACCCCTAGGAAAGATTTGGAAATCCTTATTTAAAGGAACCGATCAAAGTTCCTTGACTAACGTCGATCGAGGAATAACCGACGTTGGTTAGGGAGAAATAGTCCAATTTTCTTAAAATAGTTTGTTTCTTCCCTTTTGGTGTGGGTCAAGATTTTATTATGGGATATGAGTCTTGGTTCACGTTTAAACACGCGGGGAATTGATGGAAGAAGTGGTTAACAATAAATATTAGGTTTAGAAAGAGTCTTAGTTAAGTGAAGTGATGACTCAATATTTAGAATGATGACCCAAAGATCGTTAGTTAAATGCCCTTGGAATGGGTCCAAGGTGAGGTGGTAATTAACCTAATATTGATAATTAGATTAATAATAATGTGTGGAAGGGGTCATGGTAAGGGGGTGTGTTAATTGAAACGGGATTAGAGGGTTGTGACCCAATTTTGGGTGTCTACATTTTCCCCTTTTGTTCATGTAGCTTGTGCTAATAAGAGACGATGACAAAAACAAGAAGTAGGTTTCCCTAGATAAGGGTGGAGGTGAAATCGGTGATGGGTTTTATAAGGTGGTAGGTGATGAAAAATGGGGTAAGGTGTAGGTTTATATGTAGGTAATAGGTGTGATATGGTGGAGGCAATAAAACACATGCACATGCTTAGAGTGTAGTAAGGTACTAGGTTGAAGAGCACACAAACTCTACATTGTCAAAGGTTGATAGTTTATCCAAACAAGGGTGATGTGGTCTAGGTATCCAAGGTATAGGAAGTGCTCCTGGAAACACAATGAGTCAAGGTGCAGGAATGGGTATAGGTGTGTTCCAAAACACCAAAAGGTTTGGTCTGGTTAGGATAAACATAATGAAATAAGGCAAGGCAAGGTTAGTAGGAAAAACAACACATGTAGCATTATCGCACGGTGTAGGGAGTAAGTAAGGTCAATTATCCAATAGGTGGGTACGTTTGGAAGGGGTATACAGAAAGGAAAACATGCCCCAAAGTATCATTAGGGAGTTGGTGAGGTGGTGAGGCTGGTAGGAGAGTTTTTAGTGGTGGGTTAGGGTTGGGGAAGCAAGAAAAATACCATCGAAAACAAAAATTAGGTCAAGTGACATACAAACTTTCAAGTATATAGATCATGGTATTTATATCTGTTGTGTTTGGTTTTATTTCCATTTTATGGTTATTATGGAAATTAGTTATAGGCATGGTTTATGTGATGGTTTAATTTCTAATGTATAGATATTATGAAAATCAAATATGTAGGCATGGTTTCAGTTTAATTTCCAAGTTATTGATTTTATAGAAACAAAATGATAAACATGGTTTGGTTTAATTTCCAAGATATTATGGAAAATATATGATAGGCATGGTTTGGTTTAATTTCCAAGTTATTGATACTATGGAAACTAGATGTATAGGCATGGTTTAGTTTAATTTCCAAGTTATCGATATTATGGAAACTAGATGTATAGGTATGGTTTGGTTTAATTTCCAAGTTATTGTTATTATGGAAACTAAATGATAGGCATGGTTTGGTTTAATTTTTAAGTTATTGAGGTTATGGAAACAAGATGATAGGCATGGTTTGGTTTAATTTTCAAGTTATTGATATTATGGAAACTAAATGTATAGGCATGGTTATGATTTATGGTTTGTTTCGTTTAATTTACAAGTTATTGATGTTATGGAAACTAAATGATAGGCATGGTTTGGTTTAATTTTCAAGTTATTGATGTTATGGAAATTAGATGATAGGCATGGTTTGGTTTAATTTCCAAGTTATTGATATTATGGAAACTAGATGTATAAGCATGGTTATGATGTATAGTTTGGTTGGTTTAATTTCCAAGTTATTGATCTTATGAAAACTAAATGATAGGCATACTTTGGTTAAATTTCCAAGTTATTTATGTTATGGAAACTAGATGTTAGGCATGGTGTGGTTTAATTTCCAAGTTATTGATATTATGGAAACATGAGAAAGATTAAGTAGTAGGGACAGAAATAGTGGGAAAATAGTGAAAGATGGTAGAAAAATGGTGGCGAGCTAACTCCTCGAAGACCCCATGTATTCAAAGAGCCCTTGAAAAAGGGGCCTCAGGTTGATGTAGTTCTCCCATAGGATAGGGAAGAATAATATTTCTTATAGGTAGGTTGGGTAAGGAAAAATTTTGTGGTAAGGTAAGGTAGAATATTTCTGATAGGTAGGTTAGGTAAGGAAAATGGTCCTGGTAAGGCAAGGTAGAATATTTTTGATAGGTAGGTTGGGTAAGGAAAATGGTCCTAGTAAGGCAAGGTAGAAAATAGGCAAGGTCAAATGTTGAGCCGAAAAATAGAAAGGGTGACTATTTAACTTGTTTGATTGGTATGGGTATGGTTTTATTTGTGGTTTTGATAAGTATGTATGATTTTTTGGAAATGATGATTATTATGGGTGTGGGTGAAATAAGAAGCGGACCAAGATAGTCAATTTTGAGGGTCATGTTAGTGTGAAATCACATCACCCCCAAATGAGCTCTAAAAGATCTACTTTTCTAAGGTAGACTCATTTGGTGTGATTGCATAACATTGAACTTTCCCCAAGGTGTGGGACCTTGCAAAATGGGAAAGCTCTCCAGATTGAAGGTTGGTTCCTTATTCCTCTATTTAGGTGCATACGTAGAAACTTGTAGAGGGTCTGTTCTTAATCCTAATCTAAACTTTACCAAGGAGATAGGGATAGAAGGAATATAGAAATTAAAACAAAGCTAAACTACGAGGTGATGCACCAAAGGAATGATGAACACTTATTTTTCTAATAGACACAAACCAAAAAATGCATATAATAAACAAGCACATATAGCCAGATATATAATGGGAGACCATATGAAAGAAAAAGAGACAAGAGAGGATCTAAAATCAATCACAGGCATGTTTTATTGCTCTGTAGATTGATACAACCCATTAAAAAGTAGCTAAGAGGTAGAAACGTAATACAATTTTTGATAGAAGGTCTAAACCCCACAAATCCTTTTGCTAAGAGGAGAAGGGAGCCTGCAAAACAAAGAATTTCCAACCCTTTATAATGATTCATGCCCTTGTATTTAAATATTCAACCTGAAAGAAGAAAAGAGAGAGAAGTGGGAAAAGCAGGTTGAATCTCAACCACCATTGTTAATGCCTCTGATGAAATCTCTCCCCAAATCCATCTTTACTACATCAATCCTTCATTTTGTGCCTTGAAGGAAGAGGAAATGACAAAACAAATCAAATCTGATCTGGTTTTGAAGCAAGAAGATCTTGCATTGAAAGCCCGAAGATGTTTCCTCTATTTTCTTCACCTAACCTCCTCAAAATTAAAGTTTCATACCTCCATGGCATGGGTGAGGTTGAGATATTTCCAATAGCATCAGATTTGCAATATTTCAAGCCTTGAGTTGAAAGATATGCCCCTTTGAAGTTTATATCAGGTCTGTATAGGAGGGTGGAAAAACAACTTGAAAAATGGGTCCCCTTTTGATATGGGACATGTGGTAGCTAGATTGGAACAAAAATTGGGCCTATGGGTCTGTAATTTATCTTGTACCCTTTCCTCTTATTCCCCGCTTGGCTTTGACTCGGGCCCGAATGCTTACGTTTCCCTTGGGCAGAGTTACGGGCTATTTTGTAACTTTTACCCCTCTAATAACAAGGGGAAAAGAACAAAATTTTTCTCTGACGGTCTGCTTTCCCCTAGGACACGCGGCAGTATGGCACTCATTTAGAAACCTTTTCTCTATTTACCCCTTGAATTAGCGCCATATTGACACTTGGAATTCTTATCTTACACCTTTATACTTAGCCAATTTTGAATCCCTTTTCTGTCCACCTTTTGACTTTGTTTCCTCCTATGTGGGATCATGGTTAATCCAATATTTTTCCGGGGAAAAATATGGATAAAAATTTGGCGACTCATAGGGGTATCTTCCTGCTAGATGAAAAGACCAATTTCCTTGTCATATCCATTGGGCATGGAGTTGAGAAAGACAGTCTGATATTGATTCTGCCTCTGATTCATGATCCCGACTGCTTGCACTCTCAATTTTCATAAGAAATATCGAAATGAAGGTTTATGAGAGTAGAAAATAGTTTTAACCGGGGTTTCATCTGTCTTTCCAAATGGACTGCATAAGAGCCACAAAACAACACCACACTATATACAAAATTTGAAATCATACATGCTCCAAATGGAACATGCAGAGCGTGCAAAGCACCTAGAGAAAAATAATATACACTACAAGAAGACAATGTGCATAAGCACTTAAGAGTAAAGAGAAAGCTAAACTAATATGTAAAAAGTGAGACATCCCCTTTTAGTAGCAATGCTTAAGATGGATCCAATTTACCGTATGCTGCAACTCTTCACCCTCCAATGTAGACAATTGGAAAGCATTGCTACTTTTACATCTTATGATCATATAGGGGCCACTCCAGATGGCGTCAAATTTGGAATGCTTTCCTGGTTTTTCTCTATCTGCATCCCATTTCAAAACCATGTCTCCTTCTTAGAAGGTCCTTGCTTTTTTCTTCTTATCAAAGCATTTATTAATTGAATCATGATTCTTCTCTATTTCTTGGAGAGCGTGCTCTCTAGTTTCTTCTAATTCTATCAGCTCCACATACTTGGCCTCCATTGGTCCAAATTCAGACATCTCTAGTTTCTTCACAAGCTCCAATGTTGGAAACTCAAGTGATATAGGCAACACTACCTCTTTCCCATAGACGAGCTAGAATGGAGAGTTGTCTATAGATCTCTTGGGTGTTATTCTACTAGCCCATAAGGCCATTTCGAGCTTTGTGTGTCAGGTCCTCTGATTCTCATCAAGAGTTCTTTTGATGATCTTTAACAGGTTTTTGTTTGCGGACTCAGCCTGGCCATTACCTTAAGGGTAATAGTTTGATGAAGTACTCAAATAAGTCCTATTCTTAACATCCCATCTTGTGATTTTGGAACCTATGAATTCTAATGCATTGTTTGATATAATGGTGGCTAGCACTCCAAATATGGTCACTATCCCTTCATAGAAATCCAAGATATTAGAATCATTTTCTTCCTTGAGCGCCACCGCCTCGGTCCATTTGGTAAAATAATCATCCATCCTTGTCATGATCCATTTGTGACCTTGGCTTGAGTTTGGATTGATGACTCAATGAAATCTAATCCCATTGCATGAAAGGTTGTTCGAATGAGATTGGGTACAATGGAAGTTTTGCTAACCCTTCCTTGCCTTTGAAGAATGCACAATTCTTGCACCTTTTGATACATGTGTAGCGATCACTAAACACTTTGGGCCAATAATATCCTGCTTTCATGATTTTGAGTTTTGTCACTCTTGGAAAAAAATGGCTTCCATTTGCTTCAACCTATAATTCTTGTAGCACTCTCTCCACCTGATTTGTCTCAATGAATCTCAAGTAGAATACCATTGATGTCTCTTTTGTAAAAGACATTATCGATAAGAACATATGGGATGGCTTGTAGCCTGAAATGCCTTCTTTTTACTTTACTCATCCCATGAGGACATAGGCCTATTCAAAGGAAGTGCACCATATCTTAGGTCCAACAAGGAGTAGGTACATCATCTCTCCCTTCTTCTTGATCTTCTTTTAGAACAAGAACAACCTCATTTTCACTGTCTGTTTCATCTTGTTGACCTGAGGCTAGTTATTCACACAACCCCTTCCCACGGACCAACTTGGTGACCTTGATATCAATGTCATATTCCATGACATGGGTGATCCATCCTGCATGCTTTTCATTTAGGTCCTTGCTGAGAAGGAATTCTTTAACTCTGTATGGGAGACCAATAGTTGGATTTTGTTGTTTGAAACCAAATGCTTAAAATTCTTCAATCCTTTGATTACTACCAGGACCTACTTCTCAATGAAGGAGTACCTCACCTCATAATCTTCCAGACTCTAGCTAAAGAAAGTAATTGGTTATTTTGTACTTTCTTTGTTCTGCTGCACCAAGATTGTAGAAATTGTGTCACTACCACCAAAGGCATACAATATGAAGTCTTTGGAAAAATCTGGGTTCACAAGAGTTGGGGCTCGTGATATGGCTTCTTTGATAGCCTCAAAACTTTATTTTCCTTCAGTTGTCCACCTGAATGTGAAGCCCTTATTCAACATCAACGTTATTGGCTTAAAAAGGGCAGAAAATTTTAGAGCAAACCTGTGACAAAATTGATTTTTCCCAAGAAGCTTTGAAGAGCCTTCTTGTGACTTGGCAATGGCAGTGCTTTTATTGCTTCAACTCTCTTTGGGTCAATTGCTAGACCCTCCTTAGACACAATATGGCCTAAAATCCTACCCTCATGGGCCAAGAATATGCATTTTTTAGGGTTCAAAGATACCCCAAATCTCCTACATCTTTGAAACACTTGCCTTAGGTGAAAAAGGTGGTCGACACATTTTGGAGAACATAGTGATGTCATCCAGATAGATCAACACTATTTTGTTGATTATCCCTTTGAATGCCATATCCATGGCTCTTTGGAAAGTAGCCCCAACATTAGATAGTCCAAATGGAATTTTTTTGTATGCATAGGTGCCCCATTTGGTGGTGAAAGTTGTTTTGAATTGATCATCTTCTTTCACCATGATCTAGTTATACCCTGAGTAGCCATCTAGGAGGGAGAACCTTTCTGACCTAGACACTACTTGTAAGATCTACTCCATTGAAGGGAGTGGGTAGTGGTCTTTGAGGGAGGCTCTATTCAAATCCTTGAAGTCAACACACAACCTAATTTCTCCATTTTTCTTCCTGACTAGGACCAGATTTGCAACCCAGCTTGAGTGTTTGATTGGAAATATGATGCTTTCCTCTATTACCTTGTTCAACTCCTTCATCGAGGCTCCATATGCGGGTTGACTGGTCTCTACTTTTACTTGATGGGATGAGCTTCGGATTTAGTTTGATTATGTGTTGTGCTAGTTTTAGATTGAACCCTCTTAGGTCTTCATAACTCCAAGAAAACACATCAGCAAATTCTTGGAAAATTTGTATGAATTCATACATTTCTTACTCGGTGGCCACCTTGCCAATTTAAAGTGTTTTTTCTTCTCCAACTAGGATTGACTCGAATCTTCTCCTTTGATCTTCATGTTAGCATTATATTTTATGAATTGGTCATTAGGATTAATAATGGATTCCAATGTCACTAAGCCTTTGGGAAGCTTGTTTGTATCCGGTTGTACTATCTCGATTCCCGCATCTTTGTTTCTAGTCTATTCTGGTTTATAGATGAGAATTTAGCTTCTTCTTGTAGAAAGTTAATGATTTGTTGATATTCTCAAACACCTACTAGCATGTATTATTACTTGGCACTGCTTGACTCATAACCACATGGATATGTGGTTGTTCACTGTCTCTTTTGATGTCACAACCACATCAAACATTTCCTCGATTCATTGCAAGTCTGTTAGTATCTTCATTCTCCTTCCTAGGTATGGACACAATACTGAAGGCCTCAAAATCCTGCATGAGATCCCATACCATACTCTTTTAGTTCTTGAGTAGGTCATTTTTGATAGCATTTAGTCCTCTAACTTGATTGGCAACTAGTTCACTATCACTGAATACTTGCAAGTTCTTGATTCCTAGCTTCCTTGCCCAATGAAGACCTTGGACCAAAGCCTCATATTCAATAGTGTTATTTGAGCAAGAAAACTAGAATCTAAAGGCTGAATAATATCTCATACCTGGGGACATAATCATGGCTCCTCCTCCAGCTCCTTGTCTACTCCTTGAGCCATCAAAGAACAATTGCCATACCTCATTTTTATCCTTGTATTCTGGCTTGATTAGGTCGGAAATAGGATGATTCTCTTCATGTAGATAGTAGACACCCAATTTAGATTCCTCCATCTCCCTAAAGTGGTTAGAAGCATGTTTTTGTTGGCCCACTTATCTAGGGTCAAGTCGGGATACATCCCACCTTGGTATCTGTTTCATTAGTGTTTAGGAGGTCTTATTGATCAAAAGTTGAGAAGTTGGCATTGATTGGGATAGGCACATATGATTCAATATGATAATCAACAATAGGTTTAGATCTAATTGTGGCCTTCACCCCATACCTTGTCCTAAAGATCATATGTGACCAATCAACAAACAAGTAGCCTCTAATGTGAAGTCTCTAGATAGACACAAAGCAAAATGTGGTGGTAAGTCTGTGATTGACACATTTTGTAAAATAGTCACATTAGGGAAAGCATGTAGAGTGAAACTCAGATCCTTGATGATTCCCATAGTAGCCATTGCTGTCCTATCTAATTGGACTACTCCTCTAGAGATGACCTCATATTAGAGACCCAACTGATCAGCTATTTGTTTGGGCATCACAGAACTACTGGCCCCATAATCAATCATACAATTATGCACGAATTTGTCTCCAATAATCAATGAGACATAGAAGGGAGGAGGTCTCAAGTTCTTACCTTCTTGTTCTCCATGGTTGAACCGCATTAGCAAGCACTCTCTCTTGCTGGTTAGGGGGTGATTTGAACTTGACCAATTCTACATGGCAGTTTGCAATAGATCCCTCTGCTCCCTGGAATGGCCAATGACTCCCATAGTGAAATGTTCACACTTTTCCTTTTCATCTACTCAATAATATTGAATGATCTATATTTTTCTGCCCCTTCCCAGACACATTTCTTTCTTAAACATGGTTGTTCCAAAGGTTCGACTAGGTCCGGAAGGTTGTCTAGATTGGTTCACCATGTTGGGAGTTACACTTGGAGCACCAGAACCTTGTGGAGCGATGGAAGGTTGAGGGTCACCTGAGTTTAGTGGTTGGCCTTCTCTAATATTTCTCCTTTTGGACCGTGTGTTGGCAGCCACACCTTAAGGGGACTGGTTCATCCACAGAAGTCTTCAGCCTACCAATTGACAAACATAGTCTTGTTTGGGGGCCACCTTGTTGAGCTCCTTGTTGTTGACCTTCCTCTTGGCTAGGTTCTTGTGGCACCATACTGGTTTGCACCATCAAGGCCTGATTTAGAGCACCATTAAAACATGTTGATTGGTTATGTGGCTGATCACATGGAAAGCACCAATCATATTCCTGTGCCATATTGTTTTGTGTTGGGACCAATGCTCTTGATGTTGAAGCTATGTTAGGATCATATGACCTGAAAGGTCTAGCAGCTTGGGGATATCCTTGGTTCTGGCTCTGATTTACAATTTGAGGTGGTGGCCTATTGTGTTGATACTAGGGTCTAGCTTGATATTGAGCCTAGGGCTGGTATGGCCTAGAACTCTGAGCTTATTGTCTTTTGATGGTCACTAGCTCATTCCCAAAGTTTTGAAGTTTCTTCATCACTTCTGAAGCTATTTAGAGGTATTATATGATGAAGTGGAAGCTTCAAATGAGCTTTGACTCTTGGGGTGGGTATAAGAGCTAATGTAGGTGCTTGGCTAGTATATGGACTTCCTAACTCAGGGTACAGAGGTATGGATGGCCTAGGAGCAATTTTTCCAGCTTGTATCAAATAGTTCTCAGCCCCTATGCAGAGGCTATAGGCTGTAGGTAATGTAGTGACCCCCATTGACTAAATAATAGAGAAATATCAGAATTTAAAGCCCTAAGAAAGTATAAGAAGGTGTCTTCATTAGTAGGATTACCTGTGTCTGCTTTGGAATATGAGGTTGAATTCTGTCAGCTACTCATTTGGGTTTCTCTTTATTGTTGTTAGTTGCTCCAATAAAGACAAGTTATCACCTTTTTCCCCAAGTTGATTGTGAAGAGCCATGCACAGCTAGTTCCAGTTCTAGATAGAGCCTGCTTCAAGACTCCCAAACCATTATGAAGCTTTCCCTTTGAATGAAGAGGCGAGAAACTTGACTGCAATGTCCATCTCATGGATCTTGTGGATTGTATAGACATTTATAATATCTTGGACATGGTCACCAGGAGAAGTTTAATTTTCCCCACTGAAATGTGGGATGCTTTTTAATACCTGCAATTGGAAATGTGTTTTGTGCATTCAAGGTGAGTGGAATACTTGTCGGTGAATTTGACATATGGATTTGGTTGTGCCATTCGATGGCCTAAGAATCTTCGCAGACCGAAAGAAAGGCCTTTCGGTGGAGGTGTTGACAAGGTTCGATTGGTGGAGATAGAGACCTCTGAACTCTTCTTCCTCTCCTTTCTCTTCCTAGGGATAGATGCAAGTATTCAAATATACCTTCTTTCCTTTCTCTAGACTAGGTTTTTCTCATGAATCCCCAAGCTTGGGCTGTTAAAACCAGTAGATTTGTTTCTTTTGGAGTCACCAGATGTATAATTTTAAGGCTTCTTAAAAGATAGAATCACAGTAAGTGTACATCAATCCTTACTGTAATAAGATGGAGACTTCTTAGTCCCACCGGGAATGCCAAAACCGTAAGTGCAAAATCACAGCACCCCCAAATGATCTCTAAAATATTTTCTTTTCTAAAGTGAGACTCATTTAGTGTGATTGCATAAAATTAAACTTTCCCAAGTGCGGGACCTTGAAAAATGGGTAAGCTCTCCAGTTGAAGGTTGGTTCCTTATTCCTCTGTTTAGATGCGTACGTAAAAACTTGTAGAGGTTCTTTCTTAATCCTAATCTAAAATTTACCAAGGATACAAGGATAGAAGGAATACAAAAATTAAAACAAAGATAAACTACGAGGTGATGCACCAAAGGAATGATGAACACTTATTTTGCTAATAAACACAAACCAATGAAATTCATACTATAAACAAGCACAGATAGCCAAATATATAATGGGAGGCCAGATGAAATCAAAAGAGACAAGAGAGGATCTAAAATTGATCATAGACATGTTTTATTGCTCTGTAGATTGATACAATCCATTACAAAGTAGCCAAGAGGTAGAAACGTAATGCAATTTTTGATGGAAGGCTTGAACCCCACAAATCCCTTTGCTAAAAGGAGAAGGAGCCTACAAAAAAAAGAATTTCCAACCCTTTACAATGAATCTTGCCCCTGTATTTATAGATTCAACCTGAAAGAAGAAAAGAGAGAGAAGCGGGAAAAGCAGGTTGAAGCTCAACCACTGCTATTAATGCCTCTGATGAAATCTCTCCCAAAATCTATCTTTACTACATCAATCCTTGGTTTGGTGCCTTAAAGGAAGAGGAAACAGTGAAACAGATCAAATATGATCTGGTTGTTGAGGCAAGAAGATCCTACATTGAAATCCTAAAGACGTTTCCTCTATTTTTCTTCACCTAACCTCCTCAAAATTAAAGTTTCAGACCTCCATGGCATGGGTGAGGCTGAGATCTTTCCAACGACATCATATTTACAATATTTCAAGCCTTGAGTGAAAGATATGCCCCTTCAAATTTTGTATCGGGTCCATATAGGAGGGCAAGAAAACAACTTGAAAAATGGGTCCCCTTTTGATATGGGACATGTGGTAGCTAGATTGGAACAAAAATTGGGCCTACAAGTCCACAATTTATCTTTTTCCCTTTCCTTCGATTCTCCTCTTGGCTTTGACTCGGGCCCAAATGCTAACTTTTTCCTTGGGTGGAGTTGTGGGATATTTTGTAACTTTTACCTCTTTTTATAACAAGGGGCAAAGAACCAACTTTTTCCCCCATAGTCCACTTTCCCTTGGGACATGTGAAAGTCTAGCGTTTGTTTAGAAACATTTTCTCTATTTACCCCTTGAATTAATTCCATACTGACACTTGGCATTCTTTGCTTACACCTTTATACTTAGTCAATTTTGAAGCCCCTTTCTATCTGCCTTTTGACTCTGTTTCCTCCTATGCGGGATCGTGGTTAATCCAATATTTTTCCCAGGGGGTGAAATATGGATAGCAGTCATATCCTACTAAAGAAGCAACAAGTAGGCAGAGGTGAACCAAAAATTGAAATGCTCCATAGTTGGCAAGGACCATAATGGCCATTCAAATAGACTTATGAACATAAGCCCCTAGATACGCTGCATGATCGATAGGTCTATAGTTGAACAAAGTTTTAAGATCACATTGTGTTGCAAGAGTAGCATGTCCCTTGAGTGGATAGGAGTAAATAAATGAAGGTAGGGTGGAGTGGTTTGTGTATCATAACCTACTTGTGGGATAACATGCCCCTTTACAAGATACCCAAAACCGACATAGGAAAGTCCATGAGCACAAATTATTTTTTTGTGACTTTTCTTCCTTTTTTTTGCTTTTTACATGTATAAACCGATTGATGCGGGAAGCTTCAAGATAAATTTTTTTTTGAAAAATATAGATTAGTCTTCTTTTTTGGATAGACTGATTTCTACAACATGTGGCTAGCTTTTTATAGTTTTCCTTTGAGGGATCCATCTACTTATAAGAGCTACTGAGAGAGACATAGATGTTCATTTGAGGGAATCACCTATTTGCGAGAAGTTTGATTTAAGGTTTAAATTCTTTTTATCCCAAAAAATTTGCATTATTTTGGATTTGTAGTCATGGAAAAGACTATAAAGGAGTAAGGCCTCTTTTATGAAGGAAAATTCATAGCACAAAAATGTTAGCTATGAAAGATCGGTTTCAAGTGACAAACAACCATGGGATTCCATCTTGAAAAGGATGAAAAGTATCCATGAGAATCATGCCATGATTAGATTCGTGGTACTCATATTCAAGATAAGGATGAATGGTGATGGATAATCACACAATTTTGTTTAATTAGTTGGTCCTTAAAATAGGTAGGTGGAAGGAGAGGTTCGCTCAAGGGATGAACGCATATGAGACATAAAGTGATGTAGTACTTTATTCAACAATAGAATAGTCAAATATATAAGGCATTAAGGAGCCTAGGTTCGGATTTACCATCAAGAGAAGATAAACAAAAAGTTCTTGATCCATACATATGGGTGACAATATAAGTTCCAAGTCAATTAGGAGAAAAATTACCTCATTTAATTTTCTCCACTTTTGTTACATTTTGATTTTCATTCAGGACAAGATCTTCGATCTTGAATGTTGATGAGGTGAGAAAATTCAGATGAAAAAGGTATAGTTTTGATGAAAGGTTCAATATAAGAATAGGAAGTGTCGAGTCCCCATAAGTTAGGTTGGTGTGAAGGTGAGAAGGTGCAGGTGAAATGGAAGGTGAAAGAAAACTATAAGGGTTATCTTTCACGTGTTGTGACCTAGTGACTATATACACCATGTTAATCTCAAAGATAGGAGGGGAAAAAGAGGGTTGTTGAAATCTACCTTGATCCCTAGGTGGATGTGAAGGTAAAGGTTCGTTGAATGATTAAGGAGCTAGGTTGTGTCTTTGACAGTGAAGAATGAATGGAATCCTCCCCCAATAGATCATTTTCTTTGAAGAGACCATCAGAATCACAGAGATGAAGGAGAATGGCTTTGAGATATTTACAACCCTCGACATCATGCCCTAGCAAGTGATGATAGGTGGAGATTTTGTGTATCTTAAAACCTTACTAGTTTAGGTTTAAGAGGATCGTAAGGCTTGATAGGAGGAAGAGATATGGCAGATGTCTCTAACAACCAATCAAGAATGTTAGAGGAGGATCCTGCAAAAGGATCATAATGAGAAGTCAGATTCATCTTGGGTAAAGGTGTAGGTGACCTTTGTGAGGAGGGTGAGGTGAGTGGTCGTGTTGGTGTAACTACCTTTTTGGTAGGTAGTGAAGGTTTGGGTTTAGGTTGCACCTTCTTGGGTAAAGGTGGAGGAACAACATGATAGGATGAAGGAGACTTAGAAGGTGTAGATATCGAAGTAAGCCAAGGTGAAAGTGGGGGTGTTGGCAAGAGTGAGGTTGAGGGAAATGAAGAAGGTGTAGGTAGAAGGGAAGGTAAATGCAAGGGTGTAGATTGTCTCACTTTTGATTTGCCTTGACAACGAGGTAAAATAACTAAGGTTGAAGGGTGTGGGCCTAAAATTGATGGCAGAGGCGAAGGTGAGTAAGAAAGCATTTGAGATATTGGGGTGTGATCCCTAGAAGGTTGGTTCTTCCTTTTAGATGGTGGAATAGATTTTTTTATGGGTAGGAACGAAGTCAACATGTCTAGCTTCACAACAAGATTTGCTAGAGTTAGTACTGGTAATATCCCTAAGGTGGTGTTAGGTTTTGGTGTAGACAAAGGCTTGAGTGAAAAGAGGGATGATGAATAAGGGGCTAGAACCATTGACTTAGGTGCAATAATAGTATGTGCTTTGAATACCTTGGGGTAGATGGTCAAGGTATCCGGGAATAGCATCTGCATTTGGGTGGAACCTGGGAGTGTAAGGCACCCTAGAAGGGTAGAGTAATCAACATACTCCATGCAATCAACCAAATGAGAGAATGATTTTGGTTTAGATGAAGAGGATGGCGTGCTAGTACTAATCCCCGTGATGAGTTCTGGGGTTTGTGAGAAATGGAAGGTCTTGGTTTCAGATTCGGTAGGTAAGAGTGAGTTAAGAATAGTGATGAGATTTGTGAGGTCTTATGGAAAGGTATCACAAAAATAGAGAGGGTTGGTAATATTTAATCCTCTATGGGTAGGGAAGGAGGCAATGTGGGTGAAGTAAACATGGTTAACTCCTCTATGGGTTGAGGAGTAGGCAAGGTGGATGAAGTAGACAAGGATAGCTCCTCTACGGGTTAATGAGAAGGAAAAATGATTGATGTAGGATCTTCTATAGGTAGAGAAGTTGATAATGAGGGTTCCCTTATGGTTAAAATAACAGGTGAAGTGGGTTCCTCTATGGGTAAAGGAACTAGTAAGGTAGACTCCGTTGTGAGTAGGGGAGTCTGCACGAGAAATTCCTCAATAGAAGGCTTAGACGCTGAAATGAAGATTGCATGAACCACATAGACATTTGTTTCTTCTTTAGATGTCTCACCAACATGATTTGATGAGGGGGCATGATTAGGAAATTTTTTTCTAAAGACATCCAAATTTGCATTGATAGACACATTAGGGTTGTCGAGGACAAGATCACCATTATCTAACATTCCTTGGACAATGTTTTTGAAATTTTTGTAATTTCCATCACTATGGCCTCTCACATGGTGGTAATTACAAAAATCATTCTCCTTATACTAGTCTAGTGTGGGGTGAGAAGGATCAAAACTAGTATGTGGTTTGATAAGAGGAAGAGTGATGGCTCCATCCTTCAACAAATTATCTAATATAGAAGAATATGGCTCTCTAATGGGAGTGTAACTCCTTTGTTCATATTTATATTGAAAATTTTGAACATGTGAGAGATTGGTAGGAGGTTTGGGTTGATTGGATGGATGAGAAGGGACATCCTTCAAAACCACCACGTTGGCAGATCCTTTGGACTTGGAATAGTTGGGAAGAAGAGTCATTGGATTTGAAGGAAACATTCTTGTTACGTAGTTTAAGTTTCTCTTCTTCAAGGGTGTAGATTTCAAGCTTCCTAGCCATAGTGAAAGCTTTGTCAAATGTATGAAATGTTTGAACTTGAAGAGTTGGGGAAATGTGTCTAGCACATTCTCCGGTAAACAAATCTATGAGTTCAGACTACAATAGAGAGAAAGAGAGATGATTGATTAGGATCTACCAACGTGGGATAAAATCAACGATAAACTCATCATCATATTGGTGAATATAATATAAGTCCATCATAGATACCTTCTTAGAGATATTTATTGAAAAGTGATCAAGGAAGGTCTGGGCCAATTGGTTGAAGGAAAAGATCAAGTTCTTGGGCAAAACAATGTACTAGTCTAAGGAAGGTCCTAAAAGGGACATGGGAAACATTCGAAGGAGTAAGGCATCATCGTGGCCTATCAAATAACAAACGTGTTTTAATAAACACAAGTGATATTGGGGGTTCTCCTTACTATTAAAATGTTTGAATTTTGGGAACTCCCATTGCATGAGATAGTGATAAATAGGTATGGAGGTGTGAATGTGTAGAAATATGGGGCATGGAAGTAGTCATTCCATAAAGAGGCTGAACTGATGAGTCACATGTGGAAGAATTGGAAAGGTAGTGTTGTAGGGCCTTGGTGTTATGATCAAGGAATCTAGTGAATTCCTCATCACCCTCTAGTACGATCGTAGGTGCATTAGGATCCATTGGTGAATAAATAGAAGGCGGTGAGGGGGTAGTAGGTAATGGTATACAACTCACGTGAAAATTAAGATCTCATGCCTGTTGGTGAGTCTAAACCATATGGGAGGATTAAAATCAGGTATTCCGTGCTCTATGAAAGTGACGAAACTCGAAGCAGATTTTAAAATAATTTGATAGGTGAAAATAGGTTGTTGTTTTAACAGAAATTCAAAAACATAGAGACCAATATCTTGGTCGGTGAACCAATGTATTTTAGATGAAAGGATGATATCAATGGGAAGGTAACTAATGCCAATTACTATGAAAATGAATAAATTTGAAATTTATGAGTTAGATCTGGTCAAAATAAGCCAAGAAAGAGTCTATGTGTATAAAATCTAATCTAACACACTCAAAGAACTAGAATTAACTAGTTATGATGACTGAATGTGAAAAATAAAGAAAATTTATGAAGTACGAACTCACACCTCAAATAGCAGAAGACAAGAAAGAAATTCAAAATCCACAAGCAAAAACTAACAAACACGTTATCCTAGGAATCAGATTTTAGTGTTGTAATGGCTTAAGCCTTAGGAATGATTGTGAATATATAGAAGGGAATGGATGTAATGTAATTAAAAGTCAGTTATGGATGGTTTTAGATTTTTTTAGCAAGGAGTCCTTGATATACCTTTCAATACGTGAGGTCCAAGCTCTAATATGACAATCCAGATAGAACACCGGTCAGGGCCCACTATCAATGGGTTTTTAAATCCTTGATAGCTTCTTCCTGGGATTTGGGGAATGTTTAAGAAGTGTGTTGTTTGTTTGAGTGATTTGGAAAAGAAGTGTGTGCAATAGTGAACTATGCTTAATTACCCAATCATCAAAATGGTCATGACCTCCATTATATTGGATTGTTATTTAGACTATGTGAGCTAAATGCAAGAATACAAGGATGTAATGCAATATTTTTAAGCCCAAATCAAAAAATGAAGTTGGATGAGAGAAATAATGAATAGGAAGAGAGTATGTCTTTCACTAATGCAAGAAAGAGGAAATAAAGAAGGGTTTATTTTAATTTGCACTAAATGAAGTGTTTCCTTTAGAGAAAATAGAAGAAAGAGAATATTACCAAAAGAGATATTTAGTGAATATTTAGAAAGGAAAAAAGCAAAAATGCAATCCTATATGAATAAAAGAACCCACAAATAATGAGGGTCCCACTGGGCATGCCAAAATGTTTCACCAATAAGAAGCGTACGTATAAGAAAAATATTTAAGGTAAGAGGTTGGGTACGTGAGGAATACCTGAAGGTCATAAAGAGGTTGTGCACCATTGAAGACTAGGTTGATCGAGAGAACTCTTTTTGTCTGGGAAGGACTACCTGAAAAGAACACAAGACCATAAGATATAATTAAAAGTGTTGGTTAGTGTATTTTCTATCAAAATCTAGATCTAGAAAGTAGGGTACTTCTTAGAAGGTTGTCAATCCATGTTTTAAAACAAGTTAAATGCTGATAATAACATGAAATAAAGAGTCCTACTATAGTTGTATAATTTAGGTATCTCACACAAGCACAATAATTCAAATATAGTCTAAATAATGAATACAAGACTAAATCTAAAGAGGGTGGTTAGTTGTTAAGGTCCAGTAGGTGTGACAGAGGGTATTAGGAAGATTTGGGTGAAGTTGTGGGAGGTTTTGGGTAGGTGAATTAGCTTTCTAGTCTAAGGAAATTTCCATAGACAGAGACCGATGTTGGTTGGGAAACCAACGTGGGTAACTAGTTTGAGCCAGTATCGGTTGGCTAACTAATCACGATAGGGGAAATTAGGTGCCAAAGGTTAAAAAGGGATAGTTCGGCTCACTTTGATTGCACAAAGTGATGAGGGTCATCAATCCTTGCCATTAAAAATTTCAATCCATGTTGGTGTCCAAAGGTTGTATGCATTAAGAGAAGAAGATCTTGGAAAACAAATCCTTTAAACACAATCCAAACTTGCATAAAATAAATCACACATGCAGAAATTTAAAAAAACATTTACATAAAGGAAATCACACTTGCAGGAGTATATAGGCACACTTGCATAAATTGAAATTGTTGAATTAAAAGTAAACATAATTGAACAAAACACCTGTAGGTTTACAACAAACTGAATTTTCACAATACAAAGATAAAAACAATACAACAAAATGAATTAAAGACAAATGAATAAACATAAACATAAAAACATAGATCCATCTTCCTTGGAATGAGTGGCCAACTCATTCCTTGGAAGAGGATTTAAATCATACTTCTAAGATCTCAAAACTACAGAATATTTGAGAGGAAAGAATAAATCTTTATTTCTTTGGAGAAAAACATTACATATCTAAGTGTGGAAGGTTGCATTTATAATTCATGCATCCAACCAACTCCTTATTTTAGGAAATATAATCTGATCTTATCTTTATTCCAATCCTAACAACTAATATCTCCATCTCCACAAAATATGGAGAGAGATATATTATTGAAGTCAAATCTTATCTCACTTATTTTAGGAAGATTTGCTCTCAAATCTTCTCATTGTTTTTCAAGTAACAAGAATCATAATGATTTTATTCCTATAAATTATTGGAAGGATTATTTTACTCAAAATATGATTTTTACCAAATACCTTTCTCAGATTTTCCATTTGACTTTGTTGTTTTTGATTGTGGAACTTTTGACGCTTGTCAAATACGCTTTTTCCTCGATTGCAATTCACTAAAAGTTAGATTTCTCTTGATTGGTAAAACCTATAAAAAATATGAATGAGGTTTTTTAAAAACATTTCTATGAATAAAAACCTCTCTCATATTTTCCATTTGAATTTTCTATTTTTGTTTATGGAACTTTTAGTGCTCGTCTGATACACGTTTCCTCGGACTGTAGCTCACTAAAAGTTAGATATCTCTTCATTGGTAAAACATGTAACAAATATGAATGAGGTTTTTGTTAAACACATTTCTATGAACAAAAACCTCTCTTATATTTCCCATTGGAATCTATGAGTTTTCATAATCCCTCAAAATTGTCATTTTGTTTATGCAAGTTCCGAAACTAAAGTTGTCATTCCTTTTATGCAAGTTCCGGAACTAAATCTGATTTTTCCACAAATTAAAAGCTATAGAACTAACTGTCATTCAATTGATACAAGTTCTGGAACTAAATCTGTGAGTTTTGGAACTAAACCTGCAAGTTCGAACTAACTTTGTGAGTTCCGGAACTAACTCTGCGAGTTCCACAACTAACTTAAAACAACTATAACTTTTGCATGTGACCTCGGATTGAGATGATTATTTTTTTAACTTGCATAATTTTTTGAGAGGAATCTGAATATGAAATTAGATCTGATTTTAAATTTATTGTTCATGATCAATTCCACTTTTCCCAATACTAGCATTATCTTTCCTTTATGGCCTGCATACACAAGACTTTGCATCTTTTCCCAAATAATCAATAGGATTAGTCAACAAAATAGATAACAAAATATTTATAAATAATGAACAAGATATATATCCTATATTCTATCTTAAGAAAACTATAAGTTCCTAGATTACATTTAAATCCACTTTCAAAGGTAACTTGGAAGGACAAAATAATGGTAATTTATGGCCAATTTATGGCCTCATCACATAGTGTTGAAAAGGATTAGGTTGGGTGTTAGGATTTGGGTGAAGACTCAGCAAGGGTGAGAGAGGTGATTGGAAAGGTAGAGAGGTACAAGTTGGTAGGGTATTGGGTAGATGGGTGACGAATGGTATTTGGGTGAGAAAGAAGCAATACAACAAAAGACAATAAGAGATCTAAAAACTAAAGTTAAGAACTAACAAGTTGGTTAAGATACTTATCTGAAGACTTGAATATTGGTAGATGCGGTGGTTGGTGGGCGTTTGTAGGAGAAATAGGTCTGGATCTAGTACCGTAGAAATGAATCTGTATGCTTCCCTATGAACGATCGAGGCTATAGATCAAGGGGTTGGTTGTTGGAGATGAAGCTTAGATGCTCGAATGTTGTGTTTGATCGTCGATGCTCGGTTGAATGCCGAATTTGAATGAAATCCAAAAATCCAACCAAAAGAAGAACCCGGGGAAAGAGTTGGAAATCCTTATTTAAAGGAACTGATGGTGGTTCCTTGACCGACGCTGACCGAGGAATAACCAACATTGGTTATGGAGAAATAGTCCAATTTTCTTTAATAAGTTTGTTTTTTTCCCTTTTGGCATGGGTCAAGATTTTATTGTGGGCTAGGAGTCTTGGTTCACATTTAAATATACAGGAATTAATGGAGGAAGTGGTTAGCAATAAATATTAGGTTTTGAAAGATTCTTAGTTAGTTAAGTGAAGTGATGACTCAATGTTAGGAGTGATGACCTAGTCTCAATTAGTTAAATGCCCCTAGAATGGGTCCAAGGTGAGGTGGAGGGGTGAGGTGGTAATTAACCTAATATTAATAATAAGATTAATAATAATGTGTGGAATGGTTCATGGTAAGGGGTGTGCTAATTGAAAGTGGTTTAGTGGGTTCTGACCCCATTTTGGGTTTCTACACTTTTAAAGCCTTGTTTCTTCGATCGACACCATATGAATTCGTTGATATCCTGGTTAATGGATTGGTTGATCAAAGTATAAAATATTCAAACTTGCATGTGATCGGGATATGTCTACATCTTTTGCAAAGGCAAAAAATATGAAATTAGTACTAAATGACAATTTTAAAATGGAATTAGTCATTTTAAAAATCATAGGATGTTCAAATGGCTGTCAAACATCTACATCACCAAGAAATTCATATTCCCATGAAGGAGAGGAAACATGATGGGATTTCAGGCCTCTCTAAGCTATTCGGGTTTTATGGACTTCAAGTTTGTAGAATGTACCGAGTTTTTTAAAGATTTGGGTCCACGATAGGTTAGAAAAAGTTAGCGTGGTCAGATAAATGGCCAATAATGGATATGCATCACCATTCTAGCATAGGGAGATCAGATGGGATCTTGTGGACCTCAATTCCTTGGACTCAACCAAGTTACATATGTCTTCGGTGCAGTATGGCTTGACCAGTCAAGGAAGATATGTGGAAACATTTATATGAAGCCAACGATGAAGTCTTTTGAGATAGAAGTTGTAATGTGAAGGCCCGAACCTGCAACCAATGAAAGGAAAACACAAAATCAAGAGAAATTGACATTGTGAAACCATAAAGGTGCATGGATCTTTCTCATTGGTTTATGTTTCACACTTTGACAAGACTGAAATTTCCAGTAGTATGGATCTTTCTCATTGGTTTATGCTTCGCACTCTAATAAGGTTTTTATAAAGAAAAGTGAATTGCAAGGAGCATGGAGAATTATTATTGGCTCATGTTTCATGGCGATCAGTGAAGGTTATCAAATAATTTGATACTATAAAAGAGAGTGGAGATATCTCATTGGCTCACATTTCATGGGGGATAGTACAAGTAAAAGAACAATTTGAGAAGGTGAAGGTACATGGCATTTTCTTATTGGCTCGTGATAAAAGAAAAGTAAAATCAATGCACATGTAGGTAATTCCCTGTGGCAAACCAAATGCTATCACGTGTCACTCTCCTAATAATCCCAACTTGTAAAAATTCATATGGCCATAATTTTCACTCCATAGCTCCAAATCAAGAAAAATTAGTCTCGTTGGAAAGGTATCCTCGATCCCTTTGATTTGGCATCATTTATTTATCAATTAATGGAATTTTTAGGATAAAAACATAAAAAAGAGACACAAGCACAACTGGTAGTATAAGATAACTTTTTTCATATGTGGCAGTGAAGACATGGAATTGATCCCAAAATACTAACAAAAATCAAATATTTTTAGTTAGACAAAATACATTCCCACTTTTATTAAATATATTTCTTTATGAACAAGGGAAATTAACTTACTATGTTTGGGGGAAATTGAATTGTAATAATTCATCAAAATTGTATAAATATGGGGGCTTTTCCTCATATTTAAAGGGTGTTATTTTTTCTATTTCTAAAAATTTTGATAGACACAATAGTAATATTGTATGTTTCTTTTATGAAATGCATGTGGATTTTGGTTTCTAAACTCGTGTAAATGTGGTTGCGATATAATGTACAGCCATTGAAAACATTTAAGAGCATTTTTTTATGTTCCCTTGTTAAGAAATTCAAGATCTAAATGAAATATGTCTGCTTGTGAGCTTTGATTTCTATATTTTGGGTTTTGTATGTTGAATCTTTGATTGATGAGTTATATTTTCTACTATAATTTTGTGTTTATTTCTTCTCTTTTTGTACACTAGATCAATCCTTAATGGTTTTTCTTTGGTCATTAATTCAATATTTTGTTGTGAGCATTTACTCTACAATATTGGACTTAATTCTAAAATCCTTACTATAGCCATTTTGTCGAAGTGATTTTTTTTATCCTTTGAGTGTATCTTAGGTGCGAGAAGAGTAGAAGTAGTAAATAATTTATTAGAATACTTTCACGAGCCTTTGTGTTTAGTATTTTAAAGATTGAGTGGGAACTTTGCATCTATTGGCTATCAATGAATGCAAATATTCCTTTAAATAAATTGTCACTACTTAATCACGTTTTCTGTACTTTCCATATAATAACAGGATGCTCTAATAAGTGTTAAATGATTTATTACAAGGAATATGTCATCCCATAATCCCCCTTTGAATTTAAAACTCCCATAATTGAGTTTCTCTACTTCTAAGTATCATTGAAGGTGCCTTCTATCCTTAATTCTTCATTCAAATGCAAGAGAAACCAAACTTTACTGTCTATAGTAACATGTGTCTAGTATAGTAAGAATATACAACATTTTTTTGTGACAACTCATGAGAGTGAGTGTTGTATTCATGGTCATGCTTATCCTAGATTGATCCATCATTGAAACATATCAAGAGGAACAAAGAATTCATCTCCCCCTCTCTATTTAGGTTACTGTGGGTCCTCTCACCCTAGTTCAAGGAAGGACGAAAAGTAACAGGAAAAGGCCATCTCCTTTGTGAATGAATCTTAATCACCTAAAATCTTAATCACCTCAAATCTTGATCCTAAGGAAAGTGTTATAACCCTCCCCAGCTACAAAATGACATATCACCTAGTTTACCACTATCCAAGCATCCCCCTTCCTAAGAGAATGTTGTTAGGCCACCAGGGGGTGTACAATTGAGTACCAACAAGAATGACATGAAACCTAGTTGGATGGGGACTAGATGCTACTTAGGCATCTTCATATTGGTTTCCATGTTGGTGTATTTTTCTTATTTATCCTCCAAATGTGGAGGCATCTAGGTTACATTATCTTTTATCTTGTTTTAAATTTTAAAAGTGGGGAGCTTGTGCTTTCTTGGAGTTATATTTAGACTTGATTTTTTGGATTGGCTTTGGAGCTTGGAAGATTCGAAATTCTTATCTTGGATTTCAAGGTAAGCTTCTATCATGAAAGGCTTTTTTATTTTTGAATGCATGTTGTATTTTTTTGTTGTTTGAGTATGTTAAAATGTTGTAAATTATTTGGTCCATCCTCACCTATTGGGTTGGGGATTTTGGGACATTGTAAAGGATATTGAGGAGCTCCATACATGGATATTTACTCCCTCCTATGGTGGAGTGGTAGCCCTCCTTTTTATGGTGGAAGGAGCTACTCCCATCCTTGATTAAGGAAGCCAAGTAGGGGAAGAGTTTAAAAACCTTAAGAAGGAAGATATGGGAGACATAAGACATGGAGGCATATTGAGTTGGAGGAATGATTTGATTATCTATTTTGCAAGAAAAATTAGTACTTTGAGATACCTATGTTTAAGTATTGATGCTAACCTCTCCTTTGTTTGTTTGGAAAATGCATTGGATGGGTTTTCTTGTTGATTTTTTTGTTGTTGATATGTCAAAACCTTTGTGCTAACTAGTTATGTATCTTGTCCATCCCATGGTCTTGAAGGAAGGTTAGTATGATCACCACCATTGGCATGGGAATATGATGATTCCTAATGGTTGGGTGGAAAACTAAGAATTTTTATTTTGAAGAACTCGGGGCTTTACAAGAAAGGAGTCTTGGGTTATTTTAGGGTATGGTGGAAATTGTTATAATATTAGACATGTTGTTCCCTCTTGGGGAGGTTTGTCCACTTGTATTCTTATATTATTTTTCCTTGCTGAAAAACTTTTTAAATTTATTTTATGGAATGGTTTTATTTTTAGGAAAATGAAGTGCTCATTTTTTTATAGAGGTTGTATAATTTATTTTAGGTTTGCAATATTAGTTGAGTTAATATAGTTATTTAAAAGAAGAAATTTGGATGTTTGAGTAAGAAGAAACATCCATCTATTTTCATTTTGAATTATAGAATTAAAACATAAAAAAGTGATTTGGGAAATTATAAGTTTATTTGGATTAAATTAAATTTCAAAAATTTTGATTTAAAATATTGCATCTGCTTTTTTGAATTATAATCAAGAATTTATTAGTAGAGTGTTTATACTACATATATGCATGTATATATATAAGTGAATATATGTGTGTATGTGTGTGTAGGAATATTTTGTTAGATGAAATATGGTTGGTTGTTATGCTTTAAAATATATTCAAATTCTTAATGATACTTGTTCCTTTACACTTCATTTGTAAAGCTGGATGTATATTGGAACCTTGTAAATTAGTTATGGATTTGTGTTGTAAACACACACACCCACACCCACACTTGTGTGTGTGTGTATGCATTTTTATGTATGTATATATGTATATACACACACACACACACACACACACACACACACACACACACACACACACACACACACACAAACACACAAAATCCTTGATTAAATATAAATATGGAAAAAATAAGTAATGATTTATTGTTATTAATTAGGTAAAATTTGTTCTCCTTGATATACATCAATTAAAATATAATAAAATGATTTACAAAAACACAAGAATGTAAATCTAGTTTTTATAAACATAGAATCCATAGAAGATAAACCAGATCTAGAGAAGAATAATGTAAAGAAATAAACAATAAAAAATTAAATATAATGAGTAAGGAGTGTAGATCCAAATGGAAAATACATCTCCAAATTATCTCTCCCTTGGTTACTCTTAAAAAACATGCAGACAAGAAAATGTGAAAGGAAAAAGTGAGAGCTTTGTGAGAGAGCCTTGATATAATCCTCTCCATAAGGATCTATAGGGATTTTAGAGAAACCCTAGGATCTATGGCTTAGATTAAAAGAATCCAAGGGTGGGAGATGGATGTTCCATCTCCCACCAAAATTAAATATATTAAACTTGTGACTATAGTCATAAATGTAATTTATTAATAGGAAAATTAATTTAACTCTAGGATTTACAATAAAATTGTTATTTTAAATTAAATTTCTAGAGATGATAGATGGATCAAGTAGATTCAATTAAGTTAAATGAGATTTAAATTAAAATTGTAAATTGATCAATTTTGGAGATAGTTTTAATTTAATGAATTTAACTTGAAAGTGATAAAAATTGAGTTAATTCAAGAAGAGTTAATTTGATTTGTGACATAATAATTTAAACAAGATAATTTAATAATTTTAATAGTTTACCAAGTTAAATTAATCTAGAGGGATTCAATTTATCAAGTAAACTAAATTAAAAATGAGATAAATTAAACTAAATGAGTAATCAAATTTAATTTGGAGTATTATAAAGTTTTAGTAAATTAATTTAAATTAGAAGAAATTAAATTAACGAGTCAAGATAACTTGATTTAAATCTAAAAAATTAAAATTTATCTAATTGGATTAATTGAACTACGTGAAATTAAATAAATCAAGTGCGTTAACTTTAACATGGAAAGATAAATTAAACAATTTAAAACGATGAAAATTTATAATTTATGGAAGATAAAAAATTGAGTAAATTAGTTAATTGGTGCGTTAAAATCTTGTTGAAAATTTTAGATCCCAACCTTGGATTTAATATTAAACAATATCGAAGTAAAAGCAAGTTACGGGAAATCACTTCATTGTGTTTTGAATTATACTTAAATAACCATGGGATACTGTCACACGAAGTTTTTGTTAGTCACGTGGGATCGTTAGTGGGTAACACACTAATTTTAGAAGCTTGAATTTTAAAAAAATCCCAAAATGTGTTCTCTTGTTTTGTTTTCATTTTGGCTCACACACGATTGGGTACTATACTTGGCATCGAGTTGGTTTTTAACACTAGGAGATCTACGGGGATTAATTTTATTGTATTATTTTGCAAAACGGATTAATTAATATTTCTAATTAGTAAACCCCACTTTGAATTTTTTTTTGCAACGTGTCATATTTGAAGTGACAAACCCTAATCTTGATCATAACCCAAAATTTGACAAAAACTTCAAACTTGATTTGAACTGTAAAAATTGACCTTGGACAATGATCTAATTTTCCACTATGTAATTATAGGATTCCTAGGTGAGTGAAAGGAAATAAAATGGTTTTGTCATGTGTTTTTGCAAGGGTAGAATTCACATGAAAACATGACAACTTTACCTTAGTGTCAAAAAATTTCGTTGTAACCCTTCCTCGACACCTCTCAGGGTCAGTTCATTACATGTGCTACGCTTATCCCCCATCTATATAATTCCTATGTCTACGATATCACCCTCATCCATGTGTGGAAAAGAAGAAAAATCTATCAAATAAGTCTTTCAAGATAATGCTTTTCAAGGTGGATCTTTCAACAGGGCTTGGGAATGGATATTTTTAGCCTTTCTCAAGTAGGTACATATTTTCTAGAGCCTATTTAAATTCATAAATTCATCAAGGGGGTGTATTCATGATCTGGATACTTAGGAGCCAGTTCAACAAAAGTGGGTTTTTTATGCCAAAGGAGCTTACATTGAAAAAGGCAGCCAAGCTTCAAGAGATGATTCTTGGAGCTCCAAAATGAGTTGTACATTAAAAAATATATAAATGAAAATATAAATTAGATCTCTACATGGTGGTAATCCCAGAGTTTTCACAACACCCATGCATTATTTTCCTCAACTCATTCTTCACGGGCATAACTGGCGGTCCTGATTGAAAAGGAAATTTTTGAAAAGGTTTAAATCTAAATCAGACCTCGATACCCCTTGAATCCTTATCAAAATTCCATTTCTAATAAATTAAAGAAGTTCCTAAAAATCCATTCGGGAGCTCCGACAATGCCATTTTCAAGTTCTTTTCTAAGGTACAAGCTTCGTCCTTAATTAAAACTTTCGGTGACACATGTCACTATGAAGCGAAGGTGCACTTTTTATGTCCCTCTATCCCTCTCCAAGGGGAAAGGGGGGGAATAAAAATGATCCCCCACCTTAAGCCTCATGGACCCTCAACATGACCATGGGGAGCTCGATAAGCATTTTCCATCAAATTTCTAGTCCCCACTCAAACTTCCACATGTTTGAAATTTGTCCTCACTAGGTTAAGGTGAACTTTTGGTGTCCCTCTCTCCCATTATAAGGATAAGTGGGGGAAAATTCCCCCACCTTAGGCCTTGTGGTTCCACCATATGACCCTGGAGACCTCTGTCAAGAACTTTTGGCTAGTTTTTGAGCCCCCTCTCCTCACTTCACATGCTTGCCAAGTGTCATCTCTAGGATAGGGAACAATTTTAGTGTCCCATTTTTCTATTCCAAGGGGATAAAAGGGGAATAAAAATGTGCCCCCTTTCATGCTTCCATTAGGTTCCTCATGTGACCAAAAATTGACCCCAAGAGCTCAAACTAAGCCCTTTCCTCATTTTCCTTCACTGTGCATGTGTGCCATGTGTCACCCTAGGGATAAGGTGCAATTTTGGTGTCCCCCGATCCCATTCCAAATGGGAAAAGGGAGGCATAATAATGTGTCCCCTATTTCTTTCTCCCTCTCACACCTATAAATATCAAAATTTAGCCATTTTTCTCATTCCCTCCACATTTCTCCATTTTCAGCCATAACTCTAGAGAAATGTTTATATAATGCATCAACCCTTTATTTTCCTTTGCATCCATTTCACACATGTTTCCATGATTGATACAAGATATATTTCATAAAAAAATAAAAAATTTAAAGGCTCCATAAACATTTTTCACCATAATGACTTCATAACCGCTGAAGTGAAAATTCTCATAACATGAAAATTGGTGCACGGATCGACATGGGATTTTTAACTTTCATCCAAATTAATAGGATCCTTGAAGAATCGAGTGAAAAAAATTATGCATGCCCATTATTTTTTACAGTGAGAAAACCCTAGTTTCATGCTCACAAATTTTAAAATTTTATTTTCTCATGTTCTAGAGACTAGGTTGAGTTGAAAAATTCATATGTGAGATGAAGAAGAAAAATCCATATCATAAAATTTCATTTCATCAAAATATGAGGTTGGGAGACCCGCTTTTCAAAAATATTAAGTCTCTATAAAAGATCTTACTATAAATAGCATATCTTCATGGAAGGAAAATATTTCAAATGTAGAGTTTACGGTGAGCATTCAGAGGAACAAGCAAGGTGATCGAAGGTGTTCCAAGGTCTGAAAGTGAAAATAGAAATTTACTAAAAATAGTAAAGTCTCATTCCAAGTGTAGAAATTGGTAGTGGGCTCAATTTTCATCCATTTCTCTACTTTCTGTCATCTTCACAGGGTTCCCAAATGATGGCATTACTCTAGAAAGGAAATTCATCTCTTCACAAAGGACTAAAGACATATATTTTATTACAATGGTGAAAAAAATGGAACAAAACATTGTAAAGTGCAACAGAAAATTATTGAGAAATTGGATAGTCTAATAATGTATGTAAAAAAATCAAGTGCTCCCAATATCATCATTATAAGCCTTCATCTAGGTTGAGGTCATCCGATCTTCCCAGAGAAGCAACTTGTTCAAAGTAATCCAAACTAGTTGAACTCAGTGAGCTAGATCAAGTAAGCTATGAGTGAGCTAGGAAAGAGTTCACACTTCTCAAAGCAGTAAAGGAAAAGTTTACAATCTTGTAGCACATTGTTCGGACCGGGGATGTAGGAGTCGGGAAATTTGAATATCATGAATGAAAATTGTGAAAACCTAGGGAACAAGAGAGTGATCCCCATTCTCATTGCAAGGCGTAAATGTATCATCATGAGTGGGGCTAGTGTTAATCTCAAGATCAATTTGAGAGGTATTGAAACAATGTTTTTAAATACTCATTAAGTGGACTAAGGGGTTTGTGTATCATGTGCAAGGGGTAGTTTGTGATCATCATCAACAAGGGCATAGTGTTCAAAGTGAACTTCATCGAGCTTTCAATCAAGTATAACAATATTGCGAGAGGGTCAACAGAGCCCATTTTCCATCTTCAACATCTTTAGTGTAGATCTTCATCAAAGGCAGAGGAATCTTCAATCATGCTTTAGAAGCACTTATTCTTTCTTCTCCTCTCTCATTTTGTCTCCTCTTCTCTCTCCTCCTTTCTAATTCTTTGTTTTGAGTAATCATAATGTTTGTCTAATTCATTTAAATGTGACTATAATCAATATTGTAATAAGTCACCCTTAATTAATAAAAGGGTACTTAATTTCATCCCTAGGGATTTGAAAATTCACATGTTTTGGAGGAAAATCGAAAGGTCACGTGGGGGTAAGCAAAGAGTCGTTCCAAATTATATGAATTGTAATTTCCCCATTCATAAGGGTTGTCGGTTTTGTATGCTCATGAGAGATTACTACTTGTGAAGAAACAAAAGAGATAGATATTTCCTATTTTTATCCTCTCCATGTTCTTCTATTGATCACCATATACAATTTTCCCAAAACATCAATGAAGAAGAAATGAGTTTCTTACCTTTTTAATGAGAACATTATTGAAAATTTGTGTTCCGAATCTTACCTTATCTTATTGTTGGTATAAAAATTATTTTCTTTATATATCTATGTGTGTTGAAGTACTTTGATTAATGGTTGTAGGAATATGATTTTATAACTGCAATATTAATCTCCCTCTCCTTTTTACCACTCCCTTTCCTACTCTCTCATAAAATTTCTCCCTTGCAAGAAATTGTAATATTTTTCTATAGGTTCAATGGAGTGTTCTTGTTGGATCCCTGACCATTAGGTCTCCACAGATTTCAATTTCATGCACGCATAATAAATGGAGATGCACATTCAAGCATAGGGACCTAGAGTCTTAGAGCGTTAATGGATACCCATCAATTTTTCCACCTAAAATTTTTTCTCACCAAAAATTTCTAGTGCTCATTTATGGGGAAGACATGTCATATTTTGCACCCAAAACACAATCCAAAAATCCAAAAAAATAAAATATTCCAAAAATACATTTTTTTTAAAAAATAAAAAAGGAGTTGATTGAAATCCATTACTACAAAACCCATTGTTGATCTCTATGAATGAAAATTCATATTCCATAGTTTCCTTTTGTATTCCCATTACAAGATTTTCCCAAAGTTGGATGAAAGGAGATATACCAAGATGAATAGGTTGAGAGGGGTTGTTGATCCTGCGCCGAGGCTTTGCAAAACCCACAAGAAAAGGTCGGGAGATAACCCGTATTATTTCTCTCAATATTTAGTGTCATATAATTCTTCAAGTGCTTCACCTAGTAATCCTACAAAACCCCTATTGATACCCCTTGAAAATCATCTTCTTTCCCATGTCTTCCACCCACCATTGAAAATTGAATTCCCTAGTGAAGGAGAACTAGAATCAAAAGAATAATTGGAAAAATAATTTATCATATAGATAGAGTGGGGGCCCGGACTGGGGGCGACGCGACAGCCCCCCATCTATAGGGGGTTCTGCTCTCTACATCTGCCTCCCTATATCAAATCAATGGGATAGGGGTCGGGCATATCTAGCTCCCCAGCTATACTCTATATAGACCCAGCCGGAACTAGAACTGGCAGGCCCTCGGCCTCCCGCGTTAATTGATAGTCGAATCTTATCTTAAATGAAATGATAGGACCCCAGATCATCAATTTAGTTAATTGAAAGATGTTACTATAGTATAGATAGAAGGAACAATAATTTTATTTTCTAGAAAAGGGATAGGTGCAGAGACTCAACGGAAGATATTCTAACGACTTAATATCATTTGAATTTGAACCAATATTCTATCTACAGAGTGTAGTATGTTATTGAAAACTTTGAAAGTGTTCTGTATCATCATAATAGACGTAAGCATAACCATAAGTATAACCTGAAGCAGGAGACGTAAAAGTGGACAAAGAAAGAGAAATACCCCAAACCATCATTCCATGGGGAATGAATAGTGGTCCACTTTCTCTTGCACCTCCTCTTAATGATCTATCGACGAGTTCCCAGATGAACTTTCAAAAGTTCAAAGGTGATGACACCCAACTTCTAAAAACAAATATCGCCTTCATCACATCATGTAAAATTCTTAGAATAAAACACAAAGATGTGGTAGTGTGATTATTTGTGGAATCACTCAAGAAAAGGAAAAATAATGGTTCTACCTCCTTTTGGATAGATACATCACTTGTTGGGAGGACATCAAGAATAGTTTTGAAGAAATATTAAAATCCACCAAATACTATCAATACCTCCTAGTCTATATATATATATATATATATATATATAATGAAGAAAGAATCAAACGAGGTTATGAGGGATGTCACAACTAGTTATAATATGTTTCTCAAAACCATACCTCTTAAAGTTGTGCCCCTGTGACAACAACGTAAAAAAAATCTTCATAAGTTCTTAGCTACCTGAGGTTGGGTTCATTATCAAAAGATCTTATCCCAGAACCTCGAAAGAAGCTAATGATTTCACCATTGAAGTAGAAGATGATCTTATCCTAGCTAGAAAGATCAAGAACCCTTCAAATGGTAAGGTCCAACACCCCAAATATGAGGAAATAGATCCATTGTTGTAGAAATTGGGAAATGAAATAATAATATCGAAGAGGGAAATTTCCCAAAGATGATCCCATCAAATCCATAAAACAAATCATATTGCAGGAGCACCTCAAAGGCTCACTTTAGAGGCTCCACCTGTCAACACTATTTGAACAACACAATGAAGATAATGATTTCCTAGAGATTCAAGAAGTAATGAATAATGCACAAATCAGATTATATGAATATTATAGAGGTGATCAAGATGAAAAATATGCACCTAGTTTCTCATGTGCGGTAGTCTCTCATTCGCAGTCTCAAAAGGAAGTTTCTCTCTCTACTACTGCAAAGAAGAAGAAGATTAAATACCCCATTTTGGTGACCCTACCAAAAATAATAATCGGTCAAGGATCTTCTCTCCCACCTTCCATGGATTATGAATTATTAAAACCTAATCCCGTGGAAGGTAAGAGGTCACATGTTATTCTATGTAAGTCCCACAATACTACCTCTATTTCTAAGCATACTTCTACAAAAATAGTCCTTCAAGAGACTCTAATGTACTTATAAAGTCAACCTCTTTTCCCAAACATATACTCCCATTTCCAATCCCATCCTAAATCCAAAATCAATTCCTTGGTCCCCCATGTTCACATGTTCTCCACTCGATTACCTCAAACACACCAACAAGACCAAAGTTCAAATTTCCAAAGCTGAATATTTATGAACACACCCAGAGCAATTCAAGGTGTTCATCAATTTTATTAAGGATGGTAGTTCAAAACATGACACTTTAAAAAAACCCCATGGTCCTACTACAACCACCACCCACGCCTCCTATATTGAACATGTTTTCCATGAGTGCATCAAAGACTAATAAGATTTATCCTTTCTATGTTTCCCTTCTTGTTGGAAGATACTAGTTGAATAATTGCATAATAGATTTAGGTGATTTTAACAATGTGATGCCTATAAAGGTGATGAATTCTCTTGGACTCACCTTTATATAGACCAATGGTTCATGTTACTCCATGGAATTAAAGGAGGTCCCACTTATGGGAAATATCAATGATCTAGAGGTGGCTCTCGCTGAATTCCTAGACAAGAAGGTGTCAATGACTATCTTGGTAGAAAACATTTGGGATTTTTTTGGAATGTTGTTAGAAAGAAGTTTCTTGTGAGAATTAGGAGGAAAATATAGATGAATTACTCTTCCAAAATCATCCTAGTTAAAGGAGATATGGAGAAGTTGCTTCTTGTGAAAAATATGAGATACATAGTGTAAAAGTAAGGAAATCCAGAAACTAATATTCTATACACAAAAAAAGTGGGAGGATGAATCATTTCATGAAAAAAAAAGAGGATTATATTCCCACCTTGATAGGATCAATAATCCCTTTTAAGGATGTATCGATCTTGAAGAAGTGTTGAGAAATTTTGAGTTGTAAGAGGATAGCCCTCTGTTTCTAGATGATGTGAGCCATAAAGAAGAGGAAGTGGTTCTTGATGAATTTCAAGTGAAAAATTAGATGAAACCTTCCCCATGATAAGGAGGTATTCTCATTACCATTTGAAGATGAAAATCCTCTTGATCCTATCATATATGAAGAAGAAATGCCAACTTATGATGATCCTTTGAAAATTTTGAAAAAATAATCTATGCAAGAAATCCTAAGACCTATGGAAGAAACATAAGATCTTCATCTTAGTCTTGAATTATTGATGCAAGCCGTGGATTAACAAGACAAGTGTGAAGCTAATTCTAAATTCTCCACTAATTTTATATTTGATCATGATAAAATTAAAAGGGTGAAAAATATCAATGTACCTCTTATGACGATGATTGATGGGTGTGATGATGAGATTGAATGTTTTCTCTTTCCCATTCGAAGAAGAGGATTATTTCTATGTGGGAAATATTGAAACAAGGGTCCTTGAGTCCTTCAGAGATGAGACTCCCCACAAAAATGAAGCAATGGAATGTAACGAGTTTCGGGATGATGGAACAATTCCTCCAAGTGTTTACCTTGAAATTCAAAATGAAGATTATTTTAATGAGCATAAATGTGAACTTTTGGAAATTTTAAAGAAAAGGTCCCTGCAAGAAATCTTGAAATCTACAGAAGGTATGAAAGATCCAGAACTAATTTTGGACCTCTTGACTTATGCCATGACCATGCAAGATAGGTATGAGGTTATGTATAACTCTCCACTAAATTTACAAACACCTAATAATGAGATGGATGAATTCAAGGTCTCTAAAGAATTATTTTCCAATGAGCATAAACATGGGGAAGAAGTAAAATCAGGACATTTAAGTAGTTCAAACAAAAATCAGCCTTACACTAATGATGAGATGGTAAATGAGAAATAAGAAATGTGGGTGAGTAGGGAAAGAAATGTGCACTCTAAAACACATTTCAAAGATAACAAGATAAATAGAATTTCCAAGAGAATCTCTGAGCATCAAGAAGCTAATGTCTACTCACTCCTCCCAAGTATATAAGAATTCATGAAAGCACGTAGCTTTCATAAGCAATTGAGGAAAGGAGTCTACTTTCTCGAACCAGTCAACGACTTCATGGAATATCATCATTAAGTGTTACTTCTTTGTAGGTAGCTTCAAAAAAGTAAAAGTGCTATATTCAAAGCAGGTTTTCCCCACATTATACCATAGGAGCTCTAGGTATGTGTTTCCTTTCTCATATTGTGTGTTTCCTTGTGTGTGTGTACTCCTTTCAATCTATTTGTTGCTTTTAATGACTCTATGAATCCCAATGGATAAGGCACTAGTCCAATTTGTAAAATAATATTCTAGAGTTCCTTCTCATCATGTCCTCACTTTTTTGATCTAGAATGATTCCCCAAGTGATAGCCAACAATGTCCTATGTTTTGCAAGGGAAAATTTCACTTAAAAACATGACAATTTTTCCCTAGTGTTGAAAATTTTCATTGTAATCCTTCCCTGACACCTTCTAGGTAATTCCATTCCCTATGCTAATATTATCCCCCATATGTATAATTCTTAATTCTTATGTATGTGGTCTCACCCTCACCCATATGTGGAAAAGAAGAAAACAAATCTAAAGAAGTCTTTCACGATAATGTTTTTCAAGGTGGATATTTCAATGAGGGCTGGGAATGGCTATTTGTATCCTTTCTCAAGAAGTTAAATATTTTCAAGAGATGATTTTGAGTCCTAATTTCAATAGGGAGGTGTATTCAAGATCCAGGATGGTTGTGTAGCGATTGATTTAGGAAAAGTGGGTTTTTGAGGTTGAAGGAGCTTACACTGCGAAAAGGAGCATGAGCTTCAGGAGATGATGCCAAGAGCTCCAAAATGATTTAGAGGTAAAAAATATACTAATGTAAATTTAATTTATATCCCTACATGGTGGTAATCCTCTATTTTCACAACACCCATGCATTGTTTGCCTCAATTGATTCTTCACGGGCACAACTAATAGTCTTGATCAAAATTGACATGTTATAGAATTTTAAGGCCTAATCATACTTTGAGACCCCTTCCATCCTTCTCCAAATTCCATTTCTAGTAAAAATCATATAAATAGGTGCCTAAAACTCCGTCGGCAGCTCGACAATGCCATTTTCAAGTTCTTCTCCAAGGTACAAGCTTCGTCCTTGGTCAAAATTTAGGTGACACATGTCACCATGAGGTTAAGGTTAACTTTTTGTGTCCCTTTTTCCTCTCTAAGCAGACAAGGGGGTCATAAAAATGACCCTCCCACACCTCAAGCCTCATGGGTCCTCAACATGACCCTGAAGAGCTTCGATAAGCACTTTCCCTCAAATTTTTAGCCCTCGTTGCAATTTCGCATGCTTGACACTTGTCCTCACAAAGATAAGGTGCAATTTTTGTGTCCCTCTATCCCATTCCAAGGGGACATGGGGGAATAAAAATCCCCCCACCTTATGCCTTGTGGTTCCACCATATGACCCCAAAACCTTCGTCAAGCACTTTTGGCTAGTTTATTAGCCCCCTCTCCTCACTCTACATTCTAAATTTTGGTGTCCCCTTGTCCCATTCCAAGGGTATAATAGGGGAATAAAAATGTTCCCCCCCTTTTAATGTTTCTACTAGGTTCCTCGTTTGACCAAATATTAACCCCATGAACTCAAACTAAACCCTTTCCTCATTTCACCTCACCCGTGGATGTGTACCATGTGTCACCCCGGGGCTAAGGTGCACTTTTGGTGTCCCCATGACCCATTAAAAATGGGAGAAGGGGGCCAAACAAAATTTCACCCTTCCTCTCTCCTTCTCACACCTATAAATATCGAAACTTAGCCATTTTTCTCATTGGCCTCACATTTTTACATTTTCACCAGGAACTCGAGAATTTTTCCAAAATTCCTCCACCCTCATTTTCATTCACATCCATTTCACACATTTTTAAATGATTGATGCAAGAGGAATTTCATAAAAGTTCAAAATTTTTAAAGGCTTCATGAACATTTTTCACCATAATGACTTCGTAACCCGTGAAGTGAAAATTTTTGTAACTTGAAGATCGGTGCACGAAATGACATGAGATTTTTTGCATTATCCAATTTTCTAGGATCTTTGAAGACCCAATTGAAAAAAATTCCATGCACAGAAAATATTTTTACGGTGAGAAAACCCAAGTTTCACTCATAACTTTTTAATTTTATTTCTCTTATTCTGAGAGACCAATTAGCTGAAAATTCATATGTGAGATGAAGAAGAAAAACCCATATTAGAAAAGTTGATTTCATAAAAATATAAGGTTGGGATACCCACTTTTCAAAAATATTAATTCTCTATACTAGAGCTTACTATAAATAACAAATCTTCATGTAAGGAAAATTTTACAAAGGTAGAGTTTATATTGAGCATTTAGAGGAGCGAGAAAGGTGGTTGAAGGTGTTCCAAGGTCAAAAAGTGAAAATCGAAAATTAATTAAAATAGTGAATTCCCGTTCCAATTGTGGAAAGTGGAAGTGAGCTCGAGTTTTTATTCTTTTCTCTACTTTCTATCATCTTCACTTGGTTCTAGATGATGACATTTCTTCTAAAAGGTAATTCATTCTTCGCAAAGGATTTAAGACATCAATTTGTTACGGTGGTGTACATAGATAGAACAAAGCATTGCAAGGTGCAATAGTCAAAATATCAAGGAATTCTAAAGTTTAATAAATTATGCAAAATGGGTCAAGTGCTCCCGGGATCATCATTGTATTCCTTAAGCCGAGGTTGTGGTCATCTTATCTTCCCAAGAAGAAAGTTGAGAAAGATCATCAGTTGTTCAAAGTAAGCCAAACTAGTTGAACTCAATGAGCCAGATCAAGTAAGTGAGGAGTGAGTTAGGAAATATTTCACACTTTTGAAATTAGTAAATGAAAAGTTTACAATCTTACAAAGCATAGTGTGTAGACCATGTATGTAGGAGTCGGGAAATTTAAATATCATGAATGACAATTTTGAAATCCTAGGGAATAGGAGAGTGATCCTCATTCTCATTGCAAGGATGGGAATGTATCATCATGAGCGAGGATTTTGTTCATCTCAAAATCACTTTGAGAGGTATTGAAATAGTGTTTTCAAAACACTCATTCGGTGGTCCGAGGTGTATGTGTATCATGTGCAAGGGGAAATTTGTGATAATCATCATCATTAAGGGTATAGTATTCAAAGTGAACTTCATCAGAGATTTCCAATCACTATAGAAATGTTGCGAGAGAGTCACCGAGAGGCCAATTTCCATCTTAAACTTCTTCAATGTGGATCTTCATCAAAGGTAAAGAAATCTTCAATCATGCTTTGGAATAAGCTATTATTTCTTCTCCTCTCTCATTATTTCTCCTCTTCTCTCTCCCCCTTTCTAATTCTTTGTTGTGAGTAATCATGACATTTGTCTTATTCATTTAAATGTGACTATAGTCAATATTGTAATAAGTCACCCTTAATTAATAAAAGGGGACTTAATTTCATCCCTAGGGATTCAAAAATTCACATGTTGTGGAGGACAATTGAAAGGTCATGTGGGGGGTAGGCAAAGAGTCATTCCAAATTCTATAAATTGTAATGACTTCCCCATTCTTAAGGGTTGTCAATTTTGTATGCTCATGAGAGATTACTACTTGTGAAGAAACAAAAGAGATAGTTATTTCCTCTTTTTCTCCTCTCTATGTTCTTCTATTTCTCACTATGTACAATTTTTCCAAAACATCAATGAAGAAGAAATGATTTTCTTTCCTTTTTTGATGAGAAGATTATTGAAAATTTGTGTTCCTAATTTTACCTTGTCTTGTTGCTAGTAGCAAAATTATTTTCTTTCTATATCTACGTGTGTTGAAGTACTCTGATTAATGGTTGTAGGAATCTAATTTTATACCTACAATATTAATCCCCCTCTTCCTTTTACCACTCCCTTTCCTCCTCTCTCAGAAAGTTCCTCCCTTGCAAGAAATTGTAAGATTTTGTCATGGGTTTAATGGAATGTCCCTGTTGGGTCCCCAACCAATAAGCCACACATATTTCAATTTCATGCATGCATAATAAATAGAGATTCACCATTAAAGTAAAGGTACCTAGAGTCTAAGAGCGTTGGTGAACACTCATCAATTTTTCCACCTGATAGATTTTATTGCCAAAAAATAGATAGAATCCAAGGATCGGCACACATATACCACCACGGTTCACGTCACATGGACCAACCTGCCATAAATTTTGGCACAAAGTTTCTTTAGAACCTCTTGCAGATGATGGGAATGATTTGTGACTATGGACCAAAATGTGAGTAGGTTTCTTGTGTTTCTTTATCTCAAATTATTTTGGACCAGTGTAAGCGATATCTCGTACCCTCGAGAGAAAATTGGATATGGGTACATCACATCATAGGAGTCATTTGGTGGGTTTCGTTAGGATATCATCACTAGTTAGGGTTTTATCACCCATAACACCATCATCGCCACCTTTTAGGTTTTGGTAGAGCCCATACTCATAATTCAAAACCAACAAACATTATCATAGATCTACTTAGGATGAATCTACACACTTTTTGAGGTTCTATGGATGGTTTCGATGCAAAGGTATGCCTACTTAGCCTAGATAGTTGTTTTGTCCTTCGGGTTTTGAGAGAAACATCAAGGATAGATTAGGAATTAAACTCTTATGAGATACAACAAGTGTTTGATGGAGATCAAAGGATCAAAATCTCCATATCTTGCGTGAGACAATAACTTAGGATTTATTCAAGGAGTGATTTTGAACATATTATATATTTTATCACTTCATGCAGAGGAGAATCAAAAAGTTTCATGGCCTCTGTTAGGGTTATGACATAGTAGTGCATTATGAGGGTCATTTTATAGAATTACTACAAGTATGTGGATTATCTCCAAGAGGAGAAATTATTGGTTAACCATTTCATTAGGGGTTTGAATGAAAATTTGTAGATTTAATTAGGATTTTGTCTCCTCCTACCCTTTCTCCAAAAGTGGTGAAGGAATAATTATCACAAGAGAATAACGGAAAGGCCCAAGCATTTAGAGATATGTACTAGACCCACTTTCAAGATAGGGCGCATGTATAGCAATAAACTAGACCCATGAGTGCACTACCATCTTCAAAAGAAGGGTTTATACCTACACAATTGGCTACGAAACCCCTACATCCTTTATATCAGTATTTTTAGTGACCTAGACCACCATAGGATGTTGAGAGAGGTAGGTTTAGGCTAGTTTAAGGGCATTTCAGATATGGAGGACAAGGTGTTCGAGAAAAGATATGCGACTAGGAATCATCGGACAACTAGGGTAGGGATCGTATGATCGGTACATCGAGTATAAGTGGTTCTACACCATGACATGAATTATTTTTGTAGTTATTCTAGTCATTACTCTCATAACTACCCTTGTAGAGTGATTTTGGATAGACCACTCAAGTGCTTCCTCCGAGTAAATAGTGGCTGATGTAGGCTACAATAATCACATATATGCCATTGTAGATGATTTCTATGCCAATAACTAGGCCACAATTATCAAGGTTTTAGGTATGATCGAGAGATGTTTTAGTTACAATTTTTTATTCGGTGTAGCTGATTATTTTATTTCACCTTCAATTGTGGACCAATGTGGTTTAGTGGCATCTAGACAATCAAACCAATTGTAGGTAGAGTTGGCCATTGAGGCCAAGCTCACCATGGAAACCTATGTGGAGAGATGTTTCTTCGACGTAGGGGTTTTCTCCACCACTTATGACCTCCATATCTTACCCTTGGGATCTTATGAGGTAGTTTTGGGGATATATTTTCTTGATGCTCATTAAGCCAACTTAGATTCTCAACTTAAGATCATAGAGTGCATTTTATCTAAGGATCATCGAGCTTTGTATGTATTTCACCCTATGGTGAAGAAGATGCATGTTGAGATTCACCACTTGATATTTTGGCATGGTTGTGTCTTGATATATCCACTTTTGTTGCTCATTTCCTAGAGTGTTAATAGGTGAAGGCCAAACATTATCATCTTATTGGTCTTCTTTATCCCCATGTTATTCTAGAGTGGAACTTGGACATAGTTGCTATGAATTTTATTGTTGGTATCCCTATGTCATATTACCATCATGGTGAGAGTGGACAAGTTGACCAAATTCACCGACTTCTCTCCCATGAAGACAATGAATAATGCAAATCGCACTTACTCTAGTATATCTTGACAACATTTTGTGACTACATGACATTCTTAGGATGATTATTTCTGATTGGGACACGATATATACATAAAACTTCTGGGATTTCTTCGATAGCATTGGAAACTCATCTCAACTTAAATTATGTTAATCACTCATAGAGATATTGTCACACAAAGAGGCTGAATTGGATATTAGAGGATATGTTGAGGATATATGTGATGGACCAATAGATTAAATGGGAGGAATACTTTAATATGATTGAGTTCACATAAAACAAAATTCATTTTTTGATTGGTATGGCACCATATGAGGCGTTGGTGCTCAATTTAATCTCGCCATGTTTGTTCAAAATTTCTCATTCCGCATGGTTTGAAGTATTCTCTATCTCCCTGTATGGATGCGTGAAAGCTTTCTCCTTCATTTGGTTGTCATTGTCAGTCCTTTCCTTGGGTTGTGGATCACATTGAGTCTTGGTTTTATTTACAGTCTTCTCTTCATGGGGAAAAATTTTGTTGTTGGGCATCTTCCACGATTGTGTCTCCTTTGTAAATCCTGTCCCAACATCTGTGGATACGTGGTCATATTTAATTGGTCGTATTTAATTGGTCGTATCCAGGAAAGTGGGCCCTTTTTGTGTTTTGAGGCATTATGGTGAAAGGAATGAAAATATAAAAGGAATGCCTAAGGCCCATGCAAAAGGACACGTGGTGGTTTGAAAAGTCAAAGGTGGAGAGGCGAGGTCCTAGGAGGTATTTTGGAAATTTTGGATTTTTGTGAAAAGGAGAAAAGTTATAAAATGAGTCGTGATTCCGCTAGGGACCAAATAATGTCACATGTTTGAGTCAACATTGAAAATTCAAAGTGGGGAGGTGGGTCACCGGGGCATTTTGAGATTCTTGGCTTTGTTTTGAAAAAGAATGAAAGTCATAAAGTAAGCCACATCCCGTCGACGCCCAGAAAGCCATGTGTAAATCCTATATCAAAAGTGGATGGGCGGGCCAAATTGTCCAAAAATGCACAATTTCTTTAAGTGATACAAAATGTGAAAAGCACCCCCTGGCCCGCTTTAACTCAAATCTTGTCCACATGGAGGGCCTATGCTTGTTTGGGACACGCTTACTGAATTTTATTTTTGAAAGAGCGCCGAAGAGACACATGGAGGTTTCCACTGGATCTTCCTATACTTAGACTTTTCAAGCATCTGCTAAAACTTTCTCAAACCCTAGACACGTGGCACCTTCCGCTATTTCTTAAAAAATTTCAACAAGTTTTCCAGGATGAGACATGTGGAGAGGTCATGCTTGGTTGGGGTCTCCACTTTTGGGCACCATATCAAAAGTGTGTCAAAGAGACACGTGGAGGCTTCCGCTAGATCCTCTTTATACCGAGACTTTTTAAATAGCCAAGGGCATGTGGAGAGCTTACGCTCATTTGAGGTCCCACCTCTATAATTCATATTTTAAGTTACACTAAATCAGACACGTGGAAGCTTCTGTTAGACCTTCCCATGTTCATAATTTTCAGCATTGGTGAAACTTTCTTGGGTTACGAATACATGGAGGGCCTGCGCTCGTTTGGGAACCTACCTCTGGACTTCACCTTTGAAGTTGTGCCAAGGAGACATGTGGAGGCTTTCACTAGCTCCTCTTTACACATGGCCAACTTGGAATCAAAATGTGGATGTGTGGTATAATCCATGCGAGGACACTCATTTCTGAGAGGTATGAATGTAGGTATCTATTCCTTAAGGTGTATTCTTGAAGGTGAAAAGGATTGCTTGTCAGATCAAGCCATATGGAGCCACCTAAGAATTATTAAAAAGGGGATTTCTTGCATGAAAAAATAAAAGAATGATTAAAAATATTGTCAAAAGTTATGACATGGCATCCCAGTCATAGTTGAGGAACTGAGAAACGTGATCAGTTCATGATTTATCCACCTAACAACAGAAAGTAAGATATTTTCAAGGGAATAAACATGATTAAATGGTATGTTGTAAAGAGGAATATTCTCTTGAAGATTTAGAATTTTGGGGGGAAAATTTGGGATGAGTGAGTGAAATTGTATAAATGCAATGAGAATACTCTTGCAAGTTAGGGTTAATTTTTCGGAGAAAGTTTGAGAAAAAACCAATTTTCCCAAGAGACCGTCTGAGAAACCTATTTATTTTCCTGTGTTTTAGATTTAATCATGTCAAGATGGTTGCAAGTGTACAACCATTGACAAGCTCTAAGATTGTTCAAGAAAATCTCCCTGCTAATGAATCTAATGAACCTTGAAATGAATTTGTGTTGATCATGAGCATTATTGTGTTTTCTCATTTCAGAATGTTTTCAAATAGTTTTTCTTGTTCTGTTGCAATCTTATGTTGAAATCCCTCTGAATCACACAAGATATCATCCATGTGTTAGTATTGTGTCATTTGTAATTTCATTTTGAGAAGAGCTTCATATTGTGATGCAAATAAACAATTTAAAATCACTTTACTTTCATTATGTTGATAAAGATTGTTTGTAAGTCTATGAGTGTATCTTAGGAATGAATAATCAGGGACTTTCAACATTTAATTGAGTCTTTAGCATGAGCCTTTGTGTTGAATTCTTAAAGAGTGTATGAAACCTTGCATCTCTGGGCCTCCATTGATACACTTTGAAGGAATATTTTGCTATTTTGAAGCATTGTCTATGAGCTTTCCAATATTTGTAAATTTTCTCAAAGATCTGGTATAATCAAATTTATCTTGCTTAACTTTCCACCAAAAACGTCTCAAATGATGAATCCTACATGAAGTACCCTTGTTTGTACTGTGTATCCACAAAGGTTTAACAATTTCCACTGCCAAAATATGCAAAGACAATCAGGATTCAATTATTATCTTTAGTAACCCAAACCTTGTCTAGGAAACATCTCCACTCTCTAGTGTGACAACTCGTGAGAGTTAGATTGTGTTGTATTGATCATATTTTCTCAAGGTTCTCATTAAGATTATACAAAGAAGGATCTCTTGATATCCTTCACCAACATGGGTTACAGAACGGGTCCTCTCACCCTAGTTGAAGGCACAACCTAAAGTAGTGAGGGTAGATCAAACCCTTAGTGAGGTGTTATCCATTTCTCCAATGCCTGAGTGACAAAGAGTTAGTTGAATCCCCTCCCCAACTACAAAATGACTCATATCATGATTCATCTATCTCTAAGCATCCTGCCAGTTTCGTGATGTTTCTTAACCCTCACAGGAGAATCAATTTGGGTACCAACACCGAAGTGCGTCGTTGCAAGTTGGGAATTATTTGTGCGGAAAAACACCGAAGTGGTGTTGTTTCCACGGACTATTTTACAAATGCATACATATGCTGACCTGGTAATTCTTCTTACATAGTTTAAGTACAAATAAGTTGTTTAAACATCATCCTTTGTTGAGATCTCGTAAGATTTGTGCAAGATTACAAGTTCATTGTGTAGTATTTCCAGTTTCTAGGGGTTATTGCACTAAATTTACATCAATAGTGATAAATGTGTGTAAAGGAAGGATAGATCTGTTAAGCTTAGCAGAAATTAAGCATTGATAGACACTTGGTAAATTACTTATAGTGCATCTACACAACTAAGGTGAAAATCCTTAGTGGTGACTCCGTGTTGAATTGAAATTTTGATGATTACCATTGTCTTAACCTGTGTCAAGTTAAATTTTTCAATAATCTATGAAAATCTGGAGGGAAGAAGGTATTTCTTCACTAGGGACCCTACTAGGAAGTTATTTCTAGAACTAGGAAAGACAAATTCAGAAGGAGGATGAATCTGGAAAGTAGTAGGAGACCAAGAATAAAAAAAGGAGATATCAGTTCTAAAAGATGATCAATCTATGGTTGAAGATTACTATACATCTTCAAGTGATTTTAAACTAAGTAATCTTTATATAAATTTGAGTTCTTCAACTGGAGAGGGGCCATCATTTGTGTCTGAAAAGCGTTCCTCCTAGTTCTCCCCTATTTCTTCCAAGGTTGATAAGGTTTTCCAAGAAACTAAGTCATTAGAGGATATTTACTTTAAGATTTATACTCTTGTGCCCTAGAGACCCCTCGTCCCTTATCATTTTGATTCTCCTACAAGATCACCTCCTCAATGAAATATGGCTCAACCTCCACCTAGACGTCCTTTTGTTGTCAACACTTTTGGACGTATAGATTTCAGAGGTATGGATGGTTATCCTAATATGGTGCGACAAGATGTCAGAAATAGGTTGCCAAAGTTTCAAGGGAATAATTCCATCACTAGTGACCAGCATTTAAAACTCTTTGTCAACATGATGGAATATTTTGAAATTGAGTTTGAAGACGTGTATGTAAAGTTTTTTATTCATACTCTTGATGAAGATGCACGTGAATGGTACAAGGATTTACCAGATAATTCAATAGATTCATGGACCGAGATGAAAAATGATTTTAGATTGCAATATGGGTATAAGAGATCCAGGTTCCTTTTATTATCCATGATTTCAATACTCGGTTCAATAAGACCTTGAATAGGCTACCTAGAATCCTAAGGCCAAGTGATGAGTCATGTTTGATAAAATATTCTGATGCTTTTGATAAAAAGGCTGCTTATTATTTGAGAGATAAGAACCCAAGAACATTGAGGTAGGCTTTCACCATGGCCTTACTGGATAGAAAATAACATCAAAGCGGTTGAAAGCCTCTCAAGAGAGAGAGAGAGGGTTTAAATTTAATCAATCGAGAGGCCTCAATCAAAAAAAGTTGTGGATTTGGAAGAGGTTGTAAAAATTTGGTGGAGAAGTTAAAGAGATATCCTATAAAGCGCGGAGCAAAAAAAAGGGATAGGAAAATTTTCCCGAGTGGTCAGCACAAGCCACACGGTCAGAAGATATTTGGAAATCATCCCAGAGGTGATCACAGACTAGATGACAGAAGGAAATGGATCATGGGATCAGGAAATAAACAACCTCAACCTAGGGAGAATAGATTGGTTCCCGATCCTTTGACTCGCCAAGGTTCTACTCTTGTGGAGGAGGTCAACTTTATCAAGTGGTGTGATAGTGTTTCTTACCACACTCCCCATGTGATGTAGATCAAGAAGTTGAGGAAGTAGATGATGATGAGACATATGATGATGTGTGCATGATGGAATGCCCTACAAACTCACGGCAGGGGCAACCTCAACTGAATTGATAAGTGTCAGAACTATTGAAAACTTCTAGGATTGTGTTCACCGGGTATTACCTCTTCCTCCTATTAATACTTTTGAAATTGATATGGTGCAAGAATTTGATCTACCTAATCATGATTTTGAATACTTAAGGGCCTTGATGATTAAAAAGTATGATGGAGGGATCCCTTCCGAAGAGGACAAACAACTATTGATGAATGTAGTAGTTTCTCAGGAGAAATAATATAACACCAGAAGTAAGGTTATCAAAGGGGGAGGGCCACAAACCAAGCCAAAAGTTCCAATTCTTACCAATATCCTGAAGGAAACCCCTAAGAAAGATACATCTGGAAAAGGCCTAACTACCCCAAATAAAACTTGTGCTCCTGCCCATGCCTAGACTCTGAAAACTCCTATACTATCAGATGAAATTGTGAATCTTCCTCCTAATACTACCCTACCCAAATATGTTCCTTGTGACATAGCCCAAATCTTGAGTCAGATCAAGGTCATTGTTCCCATTGTTGAATTACTCAAGATCCTTGAGCATAGGAAAAGGGCATTCAAATATTTGGGATTTAAGGAAGAAAATATTACTCAAGGAAAAAGTGTTAATAATATAGAGGTTCCTCCCATTATTGCAGAATCAGAAATACCAAAAGTATTGGAGGAATTGGGAGAATCATCTGAGGTGTATTTGGGAACTTCTCTAGTTGAATCTCAGCTTAATGTGGATCCATTTTTTTACCACTTTTATTATTAAAGATAGGCTGGTACATAACTGCATGTTTGATTCAGGAGCCTCATGTAATGTAATGCCTCTTGAGGTCATGAATGAGTTAAATATCAAGGTAACAACATCTTTTGGGAAATGTACTACTATGGATTCAAGATAAGTTCTAGTATTTGGGTATGTCAAGGGATTAGTAGTGTAGTTGGAATTTTTCTAGGAAAGTACTTAACCATGAATGTGGTTATTTTGGACTGTCCTGCCAAATGGGGGATGTTATTATCCATAAAGTGGGTAGATAGTGTGGGTGGAAGTGTACAAATGGACATGTCATATGCAACCATACCAATTAAGGGGAACCTTGTGAAGTTTTACGTTGAGAAGAAAATGTTCCATCTCATTGAGGACCCTAACAATGCTTCTTATGAAGTATTATATGCAGACGCCAATGTTGACAACTTTGTGGTTTATGCTGATTTTAAGGAGCATAAAATTGATGGGAGTGAGTATCCTGAGAAAATTGGTTCTCCCTGGAATCTGATGTTTGATGGATTTTTTTCTAGATCTGGTAAATGCACAAAAGATAAACCTCAAAAAATATGGCTAGGTAGAAACTTGGATAGAGAAGAAAAACAAGCATATGTCTAGTTGTTAAAAAAGTATCAAGAATTCTTGGCTTGGTTGTACTTAGAATGGAAGGAACTTAAAACATTTCCTTGATTGATTTCTCAGAATCAAGGCACACATCATTGTATAGTGTATAGTCTTTTAGTCCTTTTTCATTCCAGCATTTTTCTATTTCGGTTTCTCATGGACCCCGGTGATTAGTTCTTGTTGGTTTCGGGTTTGATCTTGGGAGGATTTCTTCTTTTTTCTACTTTACAAGCTTGTTCTTGACTCTGTTGCCCAATGGATTTTTAGCACATGGTCTGTTATGTTGTTTTGTGGAACTCGTAGGGATTTCCCATCCCCGAGTCGGAGCTGATGTTGATGCTCAATTTAATCTCATCCTATTTATTCAAAATTTCTCAATCCACATGGTTTGAAGTATTCTCTGTCTCCTATATGGATGTGTGAAATCTTTCTCCTTCATTTGGTTCTATTGTCAGTCCTTTCCTTAGGTCGTGGATCACATTGAGTCTTGGTTTTATTTATAGTATTCTCTCTACGGGAAAAAAATTGTTGTTGGGCATCTTCCATGATTGTGTCTCCTCTGTAAATCATGTCCCAACATTTGTGGATACATGGTCATCTTTAATTGGACATGACACGGTGGGTCTATTTGGTGAACTTTTCACTTTTTTCACAATTGTAAAAAATGCCAAATTGGTCCCATGGCCCCGATAGTTTCTAATTGGCTATTCAACAATGTGAAGCAACAAAGCAAAATTCTTACTTTGACCCCGAAGATGTACACTTTTCATAAATCAAGTGGTTGCGGGAAAGTGGGCCCTTTTTGTGTTTTGAGGCATTATGGCAAAAGGAATGAAAATATAAAAAGGAATGCCTAAGGTTCACAAAAGGGAACATGGTGGTTTGAAAAGTCAAAGGTGGAGAGGCGGGTCACCGGAGGTATTTTGGAAATTTCAGATTTTTTGTGAAATGGAGGAAAGTTATAAAATGAGTCACGATTCCGCTAGAGACCAAATAATATCACATGTTTGAGTCATCATTGAAAATTCAAAGCGGGAAGGTGGGTCACCGGAGGAATTTGGAAATTTTATCCTTGTTTTGAAAAAGTAATAAAGTATAAAAGTGAAGCACACCTGCTAATGCCCACATTGAAAGTTAAAAGTGGGGAGTGGGTCACCAGAGCATTTTGGGATTATCGGCATTGTTTTGAAAAAGAATGAAAGTCATAAAGTAAGCCGCAACCCTATCGACACCCAAGAAATCCATGTGTAAAGCCTATATCAAAAGCGAGATGGGTGGGAAAAATTATCCAAAAATGCACAATTTCTTTAAGTGATACAAAATGTGAAAGCACCCCTAGGCTCGGTTCAACTCAAATCTTTTCCATGTGGAAGGCCCACACTTGTTTGGGGACATGCCCCTAAATTTTATTTGTGAATGTTCACCGAAGAGAAACGTGGAGGTTTCCACTGGATCTTCCCATACTTAGACTTTTTCAAGCATCCAATGAAACTTTCTAGGACCCTAGGCATGTGGCACCTTTCACTGGTTCTAAAACGTTTTCAAAAATTTTCCCGGGACGAGACACGTGGAGAGCCCGCGCTTGTTTGGGGTCTCCACTTTTGGGAACCATATCAAAAGTGCAGAAGAGACACATGGAGGCTTTTTTTTTTTTATTATTATTGGCAAATAGTTTTTTGAAAGGGACTATACCCTTGTTTACAAAAGAAGGCCTAGAAGCCAGAATAAGCAAGAGAACCAGAGAGAAAAGGATCAGAATCCAAATGTTACAATGAAGTTCAAAGTAGCCAAAAAACAGCTACCAAGATGAAACAAAACAACAAAATTACTGCAAAAAAGCAGTAAAGGGTCCACAAAAAAACAACAAAAAAACATACAAGGACAAAGCAGAAGCATCTACAACTACTTTTTAGTAGCTTTGTCAATGATGGTTTTGATATTCTTCCAGGATTTGAACATTCCCAAAGTTGTCATGTGGGCAGCGTCATTATAATCCAGCTGCTCCACGGTCTTCTTACTTTCCTTATCATTACCCCAAAGAGTTGCCGGAACTCCGCTTAGGTTGGAGACACTTTTGACGTGTTGCTCAATGAACTCCTCAATCGCCCTAAAGATGGCAATGTTGTAATCATGTCGAGTTTTGGCCTTCCCTAAGCGGGAGTCTAAGGAGTGCAGCTTCTTGTAAATATCTTCAATTTGGCTGCTGTCAACATCCTCCTCCTCCTCCTTCCTCTTTCCTTTCTGTTTTGCCAAGTTTTTAACTTCATCCTTCAACAATTTCATATCAGCCTCTAGGGCTTCCAGCCTTCTTGAAGGGCTTTCCAATTGCACTTCCCGGGGGCTGGCACTACTGATATTCAGGAGGTCATGAGCAATTTCAAATTCCTGAGAACCCTTCTCCACAGCAAGAGTCTCAAGGTTAAGCTTCTTAGAAGCCCTGGTAACCGGTCTCCGTGAGGAAGAGGCTAAGTGGGGGGTGGGAGCACGAAGGGGAATGGGAGAAGATGCAGGAATGGCCGGCAGTGGGGGTGCGGTGAGCGGTGGCAGGGGCAGAGAGAGGAGAAACAGGGCTGGCACTAGCAGAGCCCGGTAGAGGGGGAATCGAGCTAGGGGAGGATTGGAGACCAGGAAACTTGAGGAGACAACATTTGTGCAGTAACAAAATGAGCCCTTGGTGCAATAGAACCGCCTGAGAATGCTTTTGAAACTTGAAAATGGAGTGTTCAAGAGATTTCAGCAAGTTATGGGGGAAGCAAACCAAACGATCCCTATGAAAGTGATTAAAGGTGTTTCATAGAGCAGGTGACAAACCTTCCCTCCAAGGAGATGAACCGTATCATCATGCGGGTTACTTCATCATAAGGTAGAGGGATCAAGCTAACAAGTAGGCCTGCTGTTATATAGGTCAGCTTCTCCTCTCCCTCAACAAATCTCCTCTCTTCAGCATCTTTATCGACCCTTTTGTTGAAGAATCGGAAGCCCTCCAAGCCAAGGCCGGTCACTTCAGCAATAAGATCTTCATTGATTAAGACCTTCTGCCCCCCATATTCCACTGTCCTCTCCTTCCAATCCTTTGCAAAATGCACAGAGATGCTCTGATCATGTCCCTGAATCTTTTCCATGAAGTTTGTTATGCCACCCTTGCTAAGAATGTTCCACAGCTCAATATTCTCTTTCCAGTCTGGGTCCACACTAGGCTCAATTTGACAAGGAGGACCCCCCATCTTCTTTGCTCTGATCTGATTGCAACAAATTCCTAACTGATCTCTAACGCCAGTCCGCTTTTTGCTATAGTAATCCGCATAATAATGGAAATGAGAGCCGTTGCTTTTCCCACGATTGGCTGCGTGTCTGCTGATCTGAGCCTGCTGAAAAGCGCATGTGAGAATAGCCCGCTCCCTGTCATCAATCACTTTATCACCGCCTTCGGTTTCCGTGGAGGTTTGAATCCACCTTTTAACAGTCTCAATGTAGCCCGCATGCACGATTTTCAAAACCGTATATCTCCACTTGAAATTCCCCATATGATTCACACTATCATGATTATTAGACGTGATTTGCATAAACCAATACTTTAAATCAACACGTGTTGGAGTATTTTTGAAGTTGATCCATGCCCAAAAATCATAACTCATTTCTAGATATTGCTTGCGTATGAAGATCCGACTGAATGTTGTTTTGAAGCTGTTTGGGGATGCTATTATTGTCCCAAACTGTAAGATTAACATTAATGCCATAATTTGCTAGCACATCCGCCAATTTATTACCCTCCCTATAGGTATGCATGATCCTGATGTTACTGAAAGTATGACTAATACTTATGGACTCTACAATAAAATCCTTGATGCTTCAACTTGGAGATGAGCACTTGTTATGAAGATTAATGATATTTAGGGAGTCTCCTTCAATAATGAGGTTCTGAATATTTTGTGTCTGGGAAATTCTCAGACCCCAAAGAGCAGATAGAGCTTCGGCAAAATGATTAGTTTGAATTCCCATTTTACCAGCATACGCAGCTATCAGATTGCCTTTATGATCCCGTATCGCTCCTCCCCCTGCCGCAATCCCAGGGTTTCCTTTAGAAGCCCCATCAAAGTTCAACTTATACCAATTTAGATCAGGAGGATGCCATTTAATCAAAGATCTATCAATGCTATTCCCGGGATTGTTCCAGCTATTAATTGATCCTATCTGCCAGTTGGATAGAATATATTCTTCATTTTCTGGATATCTCATGTTCTTGGGGGGTTTAAATCCAGCAATATTCTCTTTGATACCATTAGAAATTTTACCAATACTAATCTTGTAGTTTTGCTTTTTATTTCTGAAGATAATATCATTTCTATCCTTCCATATTCTCCAGATTAAATGAGGGATAACCAACTTCGAGATCCTTTTGAAAACACAATGCCTAAAGGGTGGGTTCCATTGAGTCCAAAGCTAATTGAGATCCTTCGGCATCACCCAAAGAGCTTCAAATTTAGAAAGGGAAAAACTCCATATTCTAGTGGCATACTCACAATGTATGAACAGGTGGCTGATATCCTCAGAATCTTTCTTACAAAGATGGCACCTATTAGGGATCATTAATCCTCTTCTCATCAGATTGTCATTGGTAAGAATCCTACCTCTGATAGCCAGCCAAAGGAAAAAAATTATTTTGGGAGTTAAATCAGACATCCAAATCCTGTTCCAATTGAACTCTGTTTGATTACTATGAAAGAAGTTATTGTATCTAGTTTTGACAGAGTAATTCCCATCATTGGAGTTATTCCATACCAGCTCATCCTTGGAATCCATCTGACTTAATGGAATAAGATCTAATTGATCTTGAAGGGAGGAAGTAATTTGTTTCAGATCATTTCTCTCCACAGTAAGTTTTTTCCACTTCTTTCTGGTACCATTTTCCTCAATATAGCCCTTGATTTTGATGCCATACTTGTTTATAAGACTGTCCTTGGCCATCCCAAAACTCTCCATGAGGTTGTCATTAAACCAATTATCCTCCCAGAATTTTATGTCCCTACCATCCCCCACTTTCCATTTACTACCCTGCCTGATGAAATTTCTGCTTTTAACCAAATTGTTCCAAAAAATGGAACCATTGGGGAGCTGTTCATCATGTAGAAAGGAGTACATAGATTGATGTTTAAGATATTTTGCTTTAATTAAATCTATCCAGGGTTGTTTCTCAGTCAGCATTCTCCAGCCCATTTTAGCAATGAGGGCCTCATTCATTTTCTCAATATCTTTTATACCCAGACCTCCCATAAACTTCGGGGTGCAAACCTTATCCCAAGCCACTAAGTGAAATTTGAATTTCTCATCCATGCCTTGCCATAATTTTTTTTTGGATCCTTTCAATCTTATCCCTGAAAGAAGAGGGGATCTTGTATAGCGACATGATATAAATTGGCAGATTTTGGAGAGTACTTTTGATGAGCAGGCACTTACCAGCACTAGAAAGAATTGCTCCTTTCCAACCAGCCATTTTTTTTTGGAATCTCTCCAATAAATCATCCCACACCTTGCAAGAGACTTTCCTAGTGCCGAGAGGAAGCCCCAGGTAAGTGGCTGGAAGCTCACTTATTTTACAGCCCAGAATTTTAGCTATTTTAAGCTATCTTTCCTCAGGAGTGTTGAAGAAGAAGATGGTGCTTTTGTCATAATTGATCTCCTGCCCAGAAGTAGATTCGTAGAGCCACAAAGCAAGGCCTTGGTAGCCTTGGCTTCAATGACAGATGACAGAAGAAGAAGGATAGTGTCATCCGTAAATTTCGATGGGAGACAGCTTGGTGATGGAGGTGGGCTTAGAGCCACTTAAAAGCTGTCATTCACCACTTTACCAATTGTTCTACCGAGGTCATCAGCCAAGAGAATGAATAGTAATGGGGAGATAGGGTCTCCTTGTCTCAGACCCCTGCTGTTAGTAAAAAAGCCCACTGGTTCACCATTAACAACCACGGAAAATCTGGCCGTAGATATGCAAGCCTTTATAATTCTTCTAAATTTTTCCGAAACCCAAATTTTGTTAATACTTTGTCAAGGAAAACCCAAGAGACCTTGTCAAAAGATTTATTCATTTCAAGCTTGAGGACCATACTTGCCTTTTTATTATTTTCCATTGAATGTATGGTCTCGTGAACCATTATCACTCCATCTTGTATAATCCTACCTTTGATGAAGCCACTTCTTTGCCTTGAGATAAGTTCATTCAAAATGACCGGAGCCTAGTAATGTAATAATTTTGGTAAAAATTCTATAGATGGCATTCACAAGGCTGATAGGTCTGAAGTCCTTGAAATCTTTAGCATCCATTTTTTTTGGGGCCAGCACAATGTGAGTGTTATTAAGCTCTTTTAAAAGATTTCCCGTTCTATAGAACTCATTCACCACTCTGAGAAGATCCGTCGAACAGATTTCCCAAAATTTCTAGAAAAAATTTATGGAAAATCCATCCGGCCCAGGAGCCTTGTCACCCTCTAAAGCAAAGATAGCTTTATGCAGCTCTTCAAGCGTAACCGCTTTGTGAATATTTCTAAATTTCTGTTCCTCAATTTTATTTTGGGGAATGGCCTCCAACATAAAAGAAATAGCTTCAGAGTTGTTGCTATTCCTCTCCTCAAGAAGTTTTTTATAAAAATCAAGCGCTTCTTTCTTGATGCTATTGGGATCTTTTATGATATTTCCGTTGTTTTTAGAAACTTCTAAGATCCTATTACAAGCTCTGTGCTTCAAAGTGGTCATATGAAAGAACTTCGTATTCCTGTCTCCCTCTTTAAGCCAAATAGCTCTAGATTTAAGTCTCCATAAAGATTCCTCTCTACTGCAGATCGTATGCAACTCTGAAAGAATCTTCTTTTCATTGACTTCGTCTTCATCCGATCTCCCCATAATATCCATTTTTAATTCCAACTCCTGAAGCTTTTTCTTTAACTTTTTTTTCTCAAAAACATTACCAAAAACGCTTTTGTTCCAGATTTTGACTTGCTTTTTAACATTTTTGAGCTTTTGGACCAATCTATATTGAGCAGTGCCTTCTCCATTCCATCCCCACCATTCTTTTATCTTGTCATATATATTGTCATGCTCCATCCACATCTTTTCAAATTTGAATGAGCTTCTGGTGGGTTTAGTCCAATTGAGAAGATTTAAAGCAATCGGATTGTGATCCGATCCAACTCTGGGCAAGGAGGAGAGGTGGAAGTCTTGACTGAGAATCCAGCTCGCTGAAATTAGTGCCCTATCCAATCTTACCTGAATAAACTCTTTTCCCAACCTTCTATTATTCCAGGTGTACTTATTCCCATGAAGATCCACATCTAAGAGGTTATGTTCAGCTATAAAATCAGCAAAATCCTCCATACCATTAGAAAAGCTGGAGGTACCTCCATACTTTTCACCTGGGTTTAGTGGAGAGTTGAAGTCCCCCATAATAAGCCAGTTAGCAGAGCAATGCTTGTTTCTAAAAGTTTTAAGGTCAGCCCAAAGCTTCCTTCTACCACTAACCGTATTAGGGGCATAAATGTTAGAAAGGATCCATTCACCATTATTCTCAAAAGCAACAAATTTGATTGCAAGATGATTAATGCTAGCATTAAGAACCATACCAATACAATGCCTTTTATCCCAAAGAGTAGCCAGCCCACCAGAAGCTCCCTGGGAGTCAACAGCCGCCATTTCAGAGATATCCCAGAAACTCTTTTTAATAGTTTCAAGGGTCATAGCTTTCATCTTAGTTTCTTGCAGAATCAAAATATTAGGATTGCTAGAGTCCCTTAACTCCTTGATGGTTCTTTTTTGGAGTTTCCATTAAGGCCTCAGATATTCCATGAAATAATCTTCATTTGGAATATTTGGTGGTTGGGGATCGCTTGATGGTTCAACTGGCGCTGAACTCCATCTGTAATGTCCCTCTCCGTTCTCTTAGATCTAAGAGCCTTTTTAGAGGGTCTTCCTCTTTTTGTACTTCCTCCAAAGTCCACTATTCATTTAGCAGTAGATCTAGTTGTTCTGGATGTGGAGGTGTCCCAGTTATCTTTATTTTTTTCTTATCACTGTAAAGTGATTCTGGGATCAATTCAAATCCTTTCATTCTTTTTTTCTTTTTTGAAATAACCTTTGTGAATCCCGAATCTGGATCCTCCTCATCCAAGATGGGTGTAACTTCTCCCTCTTCACATTCTTTCTGAGTCCTATCCGATGTATGCATATCATTTGTTTTACGATCTTTGAAGCAAGCGAGTAAATTTGTTGATATATTGCTGAGACAAGGAAGTAGATCTTCTAAAGAATTACCATCTCCCCTAGGAGAGTTTTTCTGCACAGGTTCTTTAGGAGCAGTACATTCCTTGTTCAAAATTTCCTCAGTGATACACATCTGATTATCTATCTCGAATTCCATATTGCTTTGAGATTGCTCAAGCAGGACTATATTAACCTTCACAGAGCCTTCTTGCTCGTTCACCACCATAAAAACCTTCACAGGATTTTCCAGGTTTTCATTGCTCGGAACTTCAGGTAAAGCTGCTGCTGAAACTTTAGGACGCCAGACCAGATGCTTCCTTATTTGAGTTCTAAAGCCCCCTTTTTCCCCTTTCTATTTAATTCCAACTCCTTCTGACTAGGAGCTTTCTTTTCATTCCAGCTATCCGTGCTAGGAATCCTACTATCCTTATTCCAATCTGAGTCCTCCACAGTCTATTCACTTCCATTGCAGGATTCTTCTTCTTGGAACATCCTTTATCAGAGTGCCCAATGCTTTGATAGTTTTTACACCTCAAAGTTTCAACCTCAATTTTTTGGGTCCAAATCCCATATCTAGATTTCAAGATTATGTGTTCCGGAAACTCCTGATCCATTGTAGAAAAAATACAGAAATGAGAAAAGGCAAGTCTGGATCTGTTTCTCGTGGGTCCATTCAGCCTGATAGGGGCACCTAAGGATTTTGTAATATTTAGCAGAATTTCATCATCCCAAAAATGCAATGGTAGTCCAGGTAGCCTACACCAGATTGGGATGGTGTTTATATTCTCAGTATTAGGGTCAAATACAGGATACCATTTTTTCAAAAAAAGCCCCATATTTCCTAACCACCAAGGTCCTCCCAGAAGCACCGATTCCAAATCCTCTTGCTGATTAAATTTTGCCAGAAAAAAACCTTTTGGCATGATGGTAATGCTCAGGGCTCCCTTAGGTTTCCACTTTCTCAAAACCCATTTTCTAATGAAATCAATATTAGGTCTAGAGCCAAGAAACTTACCAACGAGGGAGAGATTTGCTTTGCTTAAAGCTCTATCAACACAACCATCTGGGACCCTCAGGCAGGTGGCACCCTCATTGTCCTTTTCCCACGTGAACTGTCCAGCAATTTTCGGACCCACCTTGGTGCTAGGGCTTTGTAGCAACTTATTCCAGGCCAAAGATGTGGATTTAGGCATTTCCACACTTCCATTTATAGCCATCCAATTTTGGCTAGAGATCTACCTTTCCTCAGCACTCTTAGCTTTAGTGCGTAGACTTTTTCTACGGCCAGAACTACGAAACCACACTGACAGTATCAACAATGCTTTCCCTTTCGTTCGTACTCGTGCTTTCAATCAACCGATTCTGGCCACAGATCAGCCTCTCCTCAACAATATTAAGCTTAGTTTGTAGACATTCTACAGCCAGAACTGCAGAAACCACATCACCATAGTTTTCCCCATCGCTAGTTTTCCCCATCACATAGAGGCTTCTGTTGGCTCCTCTTTATACCAATAATTTTTCAATGGCCAAGGGCACGTGGAGAGCTTACACTCCTTTATGGTCCCGCTTCTAGAATTCATCTTTGAAGTTGGGACGAATAGACATGTGGAAACTTCCACTGGACCTTCCCATGCTTGGACAATTTAATGACTAGTGTAACTCTCTTGGGTTACGAATATGTGGAGGGCCCACACTCGTTTGGGAACCTGCCTTTAGACTTCACCTTTGTAGTTGCACCAAGGAGACATTTAGAGGCTTCTACTAGCTCCTCTTTATACTTGGTCAACTCGGACTTGTAGTGCGAATGTGTGGTATAATCCATGTGAGGACACTCATTTCGAGAGGCAAGAATGCGGTATCTATTCCTCAAGGTGTATTCTTAAAGGTGAAACGGATTGCTTATCAAATCATGCCATATGGAGACACCTAAGAATTATTTAAAAAGGGGATTTATTGACGAAAAAAATAAAAGAATGATTAAAAATATCATCAAAAGTTATGATATGGCATCCCAATCATAAGTTGAGGAACCGAGAAACGAGACCGATTCGATTTATCCACCGAAAACAAAAAGTAAGATATTTTCAATGGATTAAATGTGATTAAACAATATTTTGTAAAGAGGAATAATCTCTTTAAGATTTAGAATTTTGGGGGAAAATTTGGGATGAGTGAGTGATTGAAATTGTATAAATGCAATGAGAATACTCTTTTAGGTCTAGGGTTAACTTTTTCGAGAAAGTTTGTGAAAAAACCATTTTCCCGAGAGACCATCTGAGAAACCTGTTTATTTTCCTGTGTTTTAGATTTAATCATGTCAAGATGGTTGCAAGTGTACAGCCATTGACAAGCTTTGAGATTGTTAAAGAAACTCTCCCTGCTGATGAATCTAATGAACCTTGAAATGAATTTGTGTTGATCATGAGCACAATTGTGTTTGCTCTTATTTTAGAATGTTTTCAAATAGTTTTTCTTTTTCCTGTTGCAATATTATGTTGAAATCCCTATGAATCACACAAGATCTTGTCCATGTGTTAGTATTGTGGCATTTGTAATTTCATTGTGAGAAGAGATTTCATCTTGTGATGCAAATAAACAATTTAAAATCACTTTACTTTCATTATGTTGATAAATATTGTTTGTAAGTCTATGAGTGTATCTTAGGCGTGACAAATTAGGGACTTTCAACGTTTAATTGAGTCTTTATCATGAGCCTTTGTGTTGAATTCTTGAAGAGTGTATGAAATTTTGCATCTCTGGGCCTCCATTGATACACACCTTCTAGTTGAAGGAATATTTTGGCTATTTTGAAGCATTTTGTTTGTGATTTTTCCAATATTTGTAAAGGTTCTCAAATATCTAGTATAATCAACTTTATCTTGCTTAACTTCCCACCAAAAATTTCTCAAATGATAAATCCTACATGAACTACCCTTGTTTGTATTGTGTATCCACAAAGGTTTAACAATTTCCACTACCAAAATATGCAGAGACAATCAGGATTCAATTATTGTCTTTAGTAACCCAAACCTTGTCCAAGAAACATCTCCACTCTCTAGTGTGACAACTCGTGAGAGTTATATTGTGTTGTATTGATCATATTTTCTCAAGGTTCTCATTAAGATTGTGCAAAGAAGGATCTCTTGATATCCTTCACCAACACGGGTTACAGAACGGGTCCTCTCACCCTGGTTGAAGGCACAACCTAAAGTAGTGAGGGTAGATCAAACCCTTAGTGAGGTGCTATCCATTTCTCCAATGCCTGAGTGACAAAGAGTTAGTTGAATCCCCTCCCCAACTACAAAACAACTCATATCATGATTCATTTGTCTCTAAGCATCCTGCTAGTTTCATGATGTTGCTTTGAGTCCTCACGGGAGAATCAATTTGGGTACCAACATTAGGAATTGTGTGGTAGACATTGTAGGACACATTTGAGTTGGGATAGACTTGAGGACATGGTGGTTTTAGGACTATCCCATTTGTAGGATACTTTTGAGTAATAATTGTGTTGATTAGATAAAATCTAGAGAAAGTTCATGCACAATAAAATATTTACATGGAAACGAAGAGGGTAGAGATTCACTATTATTTTGGTGACAAGGTTTTTCTAAGATTTTTTTCACACAAGATTCCTATCCATTTTGGAAAAGGATATAATATGAACCCTTACTTTGTTGTACCCTTCAAAAACTTTGAGAGCATTGGCCCATTGCCTATCATCTAGATTTTATGTCTCACCATTCCCCATTCCATGACGTGATTCATGTTTCTTTTTTATGGATATATGTACCTAATAGATCCCATATTTTGACTGGTTGACTTTAAGGGTAGAGGCCAAAGAACGGTGGATGTTGGAGCCCATATGCATACTAGAACGCAAGAGGGTGGTTATTCGAGGAAAATATCTTGACCAAGTTAAAGTCCAGTGGGACAGGTATGATGAGACAAGAGTTACTTGGGAGGATGCATGACCGTTGAGGAAAGGTAACCTTATATTTTTAGTGACTTACGGGAGGAAGTATAATTATATGACTAGGGGATGTAGTGCCCACCTCTTCTTGACACTATATTTTAGATTTTTTGACTCACATTTTGTTTCATCATATGATAATGAGATTATTGTATCATGTTTTTATTTTTATTCATTTACTTTTCACTATTATTTTGATAGATATGATGTATATTATGATTATACTAACTTAATTAGCATGATGGATGTTTGTTTTTTTGACACCATGAGCCTTATGGAAATTATGAGATGGTCATGATTTCATGATAACTAGTTGTATATTCTCTTTGATTTCTATGATGCATATGGTAAAGCATATATGATTATTAGTATTACGTGTAGCGTGTTTTGAGATATACACACATCTCATATTAGATGGTTGTGTCATGTTGTGATGTCGTGTTGGTTGATAAGCTTAGATGTTATGTTTGGCTGTTATATTATATTAAGTAGATATGATGTGTGTGCATTAAGTGTGTAGATTACGGGGCTTGAAAATGTGGGTTTCAAGAGATTGCTCTCATGGTTGGCATAATTGGTCATTAACCAAATATTACCTTTCCCTTTTTATTTTACATCACATGCTTTGACGAATTGGGATTGGGAGCCATTTGGAATTTTGATCATTTTATTATGTGGTTAATTTTTGTGGATGATTATTTATCTTGAGTTTAATTGTTACTTCATAGTTGTGATTTAATTTAATTTATAATGTTGATGATAACCATGATCAATTTAATTAATTATTATCTATCCCTTCCTTAATTTAATTAACTGAATTTTTATTAATCTTATTTTAACTTGGCTTATGAATTGCTTAAACTTGTTTAGATGGAGCTTACACTCTTCTTAAGACACCCCTTCACCAAAATTAATATTTCGAAGAATAGGATTTTTGGGAAGCTTATAGAGGGATATTTTGCCTTGAAATGAGCCCCTAAAGCCATACCTATGGCTAGAGAAGAATATTTCTAATGAAGAAGGGGTCTTTCCACCTACCCATATATATTAACTCACCCAATTTTCATGATGTATTTTTATTTTCTAAGTCCACTTGAGGTGAGTTCAATTCACCTCAAGTGGATGAATAATTACCTTTGGTTTGGGGAATTCCTTTAATTACTCCATTTACTTGTCTTGGGTTTTGGGGAGAGGAATCACATGGCACCTAGTTCGATGGTGACTATATTCCACTTAGGCATCTTCCTATGAGTTTCTATGTTAATGGATTTTTTCATAGTTATCCTCAAAATTTAGAGGGATTGAGATTCCATTACCTTTTACCTTGTTTTCATTTTATAAAATTGGGGAACTTGTGCTTTCTTAGAGTTAAATTTGAACTTGTATTTTTAGATTGGCTTTGGAGCTTGGAAGCTTGTAAATTACTGGATTGGATTGCAAGATAGGATTCTATCATGAAAGGCCTTTTGATTATTGAATGCATGTTGTATTTTTCTATTGCTTGAGTATGTTAAAATATTGTATATTCTTTTGTCCATCCTCACCTATTGGGTCAGGGATTTTGGGAATTGTAAGGGGTATTGAGGAGCTCTATACATTTATATTTACTCCCTCCTATGGTGGAGTGGGATCCCTCCTTGCTATGGTGGAAGGAGTTACTCTCATCCTTGATTAAGGAAGCCAAGTAGGGGAAGAGTTTGAAAAACCTTAACAAGGAGGAGATGGGAGACATAAGACATGGAGGCATACAGAGTTAGAGGTATGTTTTGATTCTCTCTTTTGCAAGAAAAATGAATACTTTGAGATATATATGTTTAAGTATGCATGTTACCCTATCCTTTGTTTGGAAAATGCACTGGGATGGATTTTCTTGTATTTTTTTTTGTTGATATGTGAAACCCTTTATGCTAACTAGAGATGCATCTCCTCTCTCCCATGGGATTGGAGGGAGGATAGCATTATCACCACCATTGATATGGGCATATGATGATTCCTAATGGTTGGGTGGAAAACCAAGCCTTGTTGTTTTGAATAAATTAGAGAATTACAAGAAAGGACTTTTGGGTTTTTTGGGTATGGTGGAAATTGCTCCAAAATTGGACATGTTTTTCCCTATTGGGGAGGCTTGTCCAATTACATTATTATATTGATTTTACTTGTTTAAAAATTTGTAAGAATTATTTTATGTAATGGGTTTATTGTTTTGGAAAAATGAAGAGCTTATCTTTGTATAAAGGTTGTGTAAATTATTTTAAATCTTTAATCTTGGTTGAGTTAGGATAGTTATTTAAAAGAAAAAAATTGGATATTTGAGTAAGGAGAAACCTCCATCTATTTTCATTTTTAATTATGGAATTAAAATTTTAAAATTTGATTTGGGAAATTATAAGTTTGTGGAGATTAAGTTATATTCCAAAATTTTGATTTGTTGGGAAAGCATGATTTTAAGATTTTGTATATGTTTTTGAATTATAATCCAGAATTGATTAGTAGAGTGTTTATACTACATATATGCATGTGTGTAGGAATATTTTGTTAATTTAAATATGGATGGTTTTTATGCTTTAAAATATATTCAATGCTTAGTGATACTTGTTCCTTTGCACCTTCATTTTCAAACTATGTAGATTGGAACCTTGTAAATCAGCTATGAATTTGTGTTTAAAACACATATATAACTCTGTGTGTGTGTGTGTGTGTGTGTGTGTGTGTGTGTACAAACACACACACACACACACATCATCATCATCATCCTTGATTAAATATAAATATGGAAAAAAGTAACATTCACGAGTGTTACTTATTTATTTTCTTACAACTTAATTATCCTTGGAAAATATACAACTAGTAAAATAAAATAGAATTAGCTATAAATATTCAAAAATTATTATATATTTATATACATATCTATCTAATTAAGTTAACAATACATTGTTGTAATCTTTAGATCATAATAAGTTATGCGTGCATCATACAAGACGCACACACACACAATCCTTTGGGAGCGGCGTGTGCTAGTCACCCTCTTATTTTGATAAAACAAACACTACAAAAAAACTACATGTGTGTGCACGCACGCACGCACGCACGCACACGCACGCACGCACGCACGCACGCACGCACGCACGCACGCACGCACGCACGCACGCACGCACGCACGCACGCACGCACGCACACACACACACACACACACACTCACTCACTATGGGAGCGACTTGTATGTTGGATGCCCCTCCCTTTTTCTATAATAAACTCTTCAAATCATAACTTTTTATTCGTCTAAAATCTGAAATATTTTCCTACAAGTAGCCATAAATATGGCTTGAAAACTAAGAATCAATCAATGGGATATGAAAAGAATAAATAAAACAAAGGAATGCAAATATGCTACTTGTAATCATAGACTCCATAGAAGAAAAAAATATTTGGAGAAGATCGTGAAAGGAAATAAACCTTAAAATATGAGCTATAATGAGCATGAAGTGTAGATCCAAATGGATAATGCATCTCCAAATTCCTCCTCCCTTGGTTTCTCTAAAAATGTGCAAATAAGAAAATGAGAGAGGAAAAAGTGATTTCTTTGTGAGAGATACTTGATATAATCCTCTCTAGAAGGATTTCTAGGGTTTTTACATAAGTCGTATGATCTATGGCTTGGATTAAAATAATCCAAGGGTGGGAGATGGATGCTCCATCTCCCACCCAACTTAAATAAATTAAACTTGTTACTATAGTTACAAATGCAATTTATTAATAGAGAAATTAATTTAATTCTAGGCTTTATGGCTAAATTGTTATTTTAAATTAAATTTTTAGAGAGGATAAATGGATCAAGTAGATTAAATTAAGTTAAATGAGATTTAAATTAAATTATTAAATTTATAAATTGATCAAATTTGGAGATACGTTTAATTAAACAAACCTAACTTGAAAGTGAAAAATAATCGAGTTAATTTAATTTGTAAAAATTAAGTTAAATAAGATAATGTTGGAATTTTAATAGTTTATTGAGTTAAATTAATCTAGATGGATTAAATTTATTAAGAAAACTAAATTAAAAAATAGAGAAACTAAACTAATTGAGTAATCGAATTACATTTGGTGTATTATAACATTTTAGTGAATTAATTTAAATTAGAAGAAATTAAATTAATGGAGCCAAATAACTTTATTTAAATCTAGAGTGATTAAAATTTAGCTAAGTGGATTAATTGAACTAAGTGAAATTAAATAAATCAAGTGTGTTAACTTTAACGTGGAAAGATAAATTAAATGGTTTTAAACGATTAAAAATTATTATTTCAGAAGATCAAAATTGAGAAAATTAGTTAACTAGTGTGTTAAAATATTGTCAAAGGGCGTTTGAGATCTTGACCTTGGATTTTATATTAAACAACATTGAATTCAAAATGGTTATGGGAAATCACTTTGTTAAGTATTTAATTATTCTTAATAAACCATTGGATCCCTATTGTATGTGAATTTTTCTTTCGGTCATGTGGGATTGTTAGTGGGTCGCACCCTTAGTTTAGAAGCTTGACTTTAAAAATTCAAAGCATATAACCGTGTCCCACTTTTTGCAGGTTTTACTTTCAGCAAACTATATCCGACAACCAAAAATGACCAAACACATATTAAATGACCAAATATGTATTTTTAAGAGCTTATAAATACCAAGGTGTAGGCATCAAGAATTTACCTGATTCTTTAAATTTTTTCTAGTATTTTTAAATATTTATTTACTAGTCATATTTTACAATATTTTTGGCCGTAAAGTGGAACACACTTATATGCTTTAAGATCATGTTTCATTTCCATTTTGGCTCGTGAAAAGTGGGGAAATACATACACTCACTTACAACACTTGTGAAAGGAACCCGAGGCTCCCTAAATCTCACAAAGGCACATCCACAATCATTAGGAAGAAATATATACGGGTATGAAGCTTCTTACCAAGTCAAGGCATCAATCTATATCATCCACAAGCTCTCAAACATCCCTCTCCAATTATTTTAGTAAGATGCAAACTCATATCAAGCATTGTCAAAGAAGTTACCAAATATAGTTACATTTATTTAGATATCACATGATATGTGGAGAACGACATGGATTTCGAGGATTATTTTAAGTAGTTCCAACTTTAACGGTGCATGGGGTTCCCATAACCCAAATAATGTTTGGTTTGTAATGTTTACCATCAATGGTTAGGGTTTGAAATCATCTTCATAATTTTCATATAGATTCATAACATGATTAACAACTAGGGTTTGAGAGTGACAAACATTTCTAGGTTTGTGACAACCTTATAAAGTTATTGACATATAATCTATGAAATTCCAAGACTATACAAGGTAATGGAAAAGGTTGTATATAAATTCCTAGAATAAGTGTACAATCCTTCCCTATTAGTTTTTATTCATAGTTCCTAGAAGGAATCATAATTAGGTTCATATCTCCCTATTTTTGTAGTGTGCACTCTTAAAAGTTTTTGGATCCATCTATAAAAACTAATCCTCTTTTTTCAAGTTCATATTTTTTGCATACATTAGTTTCAACTATTAATGTGTTGTTTTTATATGACATAATTAATATTGTAAGCCAATTAATCATAATAACCTCCTATAGCTCCCCATACATTCTTTAGTTTACTTAATTCACTAATTCTTAGATTCCAAATAATCTAATAAGGGCGTAAACATTTTGGTGAACCTGACTTATGACTCAAGACTTTCTATGCTCTTCCTCTTTGTTTTTGGTGTTTTACCCATCTTCCTATTCTTCCTCATCAAGTTTTTATTTCCGATGTTCTATGATATTCACATCAAACCCATAATCCCACACACTCATACTTGGGTTTATAAAGGAAACCCCTTTGATCATCCTTCTTTTAATCCTACAAATGGGGTTCCTCATGTGTGGCCTTATTCCACTACTGGTATCTTTTTCAATGCCATCTTCATTATTATGTTAACCCTCTACAAGGTGAAGGCTCTAATAATAACCCTAATACTCACATTCATCATATACCCAAAGGTGAGGGAAAACACCTTACACTTTTTATAAGAGAATCCTTCTAATATTTATATTCTTATATATGCTACAAGAGATAAAAATTAAGCATGATTAATTTTCTCACATAGAGACATCTACTATTCCTCCCTCTACAATGCATACATACTTGGGGAAACTAATCTATTAATGCAAACTGTATTTATGCCTCTTCTTATAACCAATGTTGTTACTAAAAATCTTATATCTACTCCTAATTGTTCACATACTTCATCTAGTACACAAGATCTTGAAACACTTGTTCATACATTACAAGCTCAAATATTAAGATTATAGCAAGGTGCACTTTCCTCTTCTCATTTTATGTATCCAATGTATTTAATTCATAACCCACTTATACTCTAAGTAGGTTTTTACCCTTTATTATTAGTGTTGTTACTCTTAAACTCCCTATCTATAATGGAAAAGGGGATCCCACCAAACATATTTTATCATTTTATATGGATTTATTTGACTACACCTCTCAATACACCTTACTCACCAAGATATTCTCTATAAGTCTTAAGGAATTTTCACAAAAATGGTTCTACGATATCCCCACACATTCTACATGCCCATTTACTACTTTGGAAACTCAATTTTTGGAAAAATTATCTATCAACATTGGGGACAAAGTTTCTTATGCATAATTTTCTAAAATGTGACAAGGATCTAATTAACCTATCAAAAATTATGTCTTTTGATACAAGACCATGTTTACTAAGATGAGAAATCTCTTAGGTGATAATGAATTAAATACCTCTTTACACAATTCTTGCTTTCTTCTTTGCAAACATCATTCATATTTGAATTTTTTGATCTTTTGACCATCTCATCTATGTCACACCATCAAAGAAGATGAATATAATTTGTTACATATTAACAAACTCAAATATGTTGCTAACACTCCTACTAACACATCTAATTTCAAGTTTCCAAGAAAAAATAAATTCAAAGGCAAGAATAATGATACCAATGTTGTTTGTAAAGAAACTATCAATGTTACTTCTCAACCAAATAAGCTCTAACTTCATTCTACATGACGATAGTTTACTCACTTAACATGTTCCCCACACATTGTATTGAAAAAATTGCTTGAGTGTAATATCATAGCTCTCACTCCACCATTTGAGGTTGATGTGATTAATCCTTAAAGTAAAAGTTTCAATTCTAATGCTTATTGTAATTAGCATAGATGTATTAATCACCTCGCTAATCAATGGATAAAGTTTCATCATGTCATTAAAGATCTTATTGATTCAAAATCCATTAAATGGCAATATCCCATTGAATCTTATAAGCCAACCAAAAATAATACCAAATTGAAAATATTCAATGATTCGCCTCTTAAGCATGACATTAACAAATCTACTTCAGAAGTACATAACACTTATCATGTGGTTCCATCACCACCCTCTTATGATCATCCTTTGGATGCAATGATTGGCACTATCACTCATATGTTGTATCCTACATTGGTTATCAATTTAAATGACCCTAACATACATGGCACACTTGTTTCAGATATTATATCCATCCATATCTCTTTTAATCAAGTACCTATACATGGTGTTTTGGTTGATCCACATAATAAGGATAATGTATTCTCTCTCACGCTACTTCAATATCTTGGAATTTCTACACAAAATATCACATTTGATATTAATCCTCGCTATTTGTGTATCACTCTACCTATCACTATTAGATCTATCAATACATTAGTTTCATTTGTGTTTGTTGTTACTCTTAGTTCTAGTGCATTATGTTTATATCCCCCTTATCTACTTGTTCTTAGGGATATTCCATTGGTCATTCACCAATGTGTCAATTTTATTCATAATTAGCATCTTTTCATATTTAGAGATGTTCCTTTTGAGGATCCTCCAAATTTTCCTAGTCATTCTTCTATAGTCCCCATTCCTACCTTTAATGCATCTATAGGTAGGTCTTTGGTTTCATAAAATGTCCATAGTATCCCTACTACTCCATGATTCTTTCCTAGAACGTGATTCTACACGCTACCCCCAGTCATTCCATCCTCATAATTCTTCTAATAGGCCTTTAGATACACACACTTCCTCTCACACCTCTTGTTTTCCTAGGCCTTTGGATGCACACACTGCCTCTCATAACTCTAGCTCTCTTAGGTCTTTCGATAATCATTTGGTTACACACACTTCTTATCATGGCGCTATCTCTCTTAGGTCTCATGATAGGCCTTTAATTTCTCACATTATTTCTCACAATTATCACTCCTATAGGATATTGCGCTGGTACCCTGGTGCACATATTCCCTCCATGGTTTCTCATCGGTCTTCTAGTGTCCATAGTATGTCTTGGAATACTTATTATTATATTCATCTACACAATTCTTCTACCTCATACACCACCCATGCATCTACTTTATATCTTAGACATTTTTTTCCAAATATTACTAATATTGTACCACTTACATTTGAGTCACAATTGAGGCCTAATCCTCCGTCTTCCGTGATGATTCTCCACCTTTTCAGGAGGTTCTCATCAAATAGCTTTCATGCTACCCATCTTTCTTGTACATAGCTAAAAATTCAAAAATACAAAAACATTAACATGGTGATCTGAATTAATTTTGTAATTTGGTGGAAAACACACTAATGGTGGCATTTAATAAGTTATATAAATACATTCATAATAAAATAGCTATAATTGAAGAAGCAATGAACTATATTATAGAAATAAAATTGTAATTGTAAAATTAAAATAACTTTATTAGATATTTATACAAATTCATAAAAATCTATAGGATATATGTATACCAAATATCTTTACAATTGAGAATGAATGCAAAATGAGAAAACTCTATAGGAGAGATGTATGTTTAACACTTCTTTGCAAATGAAGATATATACAAATTGGAAAACTTTATATATGAGAGATGTATGCCTCCAAACTTGCAAACTTGCAACTTATGTCTACAAAAACTTTTAACTTTAAAAATCATGTCTTCATTCAAAACCATCTTATTTTTAGTGAAATATTTTTCAAGATGAAAATTAATAGGAATAGTAAATGAAGGGTTCTAAATGGAAGTTGAATGGTCATGAAAATAAGGGCTCTAAATAGAAGCCAAAATTCCATCAAATGAAGGGTTCCAAATGAAATTTGAAAGCTTCTCCTTTATATGTATAATATATGTAGACATTTGAGGTTAATTTGAATGGGAAAAAGATGACAAAATATGAATATTATATTATTATTTTAAAGTGTTACTTTTCGGGTCATATCTCCTAGCCCGTTGACCCAATTGGTGAACTATTGGATCCGTAGGAAATATGATAGAGTAAATTGAAAATAAAATATATGAAAATATACTATACTATCATCATAATATCTAAATCCCCAAAAATTATTTGAAGACCCTTAAAAATGAAAAATACCAAAGTTATCAAAACCTATTAAAATAGATTTCAAATCTTTCAAAAAATACTTTTATATAAATCTTTATTTGAATATTGAAATGGTTCAATCTTGATCCCAGATCTCATTTTTAATACATAGTTTAAAAATACAAAAACATTCATATATTTAAAAAAATAAAATTAGGACCTGTACACTTAGCTTGAGTTATTTTCACTTTACATTACACATGTTATTTTTCACTATGGATTTGATAGATAACATATATCTTTACTCTTTACACACATGTGTTTGTGTGGTATACTAATCTTGATTTAGGAAACACATAGAGAGGTAAATGATGACAAATGTTGTTCATCCCTTTACCCATAATTCTTATACATTTGGGGGAATCTATTATATACTACACATATGTGATATTGTTCTATTATATTTCCTTTATACTTACTCATTATGCCCGATTACATATATTTTGTACATTTTATATTTTTAGCTAACATGACTAACACATGTGTCTTGTGCAACATTGACACCCATTGCTTCACATTTCTTTATCTATATTAGTTTATAGAATTTAATCATATTCTAACACTCTTTTTTTCACACATGTTTGTTATGTGTGTTATGACGAGGGTCGTCAATCCTCGCCATTAATAATGTCAATCCGGGTTGGTGTCCAAAGGTTGTATGCATTAAGAGAAGAAAATATTGGAAAATAACTCCTTTAAACACAAACCAAACTTGCATAAAATAAATCACACTTATGAAACCGAAAGACACACTTATAGAAATAAAGTTTTCATGAAAGAAACACACTTGCACGAATTAAAAGGCACACTTGCATAAATGAAATTTGCATGAAAGAAACACACTTGCATGAATTAAAAGGAACACTTGCATAAATGAAATTTTCATGAAAGAAACACACTTGCATGAATTAAAAGGAACACTTGCATAAATGAAATTGCTGAATTAAAAATAAACATAATTGAATGAAACACCTGCAGTTTATAATAGATGAATTTTCACAATAAAAGAAAAACAATACAATGTAATGAATTAAAGATAAATGAATAAACATAAACATAAAAAAATAGATCCATCTTCCTTGGAATAATTGGCCAGCTCATTCCTTGGAAGTGGATTTAAATCATACTTCGAGATCTTAAAACTACAAAATATTGGAGAGGAAAGAATAGATCTTTATTTATTTGGAGAAAAGCATTACATATCTAAGTGTGGAAGGTTACATTTATAATTTATGCATCCAAACAACTCCTTATTTTAGGAAATACAATCTAATCTTATCTTTATTCCAATCCTAACAACTAAGATCTTCATCTCCACAAAATATGGAGAGAGATATATTATTGAAGTCAAATCTTATCTCACTTATTTTAGGAAGATTTACTCCCAAATCTTCTCCTTGCTTTTCGGTAACAAGAATCATAATGATTTTATTCCTCTACATTATTGGAAGAAGGATTTTCCTCAAAATATGATTTTTACCAAATACCTTTTTGAATTTTCCATTTGACTTTGTTGTTTTTTATTGTGGAACTTTTGACGCTTGTCAAATACGCTTTTTCCTCAGACTGCAGTTCACTAAAAGTTAGATTTCTCTTGATTGGTAAAACCTATAGAAAATATGAATGAGGTTTTTGTTAAAAAATTTCTATGAACAAAAAACTCTCTCATATTTTCCATTTGACTTTTCTATTTATGTTTATGGAACTTTTAGTGCTTGTCTGATACACTTTTCCTCGGAATGCAACTCACTAAAATTTATATATCTCTTCATTGGTAAAACCTGTAGAAAATATGAATGAGGTTTTTGTTAAACAAATTGATATGAATAAAACCTCTCTCATATTTCCCATTGAAATCTCTAAGTTTTCAAAATCTCTGAAAAGTTGTCATTCTGTTGATGCAAATTCTGGAACTAAAGCTCTCATTCATTTTATGCAAGTTTCAGAACTATATCTACAAGTTCCAGAACTAAATCTAATTTTTCCATGAATTGAAAATTCTAGAACTAAATATGCAAGTTCTAGAACTAAACCCGCAAGTTCCGTAACTAATTCTCGTGAGTTCCGAACTAACTCTGTGAGTTCCACAGCCTATAACTTTTGCGCATACGACCTTGGATTGAGATGATTCTTTTTTGAACTTGCATAATTTTTTGAGAGGAATTTGAATATGAAATCAGATATGATTTTAAATGTACTGTTCATGATAAATTACACTTTTCCCAATACTAACATTATCTTTCCTTTATGGCTTGCATACACAAGACTTTGCATCTTTTCCCAAATAATAAATAGGATTAGTCAACAAAATAGATAAAAAATATTTATAAAGAATGAACAAGATATATATCCTATATTATATCTTAAGAAAAATATAAGTTCCTAGATTACATTTAAATCCACTTTCAAAGGTAACTTGGAAGGACAAAATAATGGAAATTTATGGCCAATTTATGGCCTCATCATGTTACTACTTGTTTGTTTCATTGATTATGGCCTTAGTTCCTTGATTGTCTTTTGACACCGAGGGTGTCCCATAATTTGCATTTTCTACCTCTATTGTGTGCTCTTGTTTGTTGTTCTACATGATTAAATATCTTATGATGCCTTAGGTGTCTCATGTTTGTAGGATCTACACCTTTTGTGTGACACTATTTACATATCTATTGACTCTAACTTCTTTTTTTTTTGCACTTGTTTTCTTATACATGCCTTATTACTACTATTGTTATTGTCTCGACTATTTCTACTTATTGTTGTTAATTCTCTTGTTACACACCATGGCTGCCACCATGTGTAAAACCTTTCTTGTTGTAGTTGCACATTATTTAATGTGGCCACCTCTTCAACATCCTACACTCTTCTACATATTCTCAGACATCTACTATATGGGCACATGTCTATTCTTTTGAGTCACATGATTAACATGGTTCTTTACTCATGCCTAAAAAAAAGTAGCATTTATTTGAGTATATTCTACACTTATAGTAGACACCGAAATAATTATGGGGTAACATACATGTAAACACAAGCTACAAGTACTCGTAAACACATTTGAACATAGAAATCCAAAAAAATCGAGCAAAGTTCAAAAATCGTATAGTTTTGTCAACACCATACAAATTGTCCCGACCTTTTCACATGGTTTTACTAGGGGTAATTACATCAATTTAATCAACAACTTTATATTTTCACCTACATGTACATGTTTTTGGAAAAATTATATCTACTTCACTCAATTTAGATCAGTTATATGAGGCATGAAATAATTCACTCCTTGACTACATCTCTCAGTTTCTACTACAAATTTAGGAATCTTGGGGTTATGGGTCCCCTTTCTTCATCTTCATTTCAGTACATTACACTTTCTATTCAATTTTTATCTAGCTCTGTGGAACATGGGAAGTGCGTGAGGTTGCTCATTATATTTTATATAATTTTTCCTAATTTATAAAATTGAGGCTACATCCATATGCAAAGTGTGATATATGGGTTTACAAAAGGTATCAAAGAAACTAAGTTCTTCATAGGAAATAGTGCCTTTCATTTTCTATTTAAAAGTGAGGATATAAAATTTATTAAATGAATTTAATACATGGTCTTTTTCCTTCATGGGGTGCTTCAGTACTTCACTCTCTTTCTATCTCTATTTCATTTCCGTGTTGGGTTGTGTACACCTAACACTCCAAATCCCTCAACACAATTAGGGGCTAATCACCCCAATCCTTTGACAAGTTCAACTATCTAAATCTTCAAGTACATGAAAATTATAAGAGATTATCCCTCTAAAAAAATAGGTATATGTCTTCCTTGTTTACATCTCTTTATTTGATTTTTATGCAAATACATAATTTCATGTTACATTTTACATTTGAGTTAAAGTTCAATTATTTATTATGGACATTGACTACACTTTATGTTGTAGGTGTCATCATGGAGCATGCTAACACCAATCATAATAGGACTCCATAAAAAAATGTGAGTGAAGACAAAGTGTTTCTACACACTTAGTTATCTTTTCCTTTAAGTGTGTAATTTTCATTTCATACTTAAGGGGAAGGAAATGTAGACACTCAAATTTGGAAATTTACTCTTTGAAACTATTGGTTTTAACAATGTATTCTTGTTAAGATAGACAAAAACTTTCTATTCCCACTGAGTACATTATGAGGTATATTTTCTAGTTTGGTTATCCTTGCACATTGATATGTTGACAAATTTTGAAAGTACAATGCATAAAATCCAAATATTAAGTCAACCTAATGGGATTCAAACTTCAATTAACATGGTTTCCATCCCCGGGAAAGGTCATCTAGTTTACTTAGAAATTTATTTTCAGCCCTGAGCTATATGTATGGTTTTTGACTGACATATCCTCCATTTTTGCTTTCAATTCTAGATTCTCTGATGGGTCCTTTAATCCCTTCGGGTCACGCTTTCTTTAATAATTCAACTTTGAAACCCTATATAAAAAAATTAAATCCACCTCATTTGTTAACCTGGAAATCTTATGGCACTACATTGACAAATCACTTCTAACACTTGTAAAAGGTACCCAAGGCTCACTAAATATCACAAAGGCACATCCATAATCATTATGGAATCAATATCTATATGTTTGAATCTTCTTACTAGGTCAAGACATTAGTATCTCTCATCCACAAGAACTCAAACATCCCATCTCATTAATCGAATAATATCATGTAGGTTCCATTACATCCTTTAGTGTATCTCGATTCACTATTTCAAGACAGTAGTATCATTAATGTTTGAGGTTAATTAATCAAAATAATATCATGTATCTTCCATTACATCCTTTAGTGTACTTAATTCACTATTATATATTCCACATAATTTAATAAGGATGTAAATATATATACTATAAAATTTAAAACACAAGACGAAATATGGACTTATCCATACAGAGTGATACATAAAAGATATAGGTACAAAAAGTGAAGAATCTGGGAGTATTGAACATGATAATGCTTCAATTTTTAGATTGTGACTGGAAACTACCCTAGTATGGAATTGTAAAGAACTATCGGGATCAGTTCTAAGGCCTTAGACCTAATATAAGGCCTTGGACTTGTTTGGAGTGGGGTTCTGCAAATTTTTGTTCCCTTCAATTTTTGAAAATGTGTGTCATTTTCAAACCCTAAGTGTCTCACAGTCCCAAAACCATTTAAATAAGTTGAATCAAAATCAAACCCTAACCGTGGGTGGAAGACCCTATAAAAAGATAGCATTTGTGTTGAAATGAAATATATGCACTACTTACGTCATCACTACACTTAAGATACCTCAAATCCCATGTAGTTCTCCATCTATCATGTGATATATAATATATATATCTAACTAGTTGGAATCTTAAACCAATTTGACCATTTTAGATGATTTTTTTCTCTTGCTAAGACATTAAGTTGGGATCTTTGGATTTTTGGAAGTGAGGGAAGCATAACTCTTTGACTTAGTTGAGTTGTTTATAATTGTAGTAGTAGTGACTACCCTAATGGATGTTCATCAACTTTGGGAATATTTAGGGATTCTTAATTTCCTTTTGTATTAGTATTTGCAATGATATCTCATGAGAGTGCTAGGTAAATAAATTAAGTGATATAAATTTTATTACATAAGGTTTCAAAGTTAATTTTTTAAGGAAAGGTGACCTAGTGGAATAAAAGGATCCAATAAAGATAATAAAATTGAAAGAAAATGTGGAGAACCATAATTTCGTTAAATATGGACATTTTACTAAGAATCTAGATTTATAGTATTATTATTTTTGGTTTTATAATTGTTGAAATTGGATTCCTAAATTGCCATTATTGGTTTTTATCTAGTGTGATATCAGATTCCAATATGTTTATTATTGGTTTTAAGTAGTGTAATATCATATTCCAATATTTACACTATGTCATACAAGTATGTTCCTAATTCTATATTGATTTTATGAGAATGGGAATATACTCATTCTCAACACACTCATAGTATAACTATCTTACGAATTCTTTTTACGTGTATCTATTCTTATCCAAAATGTGCCCCCGCTCATTTTTTGTGGCTAACTCCTTCCATTCTCCCTCTCTTGTGCCTCAGTCACAATTTTTGCTTTTAGGCACTCAAAACCTTTAAGAAATGGTACCATTGGATAGAGCTCTTTCTCGCCTTTCTATAAAGGTAAAGTTTCCCTCCTAGCTCCATGTATTTTTGAAATTATGGCTCATGAGTTTTTGGGGAAATTTTACCCTTAAAGGCCCGCAGACCAATAAGATGCCGCCACGTGTCTAGGGAGCAATTTGAAAAATTTGGCTAAGTGTTGGCGCATGGAAAATTTTGAAGGAAGGGCCCGCGCCCAATAAGGACATGCCACGTGTCTTATGCAGCCAGAGGTGGCGGAGGTCGGAGGAAAACTTGGTTTTTTACCAAGTGTTTCACCAAAAATTTCAAAAGGTATGTTTTAGCCCGCTGCCCCCGCGTCCAATCAGCGCTTGCCACGTGTCACCGGAGCTCGGACCTGCGGAGCGCGGGAGGAAGTTGGGAACTTTTCCCAAAGTGTTGGCACAAAAGGAAATATTTGCCCCAAGGGCCCGCAGCCAATTATATGTCGCCACGTGTCCTGGAGAGGCGGGCAAGGGGGAATTTGGGAAATTTTCCCAAGGAAAAAATAAAGGAAAATTCAGAGAGGAAGGCCCACCCCCTTATTACGAGCCAATAGAATCTCGCCACGTGTCCAGAGGGCACCAAAAATCAAGGAAATTCCCGTAAGGAAATTTTGAAAGGTCAAACCCGCATCGAATGGGGTTTTGACACGTGTCCAGGTTGGAAATTATCGAGAGAGACCCATGAAAATTCGGGAAGGACAGGCCCACATCTAATTAGTGCTCACCACGTGTCCTCACCTCATCAACCTGGTGGGGGAATTTTGGAAAATTTTCCAAATGACCAAAAAGGTTAAAATTCAAATTTTTGCCCGCCGCTCGGTTTGGCCCTATTTTTCCCTAAATTTTCAAATGGCCATAACTTTCAATCAGAGCTCGGTTTTTCATGTTCTTTATATCAATGGAAAGATGGTGAAATTATCTACAAGATTACAAGGTCATGTTTGAATTTTGATGGATTTTGGAGAGATAAAATTGAAAAACACCTCTAGCACGTGGTCATGGACAGAAATGACGCGTTTCAACCACCGCTTTTAATGAAGAATGGCTCACATTCTCTCCCAAAGATGGTCGAAAATGTCGGGGATGGGTCCGTGAGGATACCCATGTTGTTTTGATGCATTTTTGTCAATGATTGAACCTCTCCCATGTTTTCCCATGTTTTCTCTCTCCGGGATCGCCCTTTGACTTTGAAAAACCTGATTTGGCTCATTTTCAAAGGGTCGAACATTTTTGTGTATTGCAGTCCCCTTTCTCACCTTGGAAGTGATTTTGGCGGAATATCATACCTTTTTAAGAATCGTAACTCATTTTTGCCTCTCGGGTGTTGTAATGCAAGTGATTTTGATGTTAAAATAACAATACAGGCTCTGTGATTAATTTTCCATCCTCTGTTGGTGTTGTTTGACTAATTTCTGATTCTTCATTATAGTTATTAGTTTGTGCATGATGTTTTGTTGCATTTTATGAATTGTGTCAATATGCGTAAGTAAAAATGCTTACCACTCCTTTGGTGTATCACCTATCAACATTAGTTTTAGTTTATCTGCATTATCTATCTCTGTCTCCTTTGGAATTTAGGGTAGGATTAGGAATATAGACCTCTGTAACTTGCAAGTGATAAATCTGACCAGAGGAATTGAGGAACCAGCCTCTAAACTAGAGATTCCTTTCTCATTTTGCAAGTCCCACACTTGGGGAAAGGATTCAATGTTGTGCAATCACAATGGATGCTAGTATGATCAAACTAGAAACCTGATCAACATCCAGGGGGTGCTGCTAATTTGCAACAACATTTTTGGCACACTCGATGGGACCTAGAAGTCTTCATCTTCATTACAACAAAATTGATGCGCATTTGTTGCAAGTTTCTTTCTTTAAAAGAGCTATAAATTTCACATCTGGCGACTCCAAGGAAGAAGAATCAACTGGTTTTAGCAGCGCAGACCTGAAAACTCATGAGAAGAATCACTACAATGTCAAGAGCTATAGAAGAAGAGGTGCTGTTTGAATATTTGCAATTATCTCCAAGAATAAGGCAAAGTGGGAGGAGAATCCAAAGGTCTCCATCTCCACCAAACAAAACTCTCTCAACTCCTCCACCTAGTAGGCCTTTCATTCAATCAACAAGGGTTCTAAGGCCAATCAGAATGGCACAAAACAACCCCTATGTCAATTTCACTAGAATCAGCCCACTTGCTCTCAATGCACAAAATCTAATCCCAGTTGTAGCATTGAAGAACATTCCATACTTCATTGGAGAAAATCAAACCACTTCTGGTGATCATGTCAAGGATATTGCTAACATTTGTGCAATCCATGAGATTAATGAGATGCAAGTTACTGTCAAATTACTGGCATCTTCATTTAAAGGGAAAAATTTACAATGGTTCAGGAGCCTTGCCTCAGGTTCTATTCAAAATTGGAATCAACTATGTATAGCCCTCCATGAGCAGTTTGGGGAAAAGGGAGACAACTTGTCCCTTTCAGAATAAACTGACAACTATCAAAAGAGCTCCCAATGAACAGTTGACTGATTTTAATTTCAGATTTCAAAGGACTTGGGAGAGAATTCCAGTGGTAGTCAGGCCAACAACAGAAGGTGCTTTTCTTTATTACCTTAAAGCTTTAAATTCTGATATTTCTATGTTAATTCAGTCCATGGGAGGCACAACTATCCCCATTGCTTATGGCATTGCCATTAGAGCTGAAAATTGTTTGATTCAAGCTGGCAAGCTAGCTCCTAGGCCTCCAATGCCATTATTTCCAAGTTTAGAGAACCAAAGTACTAGCCAAGTGCCTAATTTAGCTTCTATTCCCACTCCTAGAAATCAGAATTCAAGTGAAGCTTCCACTTCATCTTCTAGTGCCTCAAATGAACTTCAAGAAGTCATGAAGTAATTGCAAAATCTAGGTAATGAGCTGGTTACACTCAAGAGGCAGCAAGCTCAAGGTTTTAGACCTTCTTTCCAGCCCCAAGCTCAGCCTAACAGGCAGCCATATCAACCCCAAAGACCACCCAATCCAGTTGTAAATCTAAATCAAGCAAGGCCTCCTGCCAATAGACCATTTCAGCCCTATAATCTCAATGCTACATCTGCATCTAAAGCATTAGTGCCAGTACAAAACAATATGGCTCAAGAGTATGATTGGTGTTTCCCATGCAATGAACCTCATAACCAATCCATGTGCTTCAACGGTGCCTTGAATCAAGCATAAATGGTGACAACTGGTGTGGAGGGTGAAGGTAGTTAAAGAAATGACCAACAACAAGAAACATTCCAGCAAAGCAATCGGCTTCGAATGATACCACACTTGTAAACTGGAAGGCAGAATATTTTTGTGGCATGAACCAGACAGTTTCCCAAAGTGTTGTAGCCAACACAGGTCGAAGAGGAGAAATTTGGGTGAAGAGCATCCATTGGCTCCAAGTAATTCACAACCTCTTATCATTCCACAAAATATTGGCAAGCAAAATGCAATCCCAAGCACACAAGGATTGCCTAAAACAGTTCCTAGGCCAGCCCAAGTGCCAGTTGCTGCTGCCCATGCACAGGGAATGAATGTGTAGGCCAAGGGAAAGCAAAAGGATACTTCATCTCCATTCAATATCATTAATCGATGAAGAAGACAAATGTAAACATATCAATGTGGGAATCACTATTTATCCCTGTGCCAAAGAGATTTGCTACAAGTTGCCATGAAGGATGGTCAACTTCAAATCAGCAAGTCCAAATGCAAGAGAAGGTGCTCACAAATGTTGCCCACTGAGGGGAATCATGGAACCAAGGCCACAATCAAAGGGCTGAACCCATTGCAAAATTTCACATTGAGCCTTACACCCCAAGTCAGATAAATGCCAATTGTTCAAAGATTTGACCAAGAAGATCACCCAAGCACTAATGAAGCTGACACCAAGGTCGGAAGTATCCTAGATCTAACTCTTGATGAATGGGAAAACAAGGTGCATGCTTTTGATCCTTATCAAGAAATAGAAGAATCGAGTTAGGAGTCTATTGCATACATGAAGAAAATCAGCCTATCCCAAAGCATCACCAAGCTAGACCACAAGGATGACAATGAGGTATGGCGCTTGTTGTTTTTGATGGATCGAGGAGTAGACAAGGTGCAGGAGGTGGAGCTATGCTTGTTTCACCTCAAGGAGTTAAGTATTATTCAGCTTTTAGATTTCAGTTTGCATGCTCTAACAACACTGTTGAATATGAAGCCTTGGTGCAAGGACTACATTGGGCAATCAAGAGAGGAATAAAGAACTTGCAAGTCTTTGGTGATAGTGAGTTGATTGTCAACCAAGTCAAGGGGCAACATGCTGTCAAGAATGATCTACTCAAGTGCTACAAGAACAGGGTGTGGGACCTCATTGAAGATTTTGAGGGTTTTGGCATCAAATCCATTCCTAGGAAAGAGAACCAAGCTGCTGACAGGCTTGCAGCAGTTGGGGCAGCCTTTGACGTTGTTGAAAGCATTCAAAAGGACAAGGTACAACCAAACATCCATGTGATTGTGAGGCCTTCAGTGCCGGACAACAATGTAAGTTGGCAAGTATTTGAAAATGATCAGCAAATCATCCATTTCTTACAAGAAGAGGATGAGTTCTCAGCCAAAAATCAGGAAAAGTTGGAGCAGCAGTATGGTGACCAGGTGTTGCAGCTGAGAACCAACAAACTACCAAAGGGGATTATTACTTTGGAGTCCATTTTCAATCCTAATGATCAGTTTAGGAAGGAGAAAGCAAACATCCAAGTGAAGGGAGAAGATTCAGTGTCCATCTCGGTGGAAGAAGGCAAATCACTCCAAGTTGGCAAGATGACAACTGAGCAAGAAAGGTATGAGTTCATACAACTTTGTCAAGAATTCCCTGATGTGTTTGCTTGGAGCTATGAAGATTTGAAAGGTTTCAATCCCGAGTTAGCTCAACACACCATTGAATTGGATCCAAATACTAAGCCCATTAGGCAGAAGCAAAGGCCAGTCAACCCCCACATGGAGCCTCTCATGAGGAAAGAATTGAATAAGTTGATAGAATCAAGAATCATATTCCCTATCAAGCATTCTAGTTGGGTTTCCAACTTGGTTCCAGTCAGAAAGAAGAGTGGGGAAATCAGATTGTGTGTTGACTTCAGAGATTTGAATAGAGCATCTCTCAAGGATCATTACCCACTACCTTCCATGGAGTAGATTTTGCAAGTTGTTGCTGGCTCCGAAAGGTTTTCACTACTTGATGGCTATTTAGGGTACAATCAGATTATGGTGAAGGAAGAGGATCAGTTCAAGATAGCCTTTACAACCAAATGGGGAACTTATGCATACAGGAAAATGCCATTTGGGCTGTCCAACACCAGAGCTACCTTCTAAAGAGCAATGGACATGGCGTTCAAAGGTTTGATTAACAACATAGTGTTGATATATCTTGATGATATCACTATTTTTTCAAAAAATACAGTAGACCACCTCTCTCATTTGAGACAAGTGTTCCAAAGGTGCAGAAGATTTGGAGTCTCCTTGAATCCTAAAAAATATATTTTCTTAGCTCATGAAGGAAAGCTCCTTGGTCACATTGTCTCCAAAGAAGGATTAGCAATTGATCCAGAAAGAGTTGAAGCCATAAGAGCACTACCATTCCCAAGCCACAAGAAGGCCCTCCAGAGTTTCTTGGGGAGAATAAATTTTGTCAGAGGTTTGTCCCAAATTTTGTAGCCCTTGTCAAGCCCATCACCAAGATGTTAAAGAAAAGCATGGCTTTCAAATGGATAGCGGAAGGCAAGGAGAGTTTTGAAGCAATCAAAGAAGCCATCTCTCATCAACCAAGATTTCTCCAAGGATTTCATCCTCTATGCATTTGGGGTGATGATACTATCTCCTGTAATTTTGCTATAGCAGAACAAGGACAATGATGAGCAGCCAATTGCTTTCTTCACCAAAGCCCTGGAGGACTATGAGGTGAGATATTCTTTCATTGAGAAGCATGTTCTTGCAGCAAGAATCGGAGCTTGAAGAAATTCAAGCATCTAGTTTCAAACAATAAGGTCCAATTGTTGGTTTCTCATGCGGGAGTTAAGGACTTCCTCCTCAACAAAGACTTGAATGAAAAGAGAGCAGGTTGGATTACTCGTGTCATGGAGTATGACATAGAGATCAAGCTCACCAAGTTGGTCAAAGGAAAAGGATTGTGTGAGCAACTAGTTTTGAGCAAACAAGAGGAAGCATGCAAGGAAAAGGAGGTTGTTTTGGCGTTGCAAGATAGCCATGAGCAAGGAAGCACTCAAGAGGAGAATGATGGTGTCCCCACTCCTTGTTGGACCCAAGGTATAATGCACTTCCTAAGCACAGGTCTATGTCCTCCAGAGATGAATAAGACCCAAAGAAGACATTTCAGATTCGCAGCTGTCCCATATGCCCTTGTTGATGGTGTTCTGTTCAAAAGAGATGTGAATGGAGTACTGCTAAGATGCATTGGCACAAATCAGATTCATAGGGTGTTGGAAGAGTTCCATGGTGGACCAGCTGGTGGTCATTTTGCACCAAGAGTGACAGCTCTAAAAATCATGAGGGCTGGCTATTATTGGCCTAAGATTTTCAATGATTGTTATGCATAGATCAAGAGATGCAAGAATTGTGCATTATTCAGAGGTAAAGAGAGGCTAGCTGCCCTTCCATTGCATCCAATTTCAGTTAACTAGCCATTCATGCAATGGGGTTTAGACTTCATTGGGGTCATCAATCCCAATTCAAGCCAAGGGCACAATTGGATTTTAACAGCCACAGATTACTTCACTAAGTGGACTGAGGCAGTAGCACTCAAGGAAGCAAATGAAGCTAGTATCCTAGACTTCTATGAGGAAATAGTAACCAGGTTTGGCATACCAGCTATAATAATATCAGATAATGCATTGGCATTCATTGGATCCAAAGTGACTGAATGGGCTGTCAAGAATGGGATCTACCTAAGTAATTCATCAAAATATTACCCCAGGGGTAATGGCCAGCCGAGTCTACAAACAATAACTTGTTGAGAATCATTAGGACTCTTGATGAAAATCAGAGGTCTTGGCATACTAAATTGAAATCAGCTTTATGGGCCGATAGGATAGCTCCCAAGAGATCTACAGGTAACTCTCCATTTAAGCTTGTTTATGGGAGAGAGACAATTTTGCCCATGTCACTTGAGTTGCCAACATGAAACTCATGAAACATTGGAGTTGTTGGAGTTTGAACCCATGAAAGTCAGATATGTAGAATTGATGGAGCTCCAAGAAATCAGAATCAAGCATCCCAAGCAATGGAGAAGGATCAGGCTTTGATAAAGAAGACCTTTGATAGAAAGGCCAAGAATAGATCCTTCCAAGTTGGAGATCTAGTGTTAAAATGGGATACAGATAGAGCAAAACCGAGGAGGCATTCAAAATTTGATGCCATTTGGAGTGGTCCATACATGGTCACAAGGTGTAAGGACAACAATGCTTTCCAATTGTCTTCATTGGATGGCGAAGAACTGCAGATTCCAGTCAATGGGATCCATCTAAAGCATTGCTACTAAAGGGAAATTCTCCACCTTGTAAATATTAGCTTAGGTTTTCATTCCTCCAAGTGCTTGTGCACATTATTTTGCTGTAGGTTAGTTTTGCTTTCCCTAAGTGCTTTGGCACATGTGGTTGCTGTTCCTGGGAATGTGTTTGCAGGCCTTGCTCCATCAAGTGATATTCCATGTTCCTCTTTGCAACGTTCTAGTCAGTTGGGGTATCAGATAGAAAATCAGGTGACTCCATGCCCAATGGATTACTTCCGGCAACTGGTAACTTCATCCAGCAGGTAGATGACCCCTATGAGTCTCCAAAATTGTTATCCAAAATGTGCCCCTGCTCATTTTTTGTGGCTAACTCCTTCCATTCTCCCCTCTCTTGTGCCTTAGTCATAATTTTTTGGTTTTTAGGCACTCAAAACCTTCTAGAAATGGAACCATTGGATAGATCTCTTTCTCAGATTTCCAGAAAGGTAAAGTTTTCCTCCTAACTCCATGTATTTTTGAAGTTATGGCTCGGTGGAGTTTTTTTGGGAAATTTTACCCTTAAAAGCCCGCACCAATAAGATGCCGCCTCCCGTCTGTGGGAGAAATTTGAAAAATTTGGCTAAGTTTTGGCACATGAAAATTTTTGAAGGAAGGGCCCATGCCCAATAAGGACATGCCACGTGTCTTATGTAGCCGGAGGTGGCAGAGGTCGGAGGAAAACTTGGTTTTTACCAAGTGTTTCACCAAAAATTTCAAAAGGTATGTTTTAGCTCGCTGCCCCCGTGTCCAATCAGTGCTTGCCACGTGTCACCTGAGCTTGGGCTGCGAAGCACGGGAGGAAGTTGGGAACTTTTCCCAAAGTGTTGGCACAAAAGGAAATATTTTCCCCAAGGGTTCGCAGACCAATTATATGTCGCCACGTGTCCTGGAGAGGTGGGGTAAGGGGGGAATTTGGGAAATTTTCCCAAGGAAAAATAAAGGAAAATTCAGAGAGGAAGGCCCGCCCCCCTTATTGCGAGCCAAGAGAATCTCACCATCTGTCCAGAGGGTGCCAAAAATCATGGAAATGCCATGCAAGGAAATTTTGAAACCGCATCGAATGGGGTTTTGACATGTGTTCAGGTCGGAAATTATCAGAGAGACCCGCGGAAAATTTAGGAAGGACAGGCCCGCATCCAATCAACGCTCGCCACGTGTCCTCACCTCATCATCTTGGTGGGGGAATTTTGGAAAATCTTCCAAATGACCAAAAAGGTAAAAATTCAAATTTTTTGCCCGCCGCCCGATTTGGCCCTGTTTTGCCCTAAATTTTCAAATGGCCATAACTTTCGATCCAGAGCTCGGTTTTTCATGTTCTTTATATCAATGGAAAGATGGTGAAATTATCTACAAGATTACAAGGTCATTTTTGCATTTTGATGGAGTTTGGAGAGAGAAAATCAAAAACACCTCTGGCACGTGGTCATGGACAGAAATGATATTTCAACCACCGTTTTTAATGAAGAATGGCTCGCATTTCTCTCCGGCAAAGATGGTCGAAAATGTCGGGGGATGGGTCTGTAAGGATGCCCATGTTGTTTTGATGTGTTTTGGTCAATTATTGAACCTCTCTCATGTTTTCTCGTGTTTCTCTCTCCTAGGCTTGTCCTTGCACCGAAAAAGCCGATTTGGCTCATTTTCAAAGGGTCAAACATTTTTGTGTATTACAGTCCCCTTTCTCACCTTGGAAGTAATTTTGGTGGAATATCGACCTTTTCTAAGAACTGCAACTCATTTTTGTCTCTCAGATGTTGTAATGTAAGTGATTTTGATGTTAAAATAACAATATAGGCCCTGTGATTAATTTTCCATCCTCTGCTGGTGTTGTTTGACTAATTTCGATTCTTCATTACAGTTATCAGTTTGTGCATGATGTTTTGTTGCATTTTATGAATTGTGTCAATCTACAGAAGTAAAAAATGCTTACCACTCATTTGGTGTATCACCTATCAGCATTAGTTTTAGTTTATCTGCATTCTCTATCTCTGTCTCCTTTGGAATTTAGGGTAGGATTAGGAATATAGACCTCTGCAACTTGCAAGTGATAAATCTGACCAGAGGAATTGAGGAACCAGCCTCTAAACTAGATATTCTTTTCTCATTTTTCAAGTCCCACACTTGGGGAAATGATTCAATGTTGTGCAATCACACTTTGGATGCTAGTATGATCAAACTAGAAACTTGATCAACATCCAGGGGTGCCGCTGATTTGCAACAACATCTATTTTATCTCAATTATTTTTCTATGATTCATATATGAGGCATTTTGATCCATTTTAAAAATTAAAACAATGTGATATGGGTACATGTTATATGAAATAAGACACAACTATTGAGTCTATGAGAATGTACATATGCCCATTCTCATCACACTCATGGTACAATTATGTTTCCAATTGTTTTTATGTGTATCAAATTTATATTTATTCTTCTTCTATAATTCATATATGAGGGATTTTGACCTATTTTGAAAATTTATATCTTGGCAGATAATAAGTGAAACATTCTTGTTGAGAGAAATAAATGTTAGAGTAGGTATTTACCTTTTCTCATGTTCACCTAGTTACTTTATTTACCTTTATTGTATTTATCCTCACCCAATTACGTGTGTGGATATTTATTTTATTCTATTTAGATATTAGGAGATATTATCTAAGTTTTTAGGTATAGTTATTTCCTTGATATATGGTATTGACTAGATCTTTGATTACTAGTTCTTTCCTAAATCTATGGTCTTGACTAGTTCTTTAATGACTAGTTCTTTCCTTAATTTGTGGCTTGATCCAAGACCTCGACGGTTCTTAGATTGATATTCGTTTCCTATATGAGTAAGGCTCATTCTCATTGTATTTAATTGAGTTCCATAATAATATATGATATTATTGTTCATTTGTTTGCAGAGGTTTATATAAAGTTATTCGGCAAATTACTTTCATCTTATTAAGTGTGGTGTTAAATTAGCATCTGAGTTCTTTGTGGCTTGGTATGATCTGTTTATCATTGCTTCTATGGTATCGAGTTAGAGATTGTTGTTGACAGCTGTCTGTAAATTTTATTTTCTAAATAATGTTTTTTGTCTATTCATATATTCGGGATTTGTTGGTATTTTTTTGGTGTGTGTGTTTTTTATACAAAAAGAGCCTTCCATCAGATCTAAAAGGTGGTAAAACCCTACTATCAAATTTAAACTTGACCATTTCTTGAGGAAATAATTTTTTGGGTATTTTTGCTATTGAGAGGCACTTTGCTGGTCCACTTTGGAATCCGTGTCGATGAAGTAGAAAACCATACAAATTAATTTTTGGTTTTTGAGATCCAAAGTCGGCATTTTTCTTCTTAAATGCGGAAACATTTCTAGTTGGTGGGGAACAATAATTTTGTAGAGGGACGTGTTTTTCCCTTTTTGGAAGGTTGTGCAGTTAATGTGCATGTTTTATCATTTTGATAAATTTAACAGACTATTATTCACAGTTCAAAACACCCCAAAATAGTAAGAAGTGCAAACACCCATTGAAATCCTTAGCCCATAGTCATATGGTATAGTCATATGAGGTATTAAGCTTGTGATTCCTACTAGTAGGTGTTTAACTCCTTCCCCTTTCATTTTATTTTGTGGTGTAGGCAATAACATTTTATTTTGTTTTAGTGGCAACTAAAATAAATACTAGAGCATAAAATTGAAAATCTTGTATCTTTTTATAGATAACTTAGATTTGAGTGTCATTTTTACAAAATTCCTTGTTTTTAGTGCTTAATCCATTGGAACTATTTATTTTGAAAAATTAACTATAATTATAAAGTGTCATATTGTAACACACATTCAATTATAAAGTGCCACAATTTGGGGGAATCTTGATGCATTGCTTGGTTCTTGCATTTTTTTGGGTGATTTTTGAAAATGAAGTCTTAATCTACTTCTACATTAAATCATGTTGAATCATTAACAAAACATAATTACCACACATGGAAACCAATAATGAAAAAAATTATTAAGAGGAAAGGATTATGGGCTTTAACTTCTTCGGAACAACCAATGTTCATTAGAGAATATGAGAAATTTTAGTTCCAATGCAAATTTGATGATTGTTTGGGTTTGATAAGAACTTATGTAAGTGACAATATTTAGTTTCATTTAGAAAAATGCGACTCTCCTTTCAAAATATGGGAGAAATTGGAGGGCTTATTTAGTAATTTGGATCACATGAGAGCCATGCAACTTGTACTTGAGATCACCTCAATTAATCCTAAAGATTTTCCATCAATTATAGACTATCTTTCCAAGTTCAAGCATTTGTTGACACATTTGAAGTGGAGTGGAAGATATAAGAAAGATGAAGAGTGTGTTTAATTAATTCTATCCAAGTTGAGAGGACCATTCTAAATATTTTCTTCTACCTTTTTCTCTAGCATGGATGACTTAGGAAACACATTCAAAATGTTTGAATTAGAGACATTTTTGAAAGACTTACTATGGAAGAATATAAATTGTCTAACCTCGAGTCTTCCACCTCTCAAAAGGCATTAGTTGCATCTAATCCTAAGGGAAAGGGAAAACCAAAAAGTAAAACCAAATCCACCCCTTCTCCATCCCAAAGTGCTCCTAAACCCAAAGAAAACAAATTTAAACCTAAAGATTATTCTAAATCCAAGAATAAGTTTAGCCTTTCATTCTCATTTTGTGGGGGTATTGGCCATGAAGAACATAGGTGTTATAAGATAATGAAATACTTAGAGGATGTAGTTAATAAATAAAAAATTTCTATCTCCACTCCACCTCCTTTTACTCAACATGGAAAAGAACTTAATGTTGTTGGGAGATCTCAGTCACCACTTATAGATAGTTGGGTTATAGATTCTGGTGCTTCTCATCACATGCCCTCTTCCAAGGATTATTTTTATCTCTAGGTTGGAGTTCTACTTCCAAAATTGAGGTTAGAGTTTCTTCCTTTCTTTATGTTAAAGGAAAAGGTGACATATACCTTGATCGTGGCAAGTATCCAAGATGCACTATATGTTCCTAACATCACTACAACTTTGTTTTCTGTATATAAAATTTGTCATTCTAATCAAGGAAAAATATGAATTTTACACCACATGGAGCATAAGTATATATTTTTGGATCCTTAGTCACTTGTTTCTCAAGGTATTGTTGATCATAGTTCTAGACTATATAACTTTGAGGGTTTTGATGACACTTCCTCTATAGGGACAAGATTGGTTTCTCATGAATATTTAGAGAGTAAGCTTTGGCGTGAGAGATTTAGACATCTCAATTAAATATATTTGAAGGATTTGAGCACTCATAGTATGGTTAATGGTCTTCCTAGAGTTTCTTGTCTATGGGAATTTTTCCTTGGTTTTGCATCGTGGAAACAACACCAAGATCCATTTCCCTAAGAATTTATCCAAGAGAGGTTCTTCACCACTTGAGCTTGTTCATAGTGACTTGATGGTTTTTCCTACCCCCTTTTTCAATGGAGAAAAGTATGCACTTAACTTTATTGATAATTTCTCGAGGCATACTTGGGTTTATTTTCTGAAGTAAAAAAGTAATATCTTTTCACACTTCAAATTCTTCAAGGCTTTGGTCGAGAAACAATATTCTAAATGCATAAAGAACCTTCGCATTGATAATGGAGGGGAATAATTCATAAATGAGTTTTCTAAATTTTTGGAAAATCATGACATTACTCACCAACATTTTTTCCTCATAGTCCACAATAGAATGGCTTAGTAGAATGGAAGAATCAAAAATTGAAGGAAATGGATAACTGCATGATGCATTTTAGATATTTACCTCCTATCTACTAGGAAGAAGAAATTAATTTTGCTAACTGCATATAAAATTGCACACCCCGCAGAGTACTTGAGCATTTGATTCCAGAGGAAGCTTGGTCCAACACGAAGCCAGATGTCTCATTTTTTCGAGTCTTTGGGAGCCATGTTTGGGACTTTGTGCCTAAGGATTAAAGTACAGCCTTGGATAAGAAGAGTAAACCCTTGATATTTGTAGGTTATTGTGAGGACATGAGATCTTATCGACTTTTAGATCTTGATACTCATGAGGTTTTTTTCGAACACATGTTCAATTTGATGAGCACTTCACACCTCATGATTCTTCATCTTCTTCCATGCCTACTTCTTATTTATCTCATCTTGAGGATCCTTTCTTTGAGGAGGATGATGAGGAGGTTATAGATGTCAACGATGATCTTATTCCCACTAATATTATCACTATGCCTAAGTGGGATCGTACTATAGTTTCTACGGAAGCACCTTTCATACAAGATCTTCTACCCACTAGACATCATCACACACATTCTACAGGTTCTTTACTTTTGTGTTAGGTAGTTTCGAGGATCCATGGTCTTTTAATGTGCTCATGGGATACGGGAGTGAGATGATGCAATGACAAATTTGAGTATTATTCTTTGATGAATAATCATACTTGGGATTTGGTATCTCTTCCTAAAGGAAGAAATATGGTTAGGTGTAATTAGGTATACCACACCAAATACGTAGTTGATGGGTCCATTGACAAGTATAAATATCATCTTGCTGCAAAAGGTTTTTAACAAGTTCAAGGTATTGGTTACTTTGAGACTTTTTCACCCATTGCTAAGATGGATTATGTATGCCTTGTACTTGCTATTTTTGAATCACAGAGGTGGTCCGTATACCAAATAGACGTGAAGAGATCCTTTGTAGATGGATATTTATAAGAGGAAATATACATGGAGTAACTTGCTATATTTTTTCAAGATTCTTCTCTTGTTTCTAGACTCAAGGTTTCTCTATGGTCTCAAACAAGCCCCTCGGGATTTGTATGAGAGGATGGATTATTTTCTTCTATCTACTAGTTTTGTTCATTGCCATTCTGATCATATAATATATCTCTAGCATGTTGGCGAGGATATTGTGATACTTGTCTTGTATGTTGATGATCAATTACTCACTCGAAAAATCTTCTACCCACATTCGGAGGGATGTTTCTACACGTTTGACATGACATGACAGATCTTTGGTTATTGCATTATTTCCTTAGATTACATATTTCTCGAGATAGATTCAAGGATTCATTTGAGTTACAAAATTACACCCATGATCTTCTCGCAAAGTGCTTTGATATGGTTAATTACAAGCCAAGTCCATCTCCTTTTCATTCTATGGTTACTCTTACTTCCACATGTACCACTCCACTTTTTGATCCTACATTATATAGGAAGTTGGTTGGAAGTCTCATGTACTTGACTCATACTTGCCATGATATTTCATTTGCAGGAGGTCTTGTATCTTAGTTTTCATATTCTCCTCATAGTAGTCACCGACAAGATTCTAAAAGGATTTTGTGCTATTTGTAGGGAACTTCCCACTTTGTACTACACTACACTAGGGGTTTCTACTCGAGTTAGTTAGATATACAAATTTAGATTGAGTAGGTTTTATTGTTGACATGTATTCCACTTCTGGCTATATTTTTGTCTTGGTTCTTCTCCAATTGCTTAGGTGTGCAAAAAGTAACAAGTTATTGCACTTTCATCTTCAGAGGTAGAGTACAACAGTTATAGTGAGTCATCGATTCTTTGTCTTTTGATTATTTACATAGTTTGGATTCCCATAGGATTCACTTATTGTACTTTGGTGTGACAACCAAAGTGTAATTCACATTTCATAACCCTGTTGAGCACCAGCGGACCAAGCATATTGAGATACACATACACTTCATTCGTCAACACATTTAGGATGGATTTATTTTCTTAGGGTACATTCCTACTCAATAGTAGGTTGTAGACATCTTTAGGAAACCTTTTACATCACATCACTACCTTGAGTTGTGTGGCACGCTAGGGGTTTCAGAAGTTGTTCTTGGGAGGTGTTCATGAGAACATCTTACATCTTCTTCTTCTTTCTCTTTCCTACTTCTGGTTCAATATTTTTTCATGGATATATTATATATGAGTACCTAATCAGGCCCATTTTTGCAACTCATACCGTGGATATGCCAATTTTATTTTGGGCCCCTAGCTTCACTTGAGGGGGGGTGTTAGATTAGGTATTTACCTTCGCTCATGTTCACTTAGGTAATTTATTTACCTTTAATGTATTTATCCTCACCCACTTATATGTGTGGATATTTATTTTATTTTATTTAGATATTACGGATACATTATCTAATTTGTTAGGTATAGTTCTTTCCTTGATCTATGGTATTGACTAGTTCTTTCCTAAATCTATGGTCTTGACTAGTTGTTTGATGGTTATTTCTTTTCTTTATTTATGGCTTGATCTATGACCTTGACTGGTTCTTAGATTGATATTCCTTTTCTATATAATAAAGTCCCATTCTCATTGTATTTCATTGAGTTTCATAATAATATATGATATTATTGCTCATTTGTTTGCAAAGGTTTATCTAAAGTTATTCGGAAAATTACTTTCATCTTATTGAGTGTGGTGTTTAGTTATCATATGAGTTCTTCGTGGCTTGGTATGATTTTTTTATCGTTCTTTTTATCAAATAATATATTTTGACACTCTAAATACTATAGTTTTGCATTCAAGAATTAGGGGATTCTAGGCATATAATTTAGTATCTAGACTTCAGAAAGGTTTGCATTTTATAAAGTTATTAGAATAATTAAAAATAAGTTATCTAGACTTATGCACATAGCTTTAGGAAAAGACCATATAATTTTGTGGTTGTAATGAATGCATAAATCAATTCATTACATAACATGAATTTTTGAAATGAGTTCCTTGTAAATCACATCCATGTCCCTTTAAATCACAAGATCCAACTCCTTGTAAACTTAGAGCATAATTAAGGATTTTTTTCAAATTATATTAATTACATGGTGGAATTTATATTATTAATAATACATTAATAAGATGCAAGAGTTCCATAAGAAACACAATGTTATATAGAATTATATTATGGAAAAATCTTCCAAAGTAATATAATACTCAATCTTTCATTTAATTATCAAATAATAGTACAACTATAAAGTTTTATAGGACCAAGGTTTGGAATATTTTTTTAAAAACCCACATCCGGGCCAAGATGATTTCACATATAAATTTATAAACTTCAATAGTTTCTCCAAGTCAACATTTCTTATCCTGTTCAAGTAGTTCAAGGTATGATTTAATGGCCACGTGTCCTTTATCGGGTATCTTTATGTATCCACTTTTCATTTTTTTTTTTGGTGTCCATGCCTAGATGATGTTATCCACATCGATATCTGCTTTAGGTTCATCTAAGATGGTCCATGTTTTATTTATCTTTAAACAATCCCGATATAATGTTGTACCTTCTCCTCTCCTTGTAGGTTTCCAATATTGAACTCTCAACTTTTTATTTACATCATTTCCTTCCTGTTGAAACAAAATATCCCCATCAATATCTTTTTATTATCACTTTCTATTCATATAAGTAACATGTTTCCCTTGAACACATCCTTCAAAGATCGAATTCTCCGTTAGATCTTCCTCAAACAGCCCAATGTAATTATGTAGTTGATCACTATGTACAAGGTGCAGACCATCCAGTTAAGTACTCCCTTGCTTAATCATAAGGGAAATTCTTGTTTCATTGAAAAGAAAAGGTTTTATTAGCCAAACTATTGATTAATTAGGTTGTAGCAATTTGAGAAATCGAGAATGACATATTTATCACTTTTTCTATCCATACGTAAAAATTTAAAGGACCTAGTTACCTCTCTCCCTTAATTTTATAATCTTATAGCACACGAGTTATAAAACCCATGGCCATGTCATCGTCTCTGCTACAACATTTTTTTGATAATGACATTATCTATGACAAAATATATTCTATGTTTAGAACTCCGTATTGATGGCTTTTCAAAGTGTCATCACTACAATCTCCATCACTCTCAACATTGTAATCCTCCAACCCACTAAAAATATTTTCTCTACCAAAATTGGGGGAATGGATGAATATGCATGCTTTGACACTTCACTCTCTTCCCAAGCAATGTAGTATCCTTTATTCCCAACATCTGCCAAGGTTTCAAATTCATCAACTGAGAAAGAAAATTTTACTCTTCCATCCAATACTATGTTAACACTGAAAACCACAAATCCTCTTCCCACATATTTGCAATGTAGTGTCTTCCTACTTGGATATACTCTTCCCTCTGCAACTTTGGTTCCTTTTGAAAGCAGTTCCACATGATCATCCTCTACAAATGAAAAATACTTTGCTACTATAAAAACATAAAATACAAAGTTTGTGAGATGATGGAAAATATCTTAAATCATTTATTAAAATAAATTTAAAAATTATCGTGTATGTACAACCAAAAGTCTATGAATACACATAAAACATGACCCGTGAACTTCTATAATTCAATAAGGTTTGGAAATACTTCAAAATTATGCATATAATTTAGAAATATTTATAACACGATTTCCAAACTATTATTGAACTTGACTCAATTGATTTTAAATGATGAGAAATAAATAAAGGCTACATTTCCATTTGTTAATCGCTTCATCCAAATATAGGTTAAATAGATGAGGATGAATTTAAATGATGAGCAATAAATAAATAGTGGTTAAATATGAGTTAATTAGAAACTTGATTGATAACCACTTCATCCAAATATATTCATCATATTAACATAACATATATTACTTGTAGTTATATATGTAGCTTAGTTGCAGGGATATATATCCTTGTTTTGCTTTTTATTAGTAGCTTCTCTTTTTGACTACCGTTGGGCTTTTTCTAATATCCGGATTTAGATCTTTTTTCTCATTTTCATGTTGATCTGGTTGTTGAGCCTTTTTGCTACAAAGTATAGTCCCTTTCAAACTATTTGCCTTTAATAAAAAAGCATAACATATATTACTTTTGTGAAAATTCTTCATACTTCCCATATTCCTTGACTATGAGAGTGGGAATCTGTCCATTTTAAACATTCTCATGAAATGATGTAATTGTCATTCATTCTTTATGTTTTGCATAGGAAAATTTTTCTTTCTTTCTATATTGAGTTTATGAGAATCGGCATATGACCATTCTCATCACAATGATAAAAATAATTTTTTTATATGAGAAATGGCATATGCCCATTCTCATCACAATCATAAAAATCTTTATTTATATGAGAATGAGAATATGTATATTATAACCATTATACCTCATTGAAGCAATCTTGAACTTAATCATTTTTATATCACTATAAAGAATGTGGGAATGGGAAACTATCCATTCTAAAAATATATATTACCTCTATTTATCTTCTATGATTCTTATATGAGAATGGGCATATGCCCATTCAATACAAGATAAAAATGTTTATTTGTATGAGAATAAACATATGCCCATTATGTCTATGTGTATTTTTATTGTATGATTCTTATATGAGAATGGGCATATGCCCTTTCAATACAAGATAAAAAAATGTTTGTTTGTATGAGAATGGACATATGTCCATTCGTCTATGTGTATTGCCTCATTTTCATTGTTCTTGTTACTCACTTTTTCAACCATTAATAAAAAAATTTCTCAAAAAGGAATAAAAACTAATTTCTCTAAATGTTCTTCCAAGGTACCATCTCATTATTTAGAACATCTAATATAAACCTCTGATGTGAGTATTATAAGTTATATAATTTTTATCATTTTCACATCCATATTATAGTATGAGTAATAGAAGAAATTTCTTGTCATTTTAGCACTTCTATAGTAATCATATCTAACTCCACAATACAAGATGCTAGTGGAGAGATAAAATTTACTTACTTAGTCTTTGATTAAGAATGGGAAGTTTCCCATTCTCTCATACAAACATACATTTTTTTCATCTTATCTTGAATACAATGTAATTTATTTCTCTCGGAATAAATTTTACTTCATTCTCACAACAAACATCATATAAGAATGATAGAATAAGGGATGTTGTTCACTCTCACTGCCTTAGGGAAGATTCTAATGATATATTTTTAGAATTGTCATATGCCTATTCTGATATAGGAATCATAGTCGAAGAATAGAGATAACACATTCTAACTTCCTTTATAGAGGTATTAAAATGGGTTCAAGCCCATTCACATACAACAATCATTTTATTTTTCGTAATGTAAAATATTATTTGAAATTTATAGGTATTATTAAATAATACTATATTAATTATTAGTATTATTAATTAATGTTAATTAATTAATTTTGATTAGTCCTAATATGATATGTTAAATACATATTCTTTGATTTCTAATTTTTTATGATTAAAGTTTAAATATTTTTATTGGCCCATTCTAAGCATTATAAGTAATGAAGCATTATAAATATTAATGGAGTTTATGTCGTTAATTAGTTTTATAAAGTTTTACTATAATTTTATAAAATTATTTTTAAAATGCACTATAATTAATTAAGCATTAAAAATAATGGCGATTAAGTTGTTAATTACGTTTATAAAGTTTAATTATATTTTTATAATATTATTTAATTATTTTAAAATTATTTTTTATTCGTTTGATAATATAATTAGATGTCATTTTTAATATAATAATTGAAGTTTATTAGTAATATTAATTCTTGTAGTTAATATTAATTGATAGGATATTTTTGAAATTAATTATATTATTATTAATTTATTAGTTTATTAATATTTATTAATTTATTAATATTATTAATTAATGTTATTACTATTAATTACATTTGTATTTGTCCATGGCATAGCGAGACCATTAATTTGCAAATAAATTGTTTACCACCTTTTATTAATTGAAGGTACTTGTTTGTCAAACACATCTTCAAGCACTCGTTGGAGGGAAATTGGCAAAATTAATGGCAATTAATTCTTCCGTGGCATGGTAGAGAGAATGATGGTGGTTACTATTTTCGATGATGGTAGAGATCTTGGGAATTGCAAGGTTAACCACGGTCGGTGAAGCTATCTCTTTCTTGTTCGTCCTTTCCACTTTATTTTTCATCCATTTTCCACTTTTTTGTTCTTCCTTGCGCTTTGGGTTGCATGTATTTCATTATACCGTTTCATCCGAGAAGAAGAAGATTTTTGTTTCATTACACCATTTTATCTTGTTAAGAAAAATATTTGAAGAATATTTCAAAGATATTGTTTGTTCTCTCGCTAAATTTTTGTTGACCCTTTCCACTTTGGGCTCCCTCTATTTCATAAGACCATTTCGGATTGTGAAGCACAAGATTTGAAGAAAATTTCAAGCATGAATTATTCTAACTCTTCTTTGTTGAATTATTATAGATGAAGAATATCATTTGGTTTTCTTTCCCTTCTATTTTGTTATGGGTTTAATGATAATGCCCTATTTTTGATCTTCTATATTTTTTTATCTGGGTATTAAGAATATCACTTCAATGTTTTGAAAGACATGTGTAGTTTTTAACCTAATCATAGTTGATAATATGGGGAGTTATCTGTTATGATTTTACCAAAGTACAAAGTGGTCTTACCACCTGGGATACATAACAAGCATTACTTATTTTACGAGTTATGCAGTTGAGTTTTGCGGAGCCGAGAATGACTCATTATTAGAAGAAGAATTTACTCTTTTATAGTGATTTTTTAACTTCTTTTTAAATTGAAGATAAGTTTCAGAGATACTTCTAACTCTTCTCTGTTGTATTCCAAATTTTTGGGTATAAAGATGAATTATAATTTCATATTTTTGATCTTTTATATTTTTATATGGATTTTAATAATATCACTTCAATATTTTCATTGTAAGACTTGCATAGTTGTTATCCTCCATAGTTATAAAAGGATGCATCTAAAAATGACCATTTCATGCATGTTTCAAAGTCTCAACATGATCACATTCCCTTGTAAAAAATGTATATGATTATAAGAAATCCACTTCAATCCTTCTTGCTAAAACGAGGAGTTAACTATTTTTTTATTAGTAAAGTACAATGTGGGGTTACCACCTAGGAAATGTTACTTATTTTTAAATTTGGGTGGTGTAGTTGTGCGGGTCCATATGGGTGCAAGAACTACGTTGACCTAGCTCGACAAGGCGAGTTGACATTTCAAGTTGGGTGGGCGAGTTGACATTCGAGATGGGAGGCTGAGCTAATCTAGTAAGCTAGTGATCAAGTTGGTGGTTGAGTTGGCTTGTCAAGTTGGCCTATCAAGTTGGCCTATTGAGTTGGTCACCACGGTGGTCGTTCGAGATGGCCAGTATAGCTCACTAGTCGAGCTGGCTGGAAGAGATGGGTGGGTGAGCTGAGCGGGTGAGCTGACTTCCGATCTAGGTGGGTGGATGACCTACTGAGCTAGGTAGGTGAGTTGACCTGTCGAGTTGGACTAGCCAGTTGACCTGCTGAGATGGGCGGCGAACTTACTTGAACTAATCAAAATTGAACTTAATCATTATCATATATGAATTAAAATGATTAATTTAAATTTTGTATCTAATGAGAAAATGCCCGGTCTCATAATTAGAATCATGAAAAGAAGAACATAGATAAAATCTATCTTATTTTATAATTCATAGTTGCTCATTCTCACAGCCTTCATAGAGTTATTGAAAAGAATAAGTTCAATATTGCTTGTATTACAATGATTAGAATTGGCATATGCCCATTCTCATACAAACAAACTATTTTATCTTCCATTGAATGGTTAGGTATCCATTCCTATAGAGGTATTAAAATTTTTAAGATCAATATTGCTTGTATTAGAATGTTTAGAAGGATCTTGTGCCCATTTACATACAAAAACATTTATTTCTTATATTGAATGGGAAGATGCCCATTGACATATAGGAATCATATATGAATAATATAGATAAAATTTAATTTGTTTTAGAATGGGAAATTTCCCTTTATGAAATAGGAATCATATAAGAAAAGTAGATCAAATTTATTTTGTTTTGAATGGGAAATTCCCCATAATCTCAACCTTCATAGGTATTAAAATGATTATGTTCAATCTTGTATCGAATGAAAACTTCCCAATACCATATAGGAATCATAAAATAAGAAAATAGATAAAATATAATTCATTTTAGAATGGAAAGTTTCCCACTCTCACAAGCCTTCATATAGTTTTTAAATTGATTAAGTTAAATATTTCTTGTATTATATTAACAATTCCTTTTCACTCTTATATCTTATTACTTTTCCCATAGTAATGATCAAGTTCAATATTGCTTGTATTACAATGATAAGAATGGGCATACATCCATTCTCATAAAAATAAACATTTTCATCTTGAATGGGAATACGCCAAGATCTTATCGAATCATAGAAAAAGAATTTAGGTTGAATTTATAAGATGAGAAATAAATAAATAGAGGTTGAATAGAAGTTAATTAAAAACTTGATTGCTAATCGCGTCATCCAAATATCTTCATCATATTAACATAGTATATATTACTTTTACAAGAATTCCTCATACTTCGATATTCCCTGACTATGAGAATGGGCATCTATCCATTTTAAACATTCTCATAAAAGGATGTAATTGTCATTCATTCTTTATGTTTTGCGTAGGAGAATATTTCTTTCTTTCTATATTGAGTTTATGAGAATGGGCATATCCCCATTCTCATCACAATGATAAAAATCTTTATTTATATGAAAAATTGCATATGCCACTGGGTTCATTTTAAGACCCCCTCTAAAAATTATCATAGAATGGGCGACGAATCTCTAAAATGGAATTTCGAAATGATGGAAAATCTCCAAAAAGTGATTCACGTAAAAGAAAAATTTGCAAGGTGTTTTTCCCGATGGTTTCATATGGTTGGACGGGTTTTGAGTGGTTCATTGGATGGTTATCAGTTGATCCGGGTTGAATCGACATCTATTCCGGTTAGAAGGTCATCTAACCTGGGTTGGACGATCATCCATTGTCTTCCGTCTAACCTAGGTTAGATGAAAAACAATGGACGATCATCCAACCCGAGTTGACGACTATCCATTACCTATTGTCCAACCTAGGACCGCCCATTATTTGGTGTCTAACTTTGGGTTGGATGTTTATCCATTATCTATCATCTAACCCGATTGGATGATAGAAAATGGACGAATGTCCAACTTGGCTTGGACGAGCATCAATTACCTGTCATCCATCTTGGGTTGGACGATTGTCTATTATTTGTCATCCAACCTCGATTGGATGGTCGTCCATTATCTTTCATCCAACCTAGGTCCTTTGTATGATGTGTTGTTAAGACGGACGTATCTTAAGAAATAAACAGTCATCTCCCCTAGAAACATACATAAAATGTGGCTTTTGGGGGTGTTTCCCCTATACCCTGGCTGAGGCACATGGCCCCAGGACCTGCATGAGGTGGTACCCCCTTGTAACCCCCGAACTATGTATTACACCTCAACAAATATGAGTGGATTTTGATTACAAGCGTTGGCGAAATACATGCATAAGTTCATTTTTAACAATTAATAGTATAATAAATGACCCATACAAATGACTTGTCGACCAAGATTTTAGGCGAACTAGACAGCAACCGAATTCTGAAAAATTTTGATTTCTAATTTCCAAAATCCCTAATATTCGCAAGTTTTAAAAAAATCAACACTAAAAGTTTCCCTGATATGCCCATTCTCATCACAATAATAAAACTCTTTGTTTATATGAGAATGGGCATATACATATTCTAACCATTATTCCTCATTGAAGCAATATTGAACTTAATCATTTTAATATCACTACAAAGGATGGGGGAATGAGAAATTTTCCATTCTAAAACAAATTAAATATTACCTCTATTTTTCTTCTATGATTCTTATATGAGAATGGGCATATGCCCATTCAATAAAAGATAAAAATTTAAATATATGGAGAAGGTGCATAATGTAATAAACATTTAAATATATTCATAAATCTTATATCCAATCGTAATAGTAAAGTAAATAATAATATTCATAACATATATGACATGTCATTAATAATCTAATACTATTAAAATTTGAAACAAGTTTACTAATTATCCATGATTGCATATCTCCCTCTCTCTAGTATAAATTAGTATCAATTAATTTTTTTGATTCTCTGCACTAGGTTTTTTGTTCATTCTCAAGACTCGCCATGGCCATCCCTCCACTACCAAGGATCTTTCTTAGGGGGAATCGAGGAGATGGCCTTTGTAATGCCCCATCTGGGACACCGAAAAACGCACCAAACGGACTAAAATTTTAGGTAAATTTTTTTTTGAAGTTTACTTTTATGGTGAAGCTTAGTTTAAAAAAAAATAAACACGATTAAATATTTAAAACAATTACATTTTCTTATAAGAGACGAAATATTATTACTCGAACCTCAATTAGAGGTTGATGCGTTTAAGACTAGTTGGGTTTATTTCGCTCCGCGACCAAAGCTTTACCAAGATTTCAAATGTATATGTATACGCATATGTCAAAAGAAAACCCAAACTTATTTGAGTTCCTTCCAGAGGTAGCTTTGATGCGGGTGGGGACCAAGCCAGAGTAATGCTTTTATACATTTAAATAATTATTCATATCGCTTTCGTTTATAAATATATAGTATTGTAATCTTTTACCATGAGAGGAAGATAAATGAGGACCACATTGTTTTAATACGAGTCATGATATTTCAATACGGGTTGATCTCCGACTCGTTATGATAACAAGATTTGAATGATCCTAAGGTAAAAGATTTAATTAGGGATAAACGGCAATTTTGTGTTTTCACATCACTCAACTTGATCATCATTTACAAGTAATCCCTTGGCACCATAAAAACCTATTTATTTATTATTATAACTTACTTATGCTCCCGAAGGAAAACATCAGATTAACGTGGTTAAAGTACCCCATTATATATATATATATATACAATAAAAGGGAGGGATTTGTAGTATTCTCTCACAAGTTAATTAAAAACAAAAACAAATGGAGCAAGCCATCTAAAATACTTTATGGGCCTAGGATGAAAAGAATCCACCCTAGATCTATTTATTGAAATGAAAACCTAAAAAGTCTTGTTTAATATTTTCTTTTGAAATCTTTCTTCTTCATATATTAATCATTTCCTCTACTCTTACCACTTTACTCTAACATTTTCTTTTTCTTTTTCATTTTGGGGGTTTATTTGTAGGAATTCGTGGTGGGACCTGTGGAGGCGGACGCATGGAAGAGAGGACGTGAGGGAGAGAGGCCACGGGGACAGCCTGGAGGAAGACACGGGCAGCGGTGCGAGGCAAGAGGTTAGAGGAGCGGGGTGTGGCGAAGGAAGGAGCGGCGGGGAGGTCACGAGATGTGAAAGGAGGTCGTGGGAAGGCGGTTGTGGTGGCCGTGGCGTCGGAGGTGACAGGGGGGGGAGGGGCAGCGGCCCGTGGCACGCTGGAGGGAAGGTTTTGGGGCGCAGATCCCCCGGGATAGTGAAAGGGATGGGGACGGTCGGGAGGGGGCCAACCCTCCCCAAATCAATTTTTTTTTTTTTTAATATATATTTTATTAATACGTATATATATATATATATATATATATCATTTTATTGACAATATAAAAAAAATACAAGAACATGCATATTAAATAATTTAGCAGCATTTTATTGACAATATGAAATACATGAAAATGTATATTAAATAATTTAGAAGCAACCTAGTTATACATACAGGCATATACCCACAAAACAACTAGTTAAAAGGTATAGCAATTTTCCTTTCTATTTATTCATTTACTTTATTTTTTTATTTTTTAAAAGAATACAAAAAGAAAGTAAATATCTTGACTGTACAAGGGAACAAAAGAAATCTACCTTTCTTCATTTGCCAATATGTATAAAAGAGAAAACTACAAGAGGAAACATAATGCTCAATGCAAATATTTTCATTTCGGATAACCAACTTTTTTTTTTTTCCCAAATAAAATCCCAAGACATTGCATGATTAAGAGATGTAACAAGAATACTTCTATTAGATATATTTGGAGGAATACAACATCTTACAATTCTTCCTTTAGCACAACCCCTCAATAATCTCAATACTTCATACAAGCATGCTAAATGTACAAAGCAACAATCCAACAAAATTTCTTTCCAAGGTTGGAAGAAAGTCTTCAAATACAAGGGCTTCCAATCTTACAAGGAGGATGCTTTACAAACAAAAAGCACACTCTTCAAATAGCCATAGTTTAGAGTCCAAAGAGAGGAATGCCAACAAAATGAAGGAGACAATGAGCACCAAGAAGACAAGAGATTTCAAGCTTGAGATCCATCCTTCATGCCTTCAAGAGATCCAACAAGGAGAAGGAGCTTGTTTGCCACCCAACCATAGGCATCATCACATGCCTTTCCCAAGGTTGGGATGCATGCTAGCCTCCCCCAAGCCCATGGGAAAGAGGACAACAACCACATCATGCACAAGAAGAGGTGAAACAACAATGATACAAGCACAAAAAAAAGACAAACACAAACAAGACTCCAAAATTTACAAGGAGGAAAACCCATGTTCTTCCTCAAAAGTGGGGAAGAGAGGAGAAAGTTCTCCAAAGATATATATCAAATTGCTTGCACAAAGTAAAAATCTCCATGCCCTCCTTATTGCTCCTAAATTCACTCAACACCCTCCTTATTCCTCCACCCTTTCTCCAAGTCCTTCTTGGAAGGATTTTCAAACCCCAAAGGGGTTTCCTTACCAAGAATGGGGAAGCAGATTCAAGCCAAATGAATCAACTTCCCCACCTCAACCATTTGAGGGGAAAAATATAAGACCCTACAAGGCTTTTCCATCAAGCCTTGAGGATTGAGAGGGAAAATTCCCTCTCTCTTCCCCCACACTCCAAAACTCCATCATGCCATATGATGGAGGGAGTTAAAGAAAACAAGCAAGCAACCAAAATCCACATACAACAAATAACAATTTTAAGCAACCAATCTAGCAACTAAAAGGCAACAACACAACAAAAGACATGAGAGCCTACCTCAAGGAAAGCTCTCCAAAAAGCTTTCCAACTTCAAGTTTTTCCACTCTTGACTCCAAGAAAATCACAAGCTCCAAATCACCCAAGCATCCAAGCAAGAAATTCCAAAGAAAAAGTCCCTCTCTTTTCCCATGAATGGGAATTTGAAGAGGAGCAAGCAAGCATCCTCACAAATGAGGGGGTGACATGTGTCACCCCTCTCCCTCATCAAGGTCAAAGATGCCAAAACAAAAGAGAGAAAGGGTAAAATTATCTTTTTGCCCTCTTCTCCCAAATTCCCTTAAATGTAAGCAAGACAAAATAAGTGGAACTTTTGATAAACACACAAATCCACATCCCTTACATGGATGTGACTATTCAAGAGGTAAAAAGGGAGGGAAAACTCCCTCTAGCCTTGAAAATAAGCCCCCTACCCATTAGGTAGGGTCCAAGGGCTCATTTTTATGTTAGGGGGACTCCCAAGCTACAAAGGGGTCCCCAAAAATGCCCAAAATACCCTAATTTCGGGTTTTGCATTTTTGGAACAAGGGTAGAGGGTGTGGGGACCACCCAAGGGTCTCACATGTGACCCTAAACCCTTGTGATTAAGTGACTCATTAAACAAAATCTAAAATTTAAATGAAAGTGGGATTATTAACTCCCAAAGCAAGTTTACAACTTCACTAGCAACCCTAAACAAAATTAATAATTCAAAGCACAATACATTACAAAATTGGGGTCACTCATAGTGCCCAAAATAATAATCTCCTATACTAGGGCTTCACACAATGAACATGGCTAGGACTCAGCTCGTGGGCTGCTTGTGCAAGATTGAGTAGCTGGCCTGAATCCCATGTTCTCCTGTAAACCTGTCACCTGCACACTCATTGCACACATTAACCGCACCTGTACAATACAATATAATTAAATGACATACTAAGATATCAATGTGTTCTTAAACTAACCTAACATCCTACTGAAATCAAGATGCGACAACGTGCACAATTATACTTAATATTCCAAAAGTTAGACAAGATGATACGTGACATATAACCATAGAATTTCACATGCAACAACTATCCATTATCATAATTATGTTCCAAACACAACGTCATATCCATTAGTATCCATGACATTACAAGAAAATGTGACAATATAGAAATTAAGCTAAATTGGCACTATACGCCTAAATGTCCACATATGTCTAATAAGATCAAATATCTAAATATAATGTCCAATATATAACCAATCACTGTCAAAACATGTCTATGAGCAAAGAAACGACAAGCTACCGAGCTATAAAAAGTGTGGGCATTACAGCCTTCTATGACCCTATCTCCTTTGTCGGACTTTGAAAAATCTTTGATTGATTCTGACTTGGTGGAGAAAGCCATAGAAAATATTCTTGTGGAGGATTACATGTAACGATGTAGTTGAGCTCACATCAATTCCAAGGTCACTTCTTTTTTCATCATCCACCTGCTACTTCTTGGAGGATTCAAGGATGAAGCCATGTATATTCCTTGGCATTTTATTCAACATAGACACGTGGTTGGTCTTGCGGAAGCAGTGGAAAATTTCTATTTTCCCACAGCTCTTTCACAAATTTCAATGGCAGTTGATGGGGATTTGGTTGCTCAAGCCCATGTTCAATAATTAGAAAGGAGGTATAAGTCTCTTTTGGATTTTTTGTTTTAGTTTATCGAAATGTTGATTGAAGGAGGAAGGTCCTGCCTACTTTGCCCCTAGGAATTGGAAGCTTTATCCACCCCAATTCACCCAGAGCCAGCTCAAATTGTCAAACTCGAGGAAGGTCCTACCTACATATCCCCCTAGACTTGGAATATTTATCCACCCCAATTGGACATGTTCTATCTCGAATTTTCAAACTCATGGTGGGCGGGATGGCTTCATATACTTCTCTGCTAAGGGTTGCGTAGGTTAGCTCTCAAGAACATAACAAGTAGTTCCGGACTAAAGGTTCCTTCTCTAGTGAAGCTCAAAAGGTCAAGATGAATGCTGAATTTTCCTAATTATGAGAATAATAATGCTCATGTGTATCTTAGTTATATAGTATATTTTTTTTAGTTTGGTTTTTTTCATTTTTTAGGGCATCCATGCTTAAAATTCTTTCTTACTTTTGGGTTGCCTTGCTTCTCGATATTGTATACAATTTTTTTTAAGGGAGGGGACCCAAGAACTCCAGGTTCAAAGCTCTATTCAAAAGTGTTTATCCATAAAAAAATAAACCTCAAACATGGCTATGAATTTTTTTGAAAATTTAAATTTTATTTTAAGTGCAATAATTAAACCTAAAACATGGCTACGATATTGTTTAATATTTACATTTGTTTTTTTCCATGGCATAGTGAGACAATTAATATGTAAATAATTTTTTACCACCTTTTATTAATTGAAAGTGATTTTTTGTCAAACACGCCTTTAAGCACCCATTTCAGGGAAATTGGAAAAATTAATGGCAATTAATTATTCCATGGTATTGTAGAGAGAATGACGGTGGTTACTATTTTTGATGATGGTAGAGATCTTGGGAATTGCAAGGTTAATCGTGGTCGGTGAAGATATCTCTTTATTTTTTATCTTTCTCGCTTTATTTTTCATCTAGTTTCCATTTTTTTGTTTGCCTTTCCACTTTGGGCTACCCGTATTTCATTAGAACGTTATTTTCTATGAAGTAGAATATTTGAGGAATATTTCTGAGATATTGTTTGTTCTCTCCACTAAATTTTTGTTGACACTTTAAGTTTCCACTTTGGGCTCCCTCTGTTTCATAAGACCATCTCATCTTATGAAGCACAATATTTGAAGAAAATTTCAGGCATGAATTATTATGAGATAAAGAAGGGGCAGGTGCCCATTGTTATATAGGAATCATATATGAAGAATATAGATAAAATTTAATTTGTTTTAGAATGGGAAGTTTCCCATTTTTTAGAATTGGAGATATTAATAGCATTTAATCCACATCACTACGTGGCACGGTGGAGATATTATCTCATAGGAATCATAACATAATAATAGAGAAAAAAATTATTTCATAGTTTTAGAATGTAGTAAATTATATATCTATAATTTTGTGATCTTTATATGAGAATGGTCATATGCCCATTCTATATACCCACTCACACATAGGAATCATAGCAGAATAATAGAAAATTAAATTTCATCTATATTATTGAAGTCAATAATTTTGAGATCTATATAAAGGATGCGATAATGGAGAATTATCCATTCCGAAAAAAAAAAAAATTATCTCTATTAATTCTTGTGATGATGTATGAATTTTTTTATGTAAAATATTGACTGTGAAATAATCTTATTTAATGTTGATGTTTGAATCATTAATATGTACTACTATTACCTTGTTTTATATATTTATTATTGTGATGATGAATGAATTTTGTTTCTTTCTTAAATAAGATTTGTAGTTGTCTATATGATTATAAAATTAGTTAGCAAAAGTTGTTTTCAAACAGAGATTGCATTATTACCTTGTTTATTGATAATATGTACTATGTAGATATAAAGGATAGTTAATCATTTTGTAATCTTCATTTTATAATAATTCAACATGATTACGAGTTGAAAATTCATGCCAGTTCTTTGAAATGACATGCATACAATTTATTATTTTTATGCGGTATGCGGGAATCGGACTTAATCATTACAAATTGACATGTTGGATTTGATACACCTATAAAGGCGATGAAATTGGGTAAGTGTCCACTCTAAACAAAGTTAATTTTATTTGTATTCATTTTATTATACTTATTCACATATCTCCATGAACAATAATCGACTTTCACATATCTCCATTCTTCATATACTAACATTATCTCTATAACTATATTTATTATATTTTCATTTATCTCTAGTATAAAAAATAATTGACATTTTTTTAATGATTCCCTTATGAGAATAGGTAAATTCTAATTCTTAAGGGAAATTCCCATTCTAAAATAAATATTAAAGAGAATACACATATTCACATTCTACTTATTTTAATCTTAGAGATATTGTTTGCATCTTTCCATTTAATACAAAACAAAGAAAGCATTTTCTTGCATCGAGAATGTGCATATGCCCATTCTAAACGATGTAATACAAGAAATAACAATGTTATGAGATTGATTATATTATTCCTATTTAAAAATTTAAAAGCGTAAAGACTGTTTAATCCATACTCTTATTATTTTTCTTCTATTATTCCTATCTACCCAAAAAAATATTCTATTGTTCCTATATGAGAAGGGAATCGCCCATTCAAAACAAGACAATGTAAGAAAGCTCAACCAATTTCATAACTCTATAAAAGTTGTGAGAATGAATGCCCATTCTAAAACAAAGTAAATTTGATTATTCCTATCATAAAGGGCATATGCCCATTCTAAACTTTATAATACAAGTATTTTTTTTTTTTTGAGAATGGGCATGTGCATAGTTGTGATTGAAACATATTTGTTTTATGAGAATGGTCATTTTCCCATTCTAAGCATTCTCATACAAGAAATTTAATTCTTTGAGAGTGGGAATGCGTATATTCTTCAATAATTAGTCATTTGAATACCTATTTAATAGTTGTGAGCATATCTAATACATACTCTTCTTTTATGATTGTTATCTTCCCTAAGAACTCTTTTTTTATTCCTATATGAGAATAGGTAGATTCCTATATGAGACAAGACAATGTAAACATGGTTAATAAATTTTATACCTATTTAAAAAATTTGAGCATGTATAATGCATACTCTTCTTTTATGATTCTTATCTTCCCAAGCAATTCTTTTATGAATCCTAAATGAGAATAGTCAGATAAAAAATGTGATGCCCATTCAAAACAAGACGAAACAATTTTTTTGCATGAGAATGGGCATATGCCTATTCTAAACATTGTAATACAATTAATATTGATTTTATGAGATTACTTCTATTATTCCTATTTATATCTATTTAAACATTGTGAGATTTTTTTATCCATACTCTTCTTATTCTTCTTGTATGATTCCTAAATGAGAAGGGCATCTTCCCATTTAATACAAGACAATGCCAAAATATCCATCAATTTCATAACTCTTTAACAAGATGTGAGAATGGGTGCCCATTCTTAAAAAAGTAAATTTGATTATTCCTATCATAAAGGGAATATGCCCATTCTAAACTTTATAATACAAGTAATATTTTATTTTTTGAGAATGGGCATGTGCACAATCGTGATTGAAACATATTTGTTTTATGATAATTGGCATGTGCCCATTCTAAACATTCTCATACAAGCAATTTTGATTCTATGAGAGTGGGCATGTGCACATTCATCAATACTTACTCAATACTTAGTCATTTGAATAGCTATTTAAAAGTTGTGAGCATATCTAATCCATACTCTTCTTTTATGATTGTTATCTTCCCTAAGAACTCTTTTTTATTCCTATATGAGAATAGGCATATTCCTATATGAGAACATGCATTTTCCCATTTGATACAAGACAATGTAAACATGGTCAATCAATTTTTTACCTATTTAAAAGTTGTGAGCATTTATAAAGCATACTCTTCTTTTATGATTCCTATCTACCCAAGAAAGTATTTTATGAATCCTATATGAGAATAGGTAGATTAAAAATGTAATGCCCATTCAAAACAAGATAAAACAATTTTTTGCATGAGAATGGGCATATTCCCATTCTAAACATTTTTCCTCTATTATTCCTATTTATATCTATTTAAAAATTGTGAGACTGTTTTATCCATACTCTTCTTATTCTTCTTCTATGATTCCTAAATGAGAAGGGGCATCTTCCCATTCAATACAAGACAATTCCAAAAATATCCATCAATTTCATAACTCTTTTAACAAGATGTGAGAATGGGTGCCCATTCTAAACTTTATAATACAAGTAATATTTATTTTTTTTAGAATGGGCATGTGCACAGTCATGATTGAAACATATTTGTTTTATGAGAATGGGAATGTGCCCATTCTAAACATTCTCATACAAACAATTTTGATTCTATGAGAGTGGGCATGTGCACATTCGTCAATACTTACTCAATACTTAGTCATTTGAATACCTATTTAAAATTTGTGAGCATATGTAATCCATAATCTTCTTTTATGATTGTTATCTTCCCTAAGAAATATTTTTTTATTCCTATATGAGAATAATTATATTCCTATATGAGAACATGCATCTTCCCATTTGATACAAGACAATGTAAACATGGTCAATCAAATTTTTACCTATTTAAAAGTTGTGAGCATTTATAAAACATACTCTTCTTTTATGATTCCTATTTGTCTAGAAGAAATTATTTTGTGAATCCTAAATGAGAATAGTCAAATAAAAAATGTGATTCCTATTCAAAAAAATATGAAAATTTTGTTTGCATGAGAATGGGCATATGTCATTGAAACATTGTAATACAAGTAATACTGATTTTATGAGATTGCCTCTATTATTCCTATTTATATCTATTTAAAAACTGTGAGACTATTTTATCCATACCCTTCTTATTATTATTCTATGATTCCTAAATGAGAAGGGGCATCTACCCATTCAATACAAGACAATGCCAAAAATCTCCATCAATTTCATAACTCTTTTAACAAGATGTGAGAATGGGTGCCCATTCTAAAACAAAGTAAATTTGATTATTCCTATCATAAAGGGCATATGCCCATTCTAAACTTTATAATACAAGTAATATTTATTTTTTTGAGAATGGGCATGTGCCCATTCTAAACATTTTCATACAAACAATTTTAATTCTATGAGAGTGGGCATGTACACATTCATCAATACTTACTCAATACTTAGTCACTTAAATACCTATTTAAAATCTATGAGCATATTTAATCCATACTCTTCTTTTATGATTTCTATCTTCCCAAGCAAGTCTTTTATGATTCTTATATGAGAATGGGCATTTGTCCATTCAATACAAGACAATGTAAAAATCTCAATCAATTTCTTAACTTTATACAAGCCGTGAGAATGGGTGCCCATTCTAACGATAGTAAATATGAAAATAGTAAATATTACAAGTGTCTAATTAGGTATGAAAATAAATTCTACTATATATTTTTCATTATTCAAATATCTAATTAAAACATAAAATGGGTCCAATCAATTCAAATATCTTTTTAAAATATTTACGATAGACTTAGGATATTAGGATATTAAAGCATTTTAGCATTTTAGCATTAAAAGGTGTTGATTTATTATTGTAGGATAGATTCAATTTTTTTATAACTTTATACAAGTCATGAGAATGGGTGACCATTCTAAAACACAAGTAAATACATAAATAGGACAAAGTATTTTATCAGTATTTTAAAAAAATCTTTAAAATTTCATGATTTCATTATTAAAACATATTTTCGGTAAATGTGGACATTTTTAAAACATTACATGTGTCTAAATTGGTATGACGATAAATTCTACTATATATTTTTCATTATTTAAATTTCTATTTAAAATCAATTCAAATATCTAAGCATATTAAAGCGTATTAAAGCATTTAAGCATTACATGGTGGTGATTTGTTAATGTATTATACATTCATATTTTGAATGTATGTACAAAAATAGTACTATGTATTTTTCATTATTCTAATACCTCTATAAAACATTTAAATGTTTCTAAACATTGGGATAATAGCATATTAAAGCATTTAAATATGTACCCTTTTGTGGTTAAGTATTTACGATAGACTTAGTATATTAAAGGCATTTAAGAATTATAGGTTGGTGATTTATCATGGTAGGATAGATTCAAATTTTGAGACTTAGGATATTAGGATATTAAAGGCATTTAATCATTAAAGGGTGGTGATTTATTATGGTACGATAAATTTAAATTTCAAATTTTTGGTGCTTTCTTTTAGAGGTGATTTTCCTTGGTCAAATACTTTATAAAAATATTGAATTTGAATGGCTCGGGTTTTGATTGTTTGTTCTCTTATGGCCGATTTTTATTTTTCTCTCTTACGGCTGAATTTTTTCATTCAAAGATTTTGTAGGAGAAAGACGAAGGTATGCAAAAGGATTTGGGATGATTGGATATAGAGATTATTGAAAAATAAACTTGTTATAGAGGTAATAAAACTTGTTGGGGAGGTCATATAAAAAGACACAAAGAGATATAAGAATTCGATTCCGATTCCGTCTAATCATATTTTTCACCATAAACAAGTACACATTTTAGACCTTATGACATTAAAAATGAATGAAACAATTTTAATTTTTATATTTGGTAGTTGTTACATTTACAAATGTAAACAATTTTATTTCTATATTTGTTTTTTGTTATGTTTATGCAAGGAAACAAATTGATACACTTTTAGACATTAAAATAAATGAGATACATGGAAAAATGGTTCAAATAGTTGATTGTGAATTAAAATATATTTGTTAGTATACATTTTTACACTTTAGAAGTAAACTTGGAAAAAATGAGATATAAAAACCTTGAATAGCCTACTTTTTCATTGGTGTATTCCATTTGAGAAATATTCAATAGTCTCCCTTGCAAAATCAACTGTTTCGGAAGTTGTTTATTCTTCTTTCTTCTACAAAATCTCTGTAAACTTGTATCTTTCCTATTAAAGACAACTATATCTTCTTCTTTCTTCCGTAAAATCTGTGTCTTTGTACTTTTCCATACACATCTATGTTCTTCATCTTTCCCCAGCTAAATATTTGAATGAAAAATATCAGTCCCAATAGAGCGAAAATCAAAACCCGATTCATTCAAAATCAATATTTTTATAATGTACTTGGCCAAAAAAATGCCTCGTAAAAAAAAGTGCCAAAAATTCAAATTTTGAATCAAACCTAACATAATAAATGACAATTATGAATTGCCTCCCAAAAATTAAACTATATAATTTAAAATTTGAATCAATCTTGCGGAAAATGTAAAAAAAAGTGCTGAAAATTCAAAATTTGAATCAAACCTACCATAATAAATGACCGGTATGAATTGCCTCCCTATAATAAAGTGCCAAATTTTTTGAAATTTGAAAAAATCGTACTAGTATTATCTAAAATTAATTAATCAATAACCACAAGAAATCAAAGTATTTCTAATCAAGATGTGATATTAGTAATTAATAGTTCATCATTAACATTGATTAGTAATAGAAATCACTGTGATTATATAATATTAGTATTAATTAATAAATTAATAATATTATAATTAATTAGTATTAGTGCTAATTTAAATAATTAATTAGTAATATTATAATTAATTTCAAAAAAAAAATCCTATCAATTAATATTAACTACAAGAATTAATAGTACTAAGAAATTTCGATTATTATATTAAAAGAATGACATCTAATTATATTATCAAATGAATAAAAATAATTTCAAAATAATTAAATAATATTATAAAAATATAATTAAACTTTATAAACATAATTAACAACTTAATCGCCATTATTTATAATGCTTAATTAATTATAGTGCATTTTTAAAATAATTTTATAAAATTATAAAAAAATATAGTAAAACTTTATAAAACTAATTAATGACATAAACTCCATTAATATTTATAATGCTTCATTACTTATAATGCTTCATTAATTATAATGCTTAGAATGGGCCAATAAAAATATTTAAACTTTAATCATCAAAAAATAGAAATCAAAGAATATATATTTAACATATCATATTAGGACTAATCAAAATTAATTAATTAACAACATTAATTAATAATAATAATTAAATACAAGAAATAATATTGTATCATTTAATAATACCTATAAATTTCAAATAATATTTTACATTATGAAAATAAAATGATTGTTGTATGTGAATGGGCTTGAACCCATTTTAATACCTCTATAAAGGAAGTTAGAATGTGTTATCTCTATTCTTCAACTATGATTCCTATATCAGAATAGGCATATGAAAATTCTGAAAATATATCATTAGAATGCCCTAAGGCAATGAAAGTGAACAACATCCCTTATTCTTGTTGGCATAAGGTTATGTAGCATATCTTCTATATAATTAGATTGTGTAGATTAGATAATATCACATTCTTCTCACATAGGTTGTAACCCCCTCCTACTATTATGGGGAATATTGTTAAGCTTCTCGCCTATATAATGTGTATCGTGCTTCGATATTTTGTGAATAGATATGAGAGATAATTAATTTCTATTTTCTCTCCATCATTTCCTCCTCTCAATCTAGTATAAGAGCATTCTTCTCTCGAGCTTTGTGTGAAGGAGGAAATCAATTTGAGAAGATCATTGTCTCTACTGTGTAAGAGAAGACAAGCTGGAAACAGAGGAGATTGGAAGCATGTGTTTAAGAGGAAGTGTGTGACCTGTGTGGTGGAGGTAGAACTAAATGTTGGTTGCGAAACTCCTGCGTGAAGACTTCGCTTGCATTCTCTCCAAAGAATTGTGTGGATATTTATAACCTACATGAAGATCATTTGTTTTTCATGGAGATATTCTTTGCATGCATGTTTAGTGTTGTCATTTTTTAAAACTTTTTATTTTGCTAAATGGATGTTACCAAAGCTGCGTGGAGTCGCAGGAAAGGTTGGCACCCAACATTAAATAATTTTGTTTTCTTCTCAATTCGAGTCTTCTATCGGACATAAAGACGGCATGTGGAGCATTGAAATAAACATATCTTGCAATCTTTAGACTTATCTGCTATGTGGATGCTATTACTATAAAATTGATTAGCTTTTTTGTTATTTTTTCTCCTGCAAACAATACGTGGAAGAGAGTACAAGACCTGTTGCATGCATCATGGTTTCAGCAATTAGTTTTGAAGTTTTTTCATTTGCTGCATGGAATTTGGCTTAATCTTCAGCCTGCATGGAGGAATGGTTGGTGCCCAACATTAAAGAACATTTTTGAAGGCTACATGGAATAGATTTGATGTTGTGACACATTTTTGGATCTACTCAATCACCTCCAACGACTTGCAAAGAGCACACTTGGAGGTGAATATTCTACATTCTATACAACCTACATACTTTTCTTCATGAGGACATGGAGGAGTATATTTTGTTCTAAGATTCCTGAACATGTTGGCAAAGGAAAAATATTTCATTATTAGGCGTTAGATGAGAAACAACGTGGAAAAAGCGACATGCTTGCTAAATATTTTAAAAAACATGCCATTATTGCCTGGAGAAAATCCTACAAAGCCATGCTGAATGACAAACATGAATGACACAATCGAGACTGTTGAAAATCGCAACCTCAACTCACAAGGTGAAGAACACCATCACGATGTTCAAGAGAGCTCTGGGTTCTATTTTCCTTGCTCAACGAGCTTTGAAACACCGGTAATCTAGTCTTCGATGAGCTAGTTTGAAGAGGAATTCTTGAATATTTCCTATTTGATGTTAGCTATCAGGTGAAGTGAGTGCGAGAAGAGCTAGAAGATGGGCATGATGTTGATTGCGAAGACAAAGAAGAACACCCCACAAAGCGTCGTCATCTCTCAGCACGCGAGTATCGAGAGCATCTAAGAACTGGTACTTCTCATTAGTGAGTAACATTGTAATATCTCTTGGAATCAATAAATAAATAAAAATTATTACAAATTCTGCACCAAAAAATCTTCTCTCAAATGCTCAATTACTTAAAGGTTCAAATTTTGCAGCCTGAAAAAAAATGAAGACAATCCTTCAGTTTGAAGGATTATGGGGCATTTTCACCGGGTTTGTGACCATTCCCACAACCCCTAATGAATTATTAAAGTATGATATGGCTAGTACCAAATCCTTGATGTTGATAATGCTTAGTATCAGTGATGATGTGCAACCGCATGTTTGGAATGCGGAGAAACCAAAGGATGCCTGGGACAAGTTGGCAACCATTTATGAAGCCAAAAATAAGACTAAAATCCTCCATCTTCAATCAAGCTGCACACCCTCTCTATGGGTTTAGATGAGAAAGTTGAGGAGTTCTTATGTCACGTGGTTGAGCTGTAATCAGAGTTATTAGCACTCGGTGAAACGGTGGACAACAAACTTCTTGTGTCGATCACCTTGAGAGAACTCCCTTCTCAATTCGAGTGTTCATTATGACACTAAATGTATCTAAACAAAACAGTGGCATTCGAAGAAATCATGAACTTACTACAGTAGGAAGAGGCCATCAATTCAGCCCAAGAGGAGACTCAAGATAAATCCCTATTCTCAAATCCATATTGTGGCCAGAAGAATTGGAAGGGTCCCCCAGAGAAGCCAACTCAAGTGCAACCAAATCAACAACAAAAAGATCAAAATTCAAAGAGGTGGTGTCACATTTGCAGAACCAACACTCATGACACTAATCACTATTGGTACAATGGTTTGAAACAAGGGTCTTCGAGTCAAACAAGCACATCCGAGCGCAAATATTTTCAAAAATCCAAACGACATCCTCACCAAAGAAAGCATAAGGGACATCTCACAGCCCAACAAGATGATGAATCTGATGAGGAGACATTAGAAGGAGCCAATTATGGTAAGAACCTTGTACTAGTCTCTCAGACTTTGCAACCCATGAAGAGAGTTTGGTTGATAGACTCGAGTGCAAGTAAGCATATTTAGGTGATAAGAAACTGTTTGATTCACTGAATGAATAACCCACTGGAGATTGGGTTCGGATAGTAGATGACAAAGAGTATGTTGTAGAAGGAATAGACAAAGTCACCATTCCTCTGGGACCACAAAAATGTACACTTATAAAGGTACTATATGTTCCTGTCTTGACTAAAAACATCTTGTCAGTGACTCAAATCTTGAATCATCACCTAAAGATAGAATTTATTGTCCAAAATGGCATTAAATCATGTTTGATCTCACGAAAAGGTATGGTTATTTCTAGAGCATTTCTAAAAGATAAGTTATTTTCTTTAGATATTGTTTCATCTTCTGCAGTAGCTTTATCTACCTCAATAGTAGAATCTACTGACCCTTTGGCATTTTAGATATGGTCACTTGTTAGTTAGTTCATTACATCAGATGAGTTCAAAATAAATGGTCCATGGAATACCCAAATTGTCTAGTTCCTTTCCTATTTTCCTGGCTATCTTGTAGGAAAACAACACAGGGATCCATTTCAGGTGAGCACCTTCCATGCCAAGAAGCGTCTGGAGGTAGTTCATACCGATCTGAACATCCCATTGCCTGCATCATTTTAGGATAAAATTACTTCCAACTATTCATGGATGACCACTCTCGCAAGATGTGGGTGTTTTTCCTGAAGAAGAAAAGTGAGGCTCTTCAACATTTCCATAATTTCTATCATCGTGTTGTGAAAGATACCGGACAACCACTTCTTCTAATCCACTCAGATCAAAGGGGGAATTCACATCAAATAATTTATTGGCCTTCTGAATCAACTAGGCATTAAGAAGAATTTGAATGCTCCCTACACGCCCTAACAAAATGGCATTGTTGAGCATCGCAATTGGATAGTGATGGAGATGACTCACTTGCGTATGCTAAAAAATAGTAAAACTAGAGTAGCGCTATTGGGTTGAAGTAGATACAATAGTTGTATATCTTCTCAACAGGGAACCAACAAATATTCTAAAGGATCAAATGCTAGAAGAGGTATGGAGTGGTAAAAATCCATCAATCTCTCATTTATGAGTATTTGGTTACATAACATACATGCATGTCCCAGCTCATAAAATAAAAAGGTTGAGCCAAAGACACTCTTGTGCATCCTACTTAGCTACAACACTACCTTGAAGGCATATCGTCTCATGGATCCTCGAGACAAAGAAAATCTATGAGAGTCAAGATGTGGTTTGTGATGAGTCATCCTTTGACTCAATAGTGATAACAAACGAACCATTACTAACCACCTCTCACCGACTACTCTTTGAATGAGATGATTAGCTAGAGGAGACTAGTCAAAGAAAAGAAATGTTGTAAGAGAGGATATTTATTGACCTTTGAGAACTAGAGAATGTGACTCCACATCAATCCACACGAAATGATACACTTCTTCTCAAAAGTAGCCAATTTCTCATCCGAAGTGGGTACAAAGCACCATCAAGGACTCACATTTGTGAAATCTCCCGAGATACATCATCTAAAGTCAAAAAAGAAATGAGGTAAACTTTACACTCATGAGTTAAGCGATTAATAGCTCCAACCCCGATAATGTTCATGAAGCACTCAGTCAACCTCAGTGGAAGAAATTCATGGATATAGAAATGACTCACTCAAGAAAAATCAAACACAGGAACTTGTCGATCCGCTACTGAGAAAGAAACCCATAGGATACAAATGGGTTTTTAAGACAAAATATAAGGTAGATGGATCCATCAAAAAACATAAAGCACGGATTGTAGCAAAAGGATATGCTTTGAAAGAGGGCATAAAATATGAAGAAACCTTTGCACCCACTATGAAGATCAAGACCATTAGAGTATTTTACGCACTTATAGAAAATAAAGGATGGAGACTTCAACAGATGGATGTCAAGAGTGATTTCCTAAATGGTGATCTAAAAGAAGAAGTGTACATGACCTAACCTTAAGGATTTGTTGATGAAGACCATCCTAAGAAGGTATCTCATCTCATCAAATCATTTTATGGACTGAAACAAGCTCCAAGGGCATGGTATATCGAGATCAATGATCACCTTTTTGTGCATGGGTTCACTCGTAGCCCCTCATATTCCAATTTGTATATAAATAAGGTAGGAAAAGAAATTTTCTATCTTGTTATGTATGTGGATGATCTTTTGATCTTTGGTAGTTGAGAAGATCAAAGTTGATATTGTGAAGAATGATCTCAAAATAATCTTTGACATGACAAATTTGGGGCTACTACATTATTGTCTTGGCTTGGACATATGGCCAAAGGAGCATCATATTTTTTCTCCTAGATAAAATACGCTAAGACACTCCTAGAAAAGTAAAATATGTCTAAGCTGTAAACCTATATCCACTCCCATGGAAAAAGGCTTGCAACTTTCATGATTCTAGGTTTCAACTCAATAGATGTTACTCTTTATAGGAAATTTGTTAAAGGACTCATCTACTAGACATATACCAAACCATACTTATGTTATGCTATCAGCTATCTTTCCAAGTTCATGTAGGAGCCAAAGAAATGTCACTAGATTGCAGAAAAGCATGTTTTGAGGTATATCTAAGGTACAATTGATTATGATATGGAATATAAGAAGAATGATCAATTCTTCTTACAGGGATATGTCAACTCAAACCACGTTGGATCTGTTAATGACAGGAAGTCAACCACATGATACATATTTCATCTCGGATATGGACCTATCTCGTGGATAAGCAAGAAGTAGAATGTTGTTCTATCTCATCCACAGAGGCAGAATATTGTACCACACAAGGAGATGTGTGCGAAGTGATATGGTTACGTCACATTTTGGATGACACTGGGAATTCCTAAAAATAGTCACCTATTCTCTATTGCGATAATCAGAGTGTGTTGAAGCTCGTGCAGAATCCAATTTTTCATGAACGAACAAAGAATATTGAGATTGATTGTCATTTCATTCAAGAGCACATCTTGAACCATCACATTTAGCTCCAAGTACTATCCTACAGAAGCACAAGTAGTTGATATTCTCACCAAATCCCTTGGAAAAGTGAAATTTGAACTTTTTAGGGGTTATATTTGCAAGAATAATGTAATAAGGGGGAATGTTGGCATAAGGTTACATAGCATATCTTCTATATAATTAGATTGTGTAGATTAGATAATATCACATTCTTCTCGCATAGGTTGTAACCCCTCCTACTATTATGGGGAATATTGTTAAGCTTCTCGCCTATATAATATGTATCGTGCTTCTGATATTTAGTGAATAAATAAGAGATATCTAATCTCTATTTTCTCTCCATCATTTCCTCCTCTCAATTTTATCATTCTTATATGATGTTTTCTATGAGAATGAAGTAAATTGTATTCGAGAAAAAAGCATTTTATTCAAGATAAGATGAAAAAATGTATGTTTGTATGAGAGAATGGGAAACTTCCCATTCTTAAACAAAGATCGAGTTAGATATTATTACTATATAAGCCCTAAAATGACAAGAACTTTCTTCTATTACTCATACTATAATATGGATGTGAAAATGATAAAAATTATATAACTTATAGTACTCACATCAGAGGTTTATATTAGATGTTCTAAATAATGAGATGGTACCTTGGAAGAACATTTAGAGTAATTAGTTTTTATTCCTTTTCGAGAAAAAAAAATATTAATGGCTGAAAATGTGAGTAAGAAGAACAATGAAAATGAGGCAATACGTATATACATAATGGGCATATATTCATTCTCATACAAACAAACATTTTTTATCTTGTATTGAAAGGGCATATGTCCATTCTCATATAAGAATCATAGAAAAAAATACACATAGACAAAATGGGCATATGTTCATTCTCATATAAAAAAATATTTTTATCTTGTATTGAATGGGTATATGCCCATTCTCATATAAGAATCATAGAAGAGAAATAGAGGTAATATTTAATTTTTTTTAGAATGGACAGTTGCCCATTCCCACATCCTTTATAGTGATATAAAAATTATTAAGTTCAATATTGCTTCAATGAGGTAGAATGGTTAGAATAGGCATATGCCCATTCTCATACAAATAAAGAGTTTTATGATTGTGATGAGAATGGGAATATGTCATTTCTCATATAAACAAATATTTTTATCATTGTGATGAGAATGAACATATGCCCATTCTCATAAACTCGATATAGAAAGAAAGAAAAATTCTCCTATGTGAAACATAGAGAATGAATGACAATTGTATCATTTTATGAGAATGTTTAAAATGGACAGATGTAAATTCTCATAGTCGGGAATATGGGGAGTATGAGGAATTCTTGTAAAATTAATATATGTAATTAAATCCTTTTATGAGAATGTTTAAAATGGATCAGATGCCCATTCTAATAGTCAGGCACTATGTGAAGTATGAGGAATTCTTGTAAAATATGTTATGTTAACATGATAAATATATTTTGATGAAGCAGTTAGCAATCAAGTTTTTAATTAACTTCTATTTAACCTCTATATATTTATTTCTCATCTTATAAATTCAACCTAAATTCTTCTTCAATGATTCCTATAAGAGACTGGGCATCTTCCCATTCAAGATAAAAATGTTTGTTTGTATGAGAATGGGCGTATGCCCATTCTTATCATTGCAATACAAGCAATACTTGAACTTGATCATTACTATGGGAAAAGTAATAGGATATAAGAGTGAAAAGGAATGGTCAATCTAATACAAGAAATATTTAACTTAATCAATTTAAAAACTATATGAAGGCTGTGAGAATATAAGAGTGAAAAGGAATGGTCAATCTAATACAAGAAATATTGAACTTTATCAATTTAAAAACTATATGAAGGTTATGAGAATGGGAAACTTGCAATTTCAAAATGAATTAGATTTTATCTATATTCTTATTTTATGATTCCTATATAGGATAGGGAATTTTTCATTCGATACAAGATTGAACATAATCATTTTAATACATATGAAGGTTGTGATTAAGGGGAATTTCCCATTCAAAAACAAAATAAATTTGATCTTCTTTTCTTATATGATTCCTATTTGATAAAGGGTAATGCCCATTCTAAAACAAATTAAATTTTATCTATATTCTTCATATATGATTCCTATATGTCAATGGGCATCTGCCCATTCAATACAAGAAATAAATGATTTCCATATGTTAAATGGGCATCTGCCCATTCTAAAACAAAGTAAAATTTTAAACAATATAATTGAATGATGATCTCGCTATGTCATTAAAAAAAATTTAAAATTTCAAAATTATCATAGCCATGTTTTAGTAAACATAAATACATGGAAATTTAATATTAACTTGTGAAAAACTGGGAGAAATTATACCCCATTATGTCTAAGATGGGTTTCTTCCTTCTCGTTGGCTAATGTCAAAGAATATCCAATCGAGATTACTGATGGTAACTAATCTAAACTGTTAGTTCTTCTATAGTACTTTTTCCATAAATTAAATATTCATTTTGTAGTTTTCTCTCTTCATGTTACCTTTTTTGGTCATTGCTACTTTTTATCTCTGAATGTCAAATCTCTTTTTAGCCCTAAAATTACTTATCTTAAGTTTCCATGTTCTATAAAATTAGATAAATTATTGATCTTGTTTTATTCCAATCACATGTATAAATCATCAACATCTCTATTAGCATAACCATGTTTTAGGTTATTTTCATTTATAAGTAAATGGTGATAAACAATATATTTGCATGGTGGTCTTGCTATAACATGGTCTAGAAAAATATAAATTTAAACATTAGCATATTAACCCATTCTTAAAACCCATATAGTAAGATAAGAACTACATAAATCTTGATACCTCTCAAGGGTATGTAGTGTAGCACTTGGCTTTGCGAGAGATAGTCCAAACTAGTATAGTATAATTATTAATAATTACAAATTAAAATATGTTATTGTCACAATGCACAACTTCCCATTGTATATTCTATAACATGATACATGATAATGGGCACAAATATATCTATCTAAAAACTTAATAATATATATAGTAAGATGATAAATACATAAAGTTTGATCCCTCTCGAGGGTATGTAGTGTAGCACTTGGCTCTGCCAAGGATAGTCCAACTAGTATAATATAATTATTAATAATTACAAATCAAAATATGTTACTTGTCATAATGCACAACTTCCCATTCTATATTCTATAATTGTTACATGAGAATGGGAAAAAATATATCAATATTAAAACTTAATCATATATATATTAAGATGAGAACTACATAACATTTGATCCCTCTCAAGGGTATGTAGTGCAACACTTAGATCTAAATCAGGGATAGTCCAACTAGTATACTACCTTGATAAACATTGGTATTTCTTGTAATGATAACTACATAAGGCTTGATCCCTCTAGAGGGTATGTAGTGCAGAACTTGGCTCAGAAAGGGATAGTCGAACCAATATGATATAATTATAAACACTAAAATAGAGTAAAGATAAAATAATTCAAATCACAGAAGAAGAATAAACATACAAATAATTTGAATCACATAAGAATAATATAGATAAAATTTACTATGATCATATTAACCGTATAAAAATATAAATAATATATATATATGGAGACGATTCACAAATCATTAGAAAACAAACAATGCACATCTTCCAATTCTCTCTTCTATAATTATTATATGAGAATGGGCATATGCCCATTCAAAATATCTATTCTTCTTCTATGTTTCCTAAATGTGAATGGATATATATTCACACATATATATATATATATATATATATATATATATATATATATATATATATATATATATTGTAATATGAGAATGGGAATATGCCCATTCAAAATATCTATTCTTCTTCTATGTTTCCTAAATGTGAATGGATATATATCTATAGTAGTATGAGAACTACATAAGGTTTGATCCCTCTCAAGGGTATGTAGAGCATAATATACCCATTCTAAACATATATTATTCTTGAATCTATTACTCCATAAAGGTTGTCAGAATTTTTTTACACTATAATTATTCTTCTAATATGGTCCTCCTTCCATGAAAAATGTGGGACAACCCAATAATAAATGTTTTTTTAAGGATGGACAAATGCCCATATTTCTAAATAGTCCAACACAAATTGACAAAAATATGGCCAAAACAAAATGTTAGAATGTCTAGAGAATGAGCTAATGTTTATTCTCATTATTACTCCTATATGAGAATGGGAATCTTCCATTTCTAAAACAAATTAATATAACTACATAATATGAGAATGGGCATCTACCCAAGGGAATGTAGTGCAGCACTTGGCGGAGCCAAGATGCCCATTCCTAAAACAAAATAATAGAACTACATAAGGCTTGATCCCCCTTGAGGGTATGTAGTGCACCACCTGACCGAGCCAAAAATTGGCTCCACCAGGGTTAGTCCAGCCAAAACGATACAATTGTATTCAAGAAAAAAAATTTGTTTGTTGGTATGAGAAAATGGTAAAATGGCCATTATTAAACAAAGACAAAGTAAAGTTTATCTCTCCACTAGCATTATGTATTGTAAAGTTAGATATAATTACCATATAAACGCTAAAATGACGGTAACTTTCTTCTATTACTCATATTATAATTAAATGGGCATATGTCCATTCTAATATAGGAATCACTGAGAAAAATAGGTATAAGGTGAACTATATATGGGCATTTGTCTATTAAGTGGTTAATGACATTGGATAATGTATGTTGTCTTTAGGTCATGGTTGTTCCCTCTCTTCCTATCATATTTCTGTAAAGTGACAAAAAGAAATGGCCTTCTTTAATTCCATTTCTCGAGTCATGTATCAAGTGGATTTTTAGGCTTGATTCGACGTCTGTGTGTGAAGCCATTGAACATGTTCTAGGTGATGTCTATCATTGTGATTCAAAAAGAGCTCAGGTCAACTCAAAAATTGCCTCAATGTTTGTTTCCAATCTACTTCTGGTTAGCTGTAACAAATTGGAAGTTGTTACTATTGCCTATTTTTTATCTTTCCCTCACATAGGGTTGGTTTGGATGAAGAACTTGAGCATTGTAATCTCAACACTTTGTCCATGTTCATTGGTCTTGATGTGAAAGTTGGTTGGATCCATCATTCTTTGGTGGAACCTTTGGCGAGAGAGGACCCGATGCCTCACCCAATTCATGTAGGCTATCTTAGACTATTGTACATCCGAGGACCCAAAATGACCGCCTCTCCATCTTCCTAGAACTATTGATTTAACACATATTCATACATTCCTATCATCTGCAAGTATATCTGATGTTTATCATTGCGGGAGCTGTTGTGTCCCACCTACACATTCTTGTTAAATATTTCCACTATTATGTCATTCATGGTCGTTGTCATATGGATACTTGGGGTAGCTTTGTGGGTTCTTCATTCTCATTTGCTAATGTCAAAGAAGAGCCAATTGAGATTTCTAATGGCCACTAATCTGGACTATTATTTCTTGTTTTTCTTTTCGGTAAATTAAATATGCATTTTTTATTTTTCTCTCTATGTGTTTCCTTTTTTGGTCATTGTTACTTTTTTAGCTCTATAATTACTTATATTAAGTTTTTATGTTCTATTAAATTAGCTAAATTATTGTTCTTGTTGTATTCCAATCACATGTATAAATAATCATCATCAACCATGTTTTAGGTTATTTCCATTTATAATTAAATGGTGGTCTCGGATGGTAGTCTTATTTCATGTTTAAGAACAAATATAAATTTAAACATTTAACCCATTCTCAAAACCTAGTTGTAAAATATATACATATATATATATATATATATATATATATATATGGTCTCATTGAAAATGGTCTAAAACAAATATAAATTTAAACATTAGCATATTAACCCATTCTCAAAACCCATATATATATATAGTAAGATGAGAACTACATAAGGCTTGATCCCTCTCGAGGGTATGTAGTACCGCACTTTCTCTCTACCAGGATAGTCCAGCTAGTATAATACAATTATTAATAATTACAAAACAAAACATTTTACCGTCACAATGCAAAACTTCCCATCCATATATGTTACTATCACAATGCACAAATTCCCATTCTATCTTCTAGTAATTATTATATGAGAATGGTCATATGCCAATTCAAAATATCTATTATTCTTCTATGTTTGCTAAATGTGAATGGACATATATATATATATATATATATATATATATATATATTAAGATGAGAACTGAGAACTACATAAGGCTTGATCCCTCTTGAGGGTATGTAGTGCAACACTTGGCTCTGCTAAGGATAGTCAACTAGTATAATACAATTATTAATAATTATGAAAAAAAATTTTAATAAATCACAATGTCACAATGTTACTATCACAAATTCCCATTCTATATTTTGTAATTCTTATATGAGAATGGTCATATGCCAATTCAAAATATCTATTATTCTTATATGTTTCTAAATGTGAATGGATATATACATATATATTATAAGATGAGAACTAAGAACTACATAAGGCTTGATCCCTCTCGAGGGTATGTAGTGCAACACTTGTCTCTGTCAAGGATAGTTCAACTAGTATAATACAATTAATAATTACAAATTAAAAAACAATATCTCACTTTCACTCCAACGAGTGGTCGAAGACATGTTTTAAAACAATTACCTTTTATTAATAAATAAATAGTGGTAAATAATTCCCTCCAATGAGCGATGAAGACATGTTTTAAAAAAATTACCTTTAATTATTAAATAAACGATGTTAAATATATATAATATGAGAAATAATATATTTTAATGATAAATGACAATGGGCATCTTCCCATTCTAAAAAAATAATAATAGAACTACATAATATGAGGATGGGAAGATGTCATGGTGGTAAATAATATATTTTAATGATTCCTATATGATAATGGGTAGAGAATAGGCATCGACCCATTCTAAAAAAAAATAATAGAACTACATAATATGAGAATGAGCATCTGCTAATTCTAAAACAGAATAATAGTAGCCAAAATGAGACAAATATAAACAAAGAGATGCAATGCTTAGTCCAAGCCAAAATGATTGAGTTCAATATTTCCCACCATTCTAAAAAAATAATAATAGAACTATGTAAGGCTTGATCCCTCTCACGGGTATGTAGTGCAGCACTTATGCGGTGCTATACTTGGCTCCACTAAGGTTAGTCCAGCCAAAATGATACAATTATAAAAAAATAATAGAACTACATAAGGCTTGATCCCTCTCACGGGTATGTAGTGCAGCACTTGGCAGTGCCAGCACTTGGCTCCTCCAAGGTTAGTCCAACTAAAATGATACAATTATAAACAAAATAATAGAACTACATAAGGTTTGATCCCTCTTATGGGTATGTAGTGCAAAACTTGGCCCCTCCAAGGTTAGTCTAGCCAAAACAATACAATTATAAACAAAATAATAGAACTATATAAGGTTTGATCCCTCTCGCGGGTATGTAGTGCAACACATCGCTCTGCCAAGGATAGTCTAACTAGTGTAATACAATAATACTAATTACTTCAAAAAAACAATATTTGTTTGTATGAGAATGGGCTTGTGCCCATTATAAACGTGCACATCTTCTATAAAGGTTGTCACAATGCACTACTTCCCATTCCTTCCCATGTTAAAAGAAAGTAAATATAATATGTTGAACTTAAAGTTATCTATAATCTTCTTCTATTAGATATATAAGAGATTTCTATTAGTTATACATGAGAATGAGAAAACTTATCTCTATTCTTCTTCTATTAGTTATGTATGAGAATGGGCATCTCCCTTTTAAATGAAAAAGATGAAAAAATAAAGTAGAGAGAGAGTAAAAGTAGTATAAACATTTTTTTAAATCTTGTTTAAACTGTCACAAGGCACATCTTCCAATTCTATTATATAATTCTTATATGAGAATGGGCATATGCCCATTCAAAATATCTATTCTTCTTCTATGTTTCCCAAATTTGAATGGATATATATCTATATATATTGTAAGATGAGAACTACATAAGGCTTGATCCCTCTTGAGGGTATGTAGAGCATAATATTCCCATTCTAAACATCTAATATTCCTAAATCTATTACCCCAACCTAAAACGATATAATTATAAAAAATAATTTGAGATATATATCGAATGATTTCTCATTTTGTGTAAGTTTCAGGATGTGGTGCAGGAAAACATGAGAACCTAATCATTTCTTCAACAAGGAATATTCAACTAGCAAATCATAAAAATGTTTATCATTAAATCTTGAATATATGATTCATGTTGATGTTTGGTAATGCAAGACCAATATGTGCACAAATGATATCTTTAGGATGAAATGCTTCACTTATATTACTACCCTGATGTTTCACTTCATCTTCATAATGCAATTCTACACTTCTTTTACTACCTTGATAAACATTTCCTATAGGAAAACTACATAAGAGTGATCCTCTACAGAGGGTATGTAGTGCAAAGACTTGGCTCGACAAGGATAATCCAGTCAATATGATACAATTATAAACATTTAAATAGAGTAGAGATAAAATAATTTGAATCATATAAGAAGAATAAACATACAAATAATTTGAATCACATAAGAAGAATATAGATAAAATTTACTATGATCATATTAACCGTATAAAAATACGATACTATATATATGGAGATGATTCATAAATTATAACAAAAAAATAATACCCGACTTCCAATTTCTCTTCTATAATGTTACCTGAAAATGGGCATGTGCCCATTCAAAATATCTATTCTTCTTTTATGTTTTATATTAGGAAATGAATGGATATATATATATATATATATATGTACACACATTACACACATAAGATATTGATCCTCTTGAGGGTATGTAAAGCAAATTTATGCCCATTCTAAACTATATATTAAATTCTTGAATGGGCTATTACTCCAACAAAAAGGATAAAATTATAAACAAGAACTTGAGCTATGCATTGAGCATTATTCATTGTATGATTTACCATTTTGTGCAAGTTTCAGGTTGGGGTACAAGAAAACATGAATACCTAATCATTTCTTCAACAAGGAATATTCAACTAGCAGTCACAAAGGAATTTTATCATTTCATCATGAAGATGTGATTTATGTTGATGTTTGGTAATGAAAGACCATTATGTGCATAAATAACATCTTCGGGATTCTAATGATGATTAATTTTTTCACCTTGATGTTTCACTTCATCTTTAGAACGAAATGCTTTACTCCTATCAACTACCTTAATAAACATTTCTTTCATATGATGAGAACTACTTCTTAATCCCTCTAAATGGTATGTATTGCAGTAAAGATTTGGCTAATGGGATACCCATTAGTATGATACAAATAAACAATTAAATAGAGTAGAATAAAATAATTTCAATCACAAAAGAATAATAGATAAACAAATAATTTGAATAACATAAGAAGAATATAAATAAAATTTCCTATGATCATATTAACCATCTAAAAATACTTATATATATATATATATATATATATATATATATATATATATATGGAGATGATTCACAAATTATTACAAAACAAACAAATTTATATGAGAATAAGATTTACCCATTATAAAAGTGCACATCTTTATAAAGATTGTCACAATGTATAGCTTCCTATTACTTAGTTAAAAGAAAGTGAAAATATAATATGTATACAAATTTGTCTCTTTTCCTCTTTATATTAGATGTAAAAGAGATTTCTATTAGTTATACCTTATAATGAGTAGACTTATCGTATTTTTTCTATTAGATATATATGAGAAGGCATTTGCCTAAATGTGCATTTTCCTTTTAAAGAAGAAAATATGAACAAATAATTTGTCTCATTTCTTCTTATATTAAACATATAACAAATTTTTATTAGAATGCATGAGATGATCAAACTTATCTATATTTTATTCTATTATATATGAGGATGAGTGTGTGTGTGTGTGTGTGTGAAAATGGGCATCTTCCTAATGTGCATTCGCACTTTTAAAGCGTAAAGGATAAAAAAAATAAAGTAGTGTAAAAATTTCTTCAAATCTTGTTGAAATTGTCACAATGCACATCTTCCAATCTCTCTTCTATAATTCTTATATGATAATGGGCATATGCCCATTCAAAATATCTATTATTATTTTATGCTTCCTAAATGTGAATGGATATATTTACGTGTGTGTTGTGTGTGTGTGTGTGTGTGTGTGTGTGTGTGTGTGTGTGTGTGTGTGTGTGTGTGTGTAAGCTGTGAGAACTACATAAGGCTTGATCCCTCTTAAGGGTATGTAGAGAATTATGATCATTATAAACATATATTAGTCTTGAATCTATTACTCCATCTTTCCAAACGGATATAATTATAAACAATAAATTGAGCTATGCATTGAGTTATTCATTAAATGATTTCCCATTTTTGCAAATTTCAAGTTATTTTGTGCAAGTTTCAGGTTGGGGTGTAGGAAAACATGAGTACCTAATCATTTCTTCAACAAGGAATATTCAACTAGTAGTCACAACAAAGGAAGTTTATCATTTAATCTTGAAGATATGATTTATGTTGATTTTTGGTAATGAAAGACCATTATGTGTATAAATTATATCTTCTAGACGTAATGATGATTCACTTTTATTACTACCTTGATGCTTCACTTCATCTTCAAAATTAAATTCTTCACTTCTATTACTACCTTGATAAACATCGGTCTTTTCTATGATGAGAACTACATAAGGCTTGATCCCTGAGGACATGTGTAGTGAAAACACTTGGCTTCCTTAGGGATAGTCCAGCCAATATGATACATTTATAAACACTTAAATAGAGAGAGATATAAAATAATTTGAATGCAAAATAAAAATAATTTGAATCACATAAGAATATAGATAAAATTTACTATGATCATATTAACCATATAAAAATACAGATAATATATATATGGAGACGATTCACAAATTATTATAAAACAAACAATGTTTTTTGTATGAGAATAACCTTCCCATGTTAAAAGAATGTAAATATAATATGTTGAGCTTAAAATTATCTCTATTCTTCTTCTATTAAATTAGATATATAAGATATTTCTATTAGTTATACATGAGAATGAGCAGATTTATCTCTATTATTTTTCTATTAGTTATATGTGAGAATGGGCATCTTCCCTTTTAAAGTAGAAAGGATGAAAAAATAAAGTGGAGAGAGTAAAATTAGCATAAACATTTTCTTCAAATCTTGTTGAAACTCCAAAACTTACAAATTAGACAAAGTAAAAGTAACATAAACGTAGACATCTTTCCTTCTATAATAAATTAATTACATTCATTTTAATACCTCTAATCTATATTCTTCTTCTTCCATGATTCCTATATGGGAATGGGAAGATCATTTTAATATCTCTAATATCTATTCTTCTTCTTCCATGATTCCTATATGGGAATGGGCATCTTCCATTCTAAAACAAAGTTAAATTTTTCACTCCACTTGCCCATTCTAATAACTCTAAAAATTACGAATTGAAGTTAACTTAAATTTATCTCTATTCTTCTTCTAATAGTTATGTTACATGAGAATGGGCATTGGCCCATTCAATATAAACAAACAATTATATCACATGAGAATGGGCATCTTCCCATTCAATACAAAAAAACAAACTTATCATGGGTAGATGCAATCATAGAAAAATAATAGAGTTTAAATGGGAAGTTGCACATTATCACAACTTGTTACTTTATAAAAAAATTAAAGTTTTTGAAGATTTTGATATGTATTACACTAATATAAACAAACAATTATATCACATGAGAATGGGAATCTACCCATTCAATACAAACAAAAAAACTTATTTTTTGGGTAGACGCAATCATAAAAAAATAATAGAGTTTAAAATGGGAAGTTACACGTTATCACAACTTGTTACTTTTATAAAAAATGAAGTTTTCAAATATTTTGATATATATTACACTAACAAAATTTGTAATACAGAAAAAAATGGCTTTATTTACCATGACCTTATACAAGGAAATTCCATTTATTGATGGTGCAGATGACTTTGGAAAGAAGGGATGAAGAATGGTTCATTGAAGTTCACACCCCTGATAATTATTACAATGATCTGTGGTTGTTTCATTCCTTGGGAGACCAACACACACCAATTGGAATTCTTGTGAGCATAAAGTGTATAACATATACTATTGTATCTCTTCAAGTGGAAAAAGTGGACAACACATCGAGAACATGCTCAGTACATAAAATGGAATTATAGGTTTCTCTTTACAAAAATATGGCATGGAAAGGTCAATAAAAAAATAAAAATATTCATGTTATAGTTATGGTTGGAAAATTGAGCCATACACTGAAGGGGACAAGAGTGGTGTGCATAATAGTGAAGCTATTTGTGTAAGAATTATCACCATATTAAAAAATGATATATCTATGCATTCACTTCATTTGTTTCCCACCACATGAATATGGATAAGGAATTGGGCCAATGAAAATTACATTAAAAAATGTTTACCATGCTTAGAAGAAAAATTATCTAAGATGGAAAAACACATTTCAGAATCACACTTTCAAGAGGTGAAGTGATTTGTAAAAAGAAAAAATATTATTAAAACAAGCTCAAAATGAATTTTAAAAAATGTGAATCTACATTATCTAAAGAGATTCATCTTTTTTATTTGAATAAAATTCATTCAAAATTTATATTGGTCATTTTCATGTAGCTCCTATAAAATACCAATACAAATCACTTGATTTAGCAAGTGTCAGTCTCTTTATGCACTCTATGTTATGCAACCTGTACCTCTTCAGTGGGATGTAATTTTGCTTCCTTTCAAAAAATCTACTGGTGATATTTTTGACATGGAGTTTGAGCATGAAATTCATGACATTAGAAACTCATTTCTATATTATTGATGGGCAACATACAATTGAAGCCCAAAAACAAATCCTTGCAAATCCTAATTTTTCATCTGTTCATGATAGAATCAAACAAAGGTCTACCCATATTTATTTCTCAAAGAAACAAAAAAAATAATCAATATTTGCAAGCAACAAAATATGGAAAAAAAACATGGGTGAAAACAATATTTATTGACTCACTATATAAAGCCATAGTCAAGGTGGATCTTAGAGAAGAGACCACAACATCCTGGTTCTAGTCATGAAAAGTTAAGGGATGGAAGGTATTTATAAATTGTATTAATTTTTTTGCTACATAGAAATTAACTTACATTATTTCTCATAGAATGCTAAACTAATAAAATTTATTTTAATGTTCACATGCAGTCATTCAAAAGGAAAATTTTCTTTTTTTAGAAGGGAAAATTGGAAAGTTTGAATGATAAACTTTCATTTCTTGTACTCCCAGATGAAATTTGGGATAAGTGGGTTTTAGTTTTGATTTGTATACCAATGGTGGGTTTCCTTGTAGCCCAAAAAAATCTACAAACCCGGATTTCAAGCCAAATTCATTAGATTATGCTTACAGTAGGACTATTTAGATGTCAAAAGGTATGACAGATGAATAATTAGATGTCCTTGCAGATAAATGCATTAGTGGTGAATTTTGTTCAGAGAAGAGTATGGTGTTAATGCAATGTTTCTAAAAGATTACTACAAAAGAGTAAAGCAGAGTAGAGCAACAAGAGCCAAAGTTATGTCTTATATGTTGGCAAGAGTTCTAAATATGTTTTCTTATAGGATGCAATGCATTAAATGTGATTGAAAATTTTTCCATCCATGAGTCTCATTTTCTCAACTATGTCAAGATCTTAGAGAAGAAAAGAAAAAATTGAAAAAGGAAAAAAACACCATTAGGGGAAATAAATTTACCAAATTATTCAAAAATGTTATTGAACTACTTGAATTATATGTGACTATGGCTAATAAAAATTCTCAACCAAGGATTCCAGATACATATGAATTCACTTGTCAATGTTCTTATCCTTTTTTCTTAGTAGAACATTGAGAGGTTTGGAATTCCATTTACCACCACTCACTGTAGAAGTCATAATTGCTGATTTTTGTAATCTTGTGAGTACTTGTCTCACAAAATGATATTATTGAGCTTTTATAGTGTCATTGGGTGCAGTATAATGAGTTGTGTCTAGTCTATACTTCCAATAGTAAAATCTTACTTATTTTATATTGTGTAAAAATATACATGAAAAAATTAAAAAAAAAAAACAATAATTTCAAAAGGATGTTACAAAATTATGAATGCAGAACATGCATTTCAAGGGATGTTAGTGATTTTTACCATATATGGTCTTCATAATTCAACCACTATAGAGGTGGAAGATGTGATAGTGGATCTAGATTGGCAACATTTAGATCCCTTGGATATTATCAAACCGAATGAAATTGGAGTTTTCATCCTTGAACATCCTTTCAAATGTGAGAGATCAGTGCATTTTTGGGAGCACATGATTGAGAGATGCAATAGTAATGCATCCCCTGTATTAATATTATATGGTGGTACAAATGCATTAAAGGAAGCACATAATACAAATAGGTCCTCACTTATCTTTATGGTGGAGAATCACAAGTAGGAGATCATGATCCAACAATATTATAAATGTCTAACTACGCCTCAAGTAAATAGCCTCTACAATTTTTTTGTTCTTTTCATTATATTATAGTCATTATGTATATGTTAATTCTTAACAATGTTTACTTTGTTCTAATATTAAGATGTACATCCTTCATATAGTTTTCTCCTAAGTTATTTTCATATTATAGAATATATGTAAACAAAAGTTAGAAGTTTAATTAGAAGAATAGAGTTAAAATTTCTCCATTCTCACAGAATTATAGATTTCTTAAAATGATTAAGTGCAACATTGCTTGCATATATGCCCATTCACATATAGATATCATAAAAGATGAACAGGGACAAAATTAAATATGTTTTAGAATATTTAGAGGTATTAAAATGATTAAGTTCAGTATTGCTTGTAGTTGAATGTTTACAATGGGAATATGCCCATTCTCGAACAAACAAACATTTTTGTCTTTATTGAATTAGAAGTATATCAAATATGTATCACATAAGAATAGAGATAAAATTCAATTTGTTTTAGAATGGGAACATGTATTGAATTGGAAGATTTCCATACTCAGAGAGAATTAAATTTTTTAGAATGGGAAGTAGAAAGAATATATTATTCACGTTATGTAGTTCTCCTTTTGCATAGTTTAATACCTATGTACATTGGCAAGCCCTTGCACAAATTCCATAACGTGAATTATATATTCTTTCTCTACTTCACATTCTCACAACCTATTCTAAAAAGTACAAAATTATATGTGTGTGTGTGTGTGTGTGTGCACATAAAGTTGGATATCTCTCGTTGGTATGCATTGACACTTGGCTCTGCTAGCGATAGTCCACTATTTATTTTTACTCTTTGTTTTTACTAATGGGATATGTAGTGCAACATATTTTTGAATGAGGTTATGTTTTCATTAGGGGATAGCATGTTTTTAAAGGAAATATAGTTGGGAGATATTAAATGTCTCTAAAAGGCCTCTCCAAGTATTAGATACATATTTGTACTTTCTCCCATACTGGAGACATGTCCTAGGTGGTAGGAGACACATCTCTCTAACACTGGTAAAACCCCGAGTTGGAAGGGTCTGAATCCTTTGTGTCCTACTCCTATTCTTTCCCCTCTTTTTCCAAAATTCTCTTGCTCAATTCCGTAATGCACCATTCTAAATCAGTCCCTTTTTATCATATTGTTCTCACCCTCCTCCACCTTACATTTGGTTGCATACAAGAAAAAAATTCTATTAAAATTCGTAATACACCATTCTAAATCAGTCCTTTTTATCATATTTTTCTCGCCTCCTCCACCTTATATTTGGTTGCATAAAAGACAAAAAAAATTGTATGATATTCCTACATATTAAAAACATTATAAGTCATAGATTTTAGAAGCATTATAAAACAAGGTAATATTTATTTGTTTGAGAATGGGATTGTTCCCATTACAAACAAGATAAGGCTGTGAGAATGCACATCTTCTCATTATAAGATAAATTAAATTTTATCTCTATTATTTAATTGAGAATGGGCTTGACATGAGTAGTTAAAAGTATATTTTTTTACAATGGGAAATTGTCCATCTTGAATGGAAAGGAAACTAGATGATAATCTGAATCATGGGTAGAGTTAGAAACAATCATTCCTATGAACATTTTATAACCACTTCCTTAGAGGTAGAAACAATCATTCCTTTGAACATTTTATATTAGAGTTAGAAATATTCTGATTTTTTAACACACTTCCTTTATAAAGGTTTTATAATGATTAAGTTCAATATTGCATGTATTGAATGGGCATATGTCCATTCTCATATATCAATCATATATTCTTCCTCAATGATTCCTATAGAAGAACATATCCACACATTCAATATAATGATTGAACTTAATAATTTTAATACCTCTATAAAGTATGTTAGAAATCATGGGGAATGGCCCTTATACCTTATAAAAAAGGAGAACTAATGAGGAGTTAAAAGTATACTTTTTTTTTTACAATGGGAAATTGTCCGGCCTGAATGGGAAAGGAAACCAGATGATAATAATCTGAATCATGGGTAGAGTTAGAAACAATCATTCATGTGAACATTTTATATTAGAGTTAGAAATATTATGAATTTTTTAACCACTTCCTTTATAGAGGTTTTATAATGATTAAGTTCAATATTGCATGTATTGAATGGGCATATGTCCATTCTCATATATCAATCATATTTTCTTCCTCAATGATTCCTATAAAAGAACAAGCATCCACACATTCAATACAATGATTGAAACTTAATCATTTTAATACCTCTATAAATTATATTAGAAATCATGGGGAATGACCCTTCTACCTTATAAAAAGGATAAATACATAAGGCTTGATCCCTCTCGTCGATGGTATGTAGTGTAGCACTGACTCAGTCTTTGTGATAATAATGTAATCAATATAAGATAATTATGAATAATTATCATAAGGAAAAAATTACAAGTTTTGAAGAGTGGAGACCTAGAGAAAAGTATTTTGGCCAAGTAAAAGGTATTATTTGAAGTCTTGGATCATTCTAACCTTGGTGATAGATTGCAAGTGATTTAGGATCTGCATCAGACAACCAGATTATGTAACATCTCTTTCATATAAACAAACAAATTTATGCAACATTTTATTCTTCTTCTATGATTCCTAAATGAGAACAAGTATCCACCAAGTGAATACAAGATTGTAAATAATATTATAGTTAATGTTTATACAGATATCCAAGATATAACATGTATTACAAGTAATTAAGTGAGAATGGACAATAGTTCATTGTTTACAATTTTTACTTTATATTCTAAGTATTTATGTTCATTGGAAGCAATTGTTGAGCCCTTGAAAATGATCATGAGTGGAGAAAAAAGTGCAAGCCATGAGGTTAATCCATTACATGAATATATTATTCCTAATAATAGCATGATTATGAGTGGAGAACAAAGTGCAAGCCATGAGGTTAATCCATTACATGAAGATATTATTCCTAACAATAACACGATGTCAAGAAAAATATATTAACAATAAAAGTTACGCAACAAAAGCTACAAAAAAACATTAAAAACACACAACTAATGGTGATTAATATTGAAGCTACATTAAACCCTTCACCATCAATTATGACAGGTTGTTCACAAACAAGTATCAAGTATTATTTAAAATTTAATAATATTTTTACTTGTCAATATTAGTTTGAGTCAATTTGATAAATATATCCTAATTGTAATTTTTATGTGTAGATACAGTTAGAGAAAATCAAACAAATATATGTAAAGAAATAGGTAAAAATATTATATTTTTTATTTGTCAATATTAGTTGGAATCAATTTGATAAATATATCCTAATTTCAATTTTTATGTGAAGATGCAGTTGGAGAAAAGGGTCAAGAATATCCAAAGTGTTGAATGGTTTGTTTGCTTTCTTTTTTTTTTTGTTGGTATTCCACCGAGAAGAGACTAAATCCAAATAGAAAATCTACAACAAAAAAATAGATGTAAAGAAATAGGTAAAATATTTTGTGAAATATTATTATCGTATTTGAAATACATACAAGTTAATAATGAAGTTTAATATTACTTTTTTCTAGTTCCTCCAAAGAAACATTTGTTTGTTCTTGAATTAGAAGAATTGTTAGTTCAAAAGTGTACTTCTAAAAAGGAAAATACATTTCAATTGAACAATGAGCACCTCCTACCACGAATGTCTATTACCCAATTTCTAACTTATGTGTCTAAAGAGTTTCATCGAATAACATTTTGGTCATCTACATTGGATATAGATGTCAGTGTAGAAAGACTAGCAACGAAACTATTACTCTCAGCTAAAGTGGATGTGTAACCTTTGTTTTGTTGGGGTATAGAAGCATTGTGAAAAAGAGGGAGACAGATTTATTAAAAATTTGGAAACAATTTGGAAGACACCATAATTTCCATACAAATGTGAAAACAATGGTTGTAGTTAATGTAGCCAACAAAGGGGTTCCTAAAGAAATTTTTGGTGTCTCCAAAGGTTTCTGAGAAAGAATTTAAAAATAATAAGTGGCTTATGTCATCATTGTTTACAGAACTATCCATGATATGGTTGCAGATGATGTAAGAGACATCTTAAAGGGATGTTCTCTATTTCAAACAATAGTGGAACAAATGAATATATAAAATTGTGTTTATTACATTTTTGTAGTTCTTTTTCCCATTTTCCATTTGAAGTGATTATTATATACTCTTTAATAAGATGTTATTGATGGTTATTAGTATGTAATGCTCAAAATGTGTTTATTACAATTTTTTAATTTTTTCTTCACATTTCATCCAAATGATGTGATTAGTATATAATGATAATTTAGGATGTTATTGATAGTTTACCATTTAATGCTCAAAACTAGATTTGATAGGTTTATACAAAAAGAAAGTAATTATCAATAAAATCAGATAATATAATCTATGATTTAATTTATTGAAAAAGAGTTTTGTTATTGGTTGGTTTTTCATATGTTTTCCATGGAAATAAGTTATTGGTTTTGGGGTAAAAGAATTACTTTTGGAGTTCTAGGGCTTTCTAAATTTAGATCGTTGACCATACAACCAGAATTTACATATGCATGTTACTAATACTTTAGTCATACTTTTAGCCCTGATTGTTAAGGATAACATGACAACATTTTTATATTGGATTGTGGTTTACATACCTACATTCAAGAGAACGACATGCCTTCATTCAAAAAATTTATTGGCTAAGAAATATTGAATTTATTTTTGTTGGGGCATAACGGAGTGTGAAATTAGCAACAAATTTTTAAGATTAAAGAAGGGGAATATTGTGCCAATTTAAAAAAAATATGCAAAAGGTTCTGAAAAGTACACCCAAATATATGGAGCAAAAACATATTGTTCATAGGTGAAACAAAATGTTTTGTTCATGACAAAACTGAGGCACTTTTATTTGGATTGCCTTCTAGCTAGAAATTTGATGGCACAATGCATTTTGATAGAAAAATTTCACACATTTATGTACATGGTTAAATCATGTGGGTCCACACCCAAATTTACATTGGTCTTTGGAAACATTTAAAAATAAATTATTGAGCTTGATTGAGTGTATTTGATACTATTATGTTGATTAATATATATAGATAAATTTAGTTTTTTTTAGTCTTTCTCATAAAAATTCATTCATTATTGGTTTTTTTAGTCTATTTCATAACAATGGATTTATTACCATCATTTTATACAAAAATAATTGTGACTTGTATTTTTATCATAACAACACATTTCCATGAATATTGAGCTTGATTGAGACTTTTATTGTTATTTCTATTGTGTATAAAATAGTTGTTTTTTTTTAATTTTATCTCATAAAAATATACAAATATTGGTTTATTTGTGTAGACTATCTCTTAACAATTCATTTATTACCATCATTTTATGTTGTATTTATCTCATAACAACACATTTCCTACCTTCATTCTATGCAAATAAATCCATGTTATAATTAAACATTTGTCAATTTTTATTGATATCATAAATTAGAAGCAATATTAGATACAAATATATATGATCAAAATATGTAAAATATACAACATGCAAATGTACACGACCCCATAGTTAAAATAAATCACATCCAAATTTTTCTTTCTTTCTATATTAAGTTTATGAGAATGGGCATATGCCCATTCTCATCACAATGATAAAATATTTGTTAGTATGAGAAATGGCATATGCTCATTCTCATAACAATAATAAAACTCTTTATTTGTATGAGAATGGGCATATGCTTTTCTAACCATTCTAACTCATTGAAGCAATATTGAACTTAATAATTTTAATATCACTATAAAGGATGTGAGAATGGGCAACTTTCCATTCTAAAACAAATTAAATATTACCTCTATTTTTCTTCTATGATTCTTATATGAGAATGGGATATGCCCTTTCAATATAAGATAATAATTTTTGTTTGTATGAGAATGAACAATATAAGTATTTTCTATGCATTATAAAGCTATAAATTTATTAATTATTCCAATAAGTATTTCTTATTCGTACTAAAAAATTGTAAACCCCTAAAATGGAAATCCCTCATACATGACATACAATTCAAAAAAACTCTTTTTGGATTCCAATAATAGCCAAATCAAATTCCAATATTTGGTATAAGTAAAACCAACATATTCAATTTCAGTATTTAATCTAGATTAAAAATGTCCAAATTTATCAAAATTATGGTTGGAGGATGTGTCACCAAAACAAAGACATGTTGGTTGGGACCAGAAATTACATCCTAACCCTGTTGTATGGTTTGAGACAAGGTGGTAGTGAGTGCAATGTGAAATTTGTATCATGATAAGCAAAGTTTAAGTATTGATTTTATGAATTTATAGTCAGAATGTGATGACACATCAATGTGTATGAATAATATAGTTGGAAGAGAGGTTGTAATATATACTAAGTGGGGATGTGATCTAGATATTTTTCTTAGTGAAGGAGCATTGTCACAACCATAAGTGACAAAAGTTAAATCATCAAATCAAGTGTATACAAATATCATATGGTGCATGGTCATGATCTACGTGAAATTTTTATAAATCCCACAATATGCCCTCCTTATGAGGTGAGGGATGGCATTGTGTATAAATTATATCAAACGAGAAAAGTGGTTAGTTGTAATATGTATAACTAAAGAATATATCATGTGAACCATAAATAAATTATGTATAACAAATTTTATTCTAATATGATCAATAGAGAATGAGTATGATATGTTTCATCTCATGGGAAATCATATTATAAACATGTCCACTAATCCACAAAATTTTCTATCTAATAGGATAGTAGTTTTTTTAATTATTGGTAAATAGTTTTTTGAAAGGGACTATACCCTTGTACATGAAGGCTCAAAAGCCAAGATTGAATCATGGAAGCCCAACAGCAGAAAACAATCTGCTCAGAAAAGTACCAACACCCAACAACAATTCAGCAAAAAAAAAGAAAAACAACCAGTCTGCAACAACACCGCAACACCATGGCAGATCCAAAAACCACTGTTCGGCAAAGACAAGGGACAATGTAGAACAGCCGAACACCAAAAGAGAGACAAATCATCGAGGCGGAGAAGTGGCATTCTTTAAAATAAACTTTTTCTTTTTACGGACAGTTACCCAACCTGATGATGCCTCCACGAATGGAGGGTTAGAAAAAGGAGAATTTTCCATAGTTGCAATAGTTCCAACTGAAACAACATCATTGTTTTCATGAGATAATTTTTCCTTGTTGTCAACAACTAAATGAGATAAATTTGTTGCAATTTCCTTGCTGGCAATAGGATTTTCCGATAAAGGGGTTTCAGGGACAAAGTCAGATTCAACCTCAGCATTTGAATTTGATTCAAGGTCCTCTTTTGCATCGAAAACCAAATGTTCTAGGAGGGCATCCTTCCACCAACTGTGTTTCTCATGTTGGCGCTTTGCCATCCCACAAGCAATAGAGGTATGACCTAAACAGAAACACCTTCTACATCGAAATGGAAGACCTTCGTAATCTAAAGGTTGTGACCAAGTTCTGCTTTGCACCCTAAGATCAATGGTTGCAGGGAGGTTTTTAGCCGTGTCAAGTTCCACCAAGATCCGAGCATAGGTAGTGTGGGTGTAATCAAAAGTTTGAGAATCTATAAAAAGTGTAGTTCCCAAGGTGTTTCCAATAGATTTCAAACATTCACTACTCCAGAATTGGAGGGGTAAATGGGGCAGTCGAGATCCAAACAGGTTTGCATGAAAAAGACTCAGTGAGTGGGTTAAAAGAGGGGAACCAGGGTTTAATGACCAGGTACTTAGATTGGCAAACCCAAAGCTTGGAAGCGATGGAGTTTTTATCAGCTATTGAAGAAAAATTCACAATGAAGATACCTTTAGCACACGGATATAAGTCTAACCTCCCAGTGAGCAAAGGAGTCCAGTGCTTGGAAATCCATGTGTGTAGGTCAGGAAGGCTGGGCCAGAGTCCTCTCGAATCTATAGATCAGAGCATGTTCCTGATAGTATTTTTCAGTTGTAATGACCTCCTCCCCAAATGTTATGCATGGGGTATTGTCTGCAGGCTTCATAGGAGAATCCTTGCCCCTTAATGCATCCTTGAATGAGGTTACAGTGGGGCCGTGAATAGATGCGCCTTGGCCAGTCCCATCAAGAGCATGGTGAACTCCCAGTACAGGTGCCCCATCTCCACCAGAGGGAGCCTAACCGCCATCCTCAGAGGATGTAAAAGTGAGATTAATCCAAGATAGGGTCGAGTCCTCGTGATTAGCCTCCAAAGCCTTGCCACCTCCAACTGCAGGTTGAAAGGGTCACATTGCATCCTTACGTGCAGGAGACGAATTACGAGCCTGACCATCGCCAGGGGAGGAAGGAGATCCGCTGCCCACCCTAGCCCTGGTGTAGCCCATGAAACCCATACCCGTAGCCGCATTGTTTTCTCGTCTAGGAGCAGAGCCGCCGCCATGGACGCGATTAGGGTTAGAGATGCGTCGGGTAGCGACCATGGAGCAGTCGGGTAAATCGGGTGTAAAAGTTACTATTAAGCGATCGAGTAGCAAATCGGTCTTCAAAATTTAAATTTAATAGGATAGTAGTGAACAACATATTAGTATGTTAATATACACATGTCTCGACACTAAAGGATCCTTGGGGACTTGCGGCATGACATGAAAATACATGTTAGGAAGATTCTCCATAAGACATAGACGAATAACAATAAATCACAATGATGACTCAAATAGTGCTAGTAATAGTTAGTTATCAATGTTAAGAAAGTTTCAAACACTAATGTGTCAAAAAAATATGTCAGTAAAGTGTGCCACACAATGTGTCATGAGAAATATTTCTACAAAACGTTCAAGAAATATGTTGCAAACAATAGTTGTATGCAACAATGTATGAGAAACAATGTCTCAAGAAATGTGTGTTCTAAGCACCATGTGTAGTTAACAAGTATGCGAATAAATAAATCAGTGTGACAATTGATGTGTGTTCCCAAAAAGTAATGTATCAAACAATATGTGTAAAATGTAAATATGTAGCAAGTAGTATATGCGTAAAAGAAGTAATGTATCGGAAAATTTGCATAGTGCAAGTAATGCATAAAAAAATGTGTGTAAACTAGTCATGAATTAGATAATGTAGATTATTAGAAATAGAATCCTACGGCCTATAGTAGTCAACCAAGCATAGAATCACACAATGGATTGGTACTAATGCGGTATGTTTATACATCAAGATTGACAAAAAAATGTCCTCAAAAAATGTGCCTAATATCTCGGGAAATGTGCTCTTCTCATATGGGTGGGATTTTTGACCCATAGGTTTATGGGGTAGTTTTGGCCCATGGTTTTGGTACCCATGGTATTGTAAAACTTCTTAAGAAGTTTCCTATTAATGTACTTTTGATAGGTGAGACATATCATTGTAGATGTGTGTGAGTTCAAGTGTGAATTCAGGAGAGTTTTTAACATAGCTCCAAACAGATCTGGGTATTTTATTGAGAGAGAGGTGGCTTGATGTAAAATCCGAGTAAGTGATTCTTAGTGGACATAGCCCAAATTGGGTGAACCACGTTAAATATTGTCTCTATATTGTGTTCTTTTTTTGCACTTTTATTTTAGATCTGTAATATTTTCTACATATTAGTTTCTACTATTGTAATTCTATGCGGGATTGTTCCACATATTTTATCTCTTCTTTCCTAACCGATATAAGGCTTAAGAAGTTGCAAAGTATGTGTATGAGTAGTATTCTGTGTATTCGGATATCTACAACTATCTCATATGTACTATAAGTAGCAAGTGCATAAGAAGTAGGATGTGTAAACTGTAAAGTGCTAAGCCCAAATTAATGACGATGTCTAATTCTATGTAATGAATAATCCAATCACATAGAGATCCTGATTTTTTCCATATTGTATTGTTTTTGTATTTTTTCCATAAGAGATAACATGAAAACAAAACTTTAAACTTGTAATGTACTCAAATCCTTAGGACATATGATATAAACAATTAAATAAATGGGATGGGGTATTTGATAATGATTATTCTCTCAACAATCACATTGAATCCCTAAAATGTGTTGCATTATAAGGCTATTTCCTAATTGTAAACCATATGGTAGGTGTGAGAAGAATTGAGTATTGTGGCATGAAGAAATGTCATTTTTGTCAATGTAGTAGAAGTATTTATGCGATGAAGAAGCTATGTACAAGTGATTTTCATTAATATAGAGGAATACTAATGAATATTCCTCTCGAAGGAAGGGTCCTTTATCCACAAGTGTACTATGTATATAATGTCGGGAGGGGTAGGATAAGGCATTGAATCATTATTTGAATTAGAGAAGTAATCTTGTGTGGTGTAATATATGGGGTTATAGATGCCCTAAGAAGTGGAGTAGGTAAGCCACGGGTTATGAGAAAAGCTATTGATTGGTGTTTCATGCAATAGATGAGAGAAGTGTATAAGTGTCCCACATGTGTCACACTTACCTTTGTTGGGGCATGATTGATGCATATTGCACATGACTAAGTAACACTAACTATAGGAAAAAGGACATCTATATGAAATTTGAGTATACAAAAATGTGTTATTGTGTGTTGGGATATCATACCATAAATGAGGTATGTTAGTGGTCTAGATTGATATATGAGAGGTTCTGTAAGGTTCCCCATAGAAATAAAATTACATGAAGTTGTATAGAAATGATAAGAAATGTGTTTAGCCAAATATGATACCTATAAGAAGTGACGAGGGTAATAGGTTTCTTATAACTACTAATATGCTTTAAGAACTTATGCGAGGTGAATTGAATGGCATGTGAACCATATCAAGGTTCTTGGAAATCAATATCAATGGGAGAAAGCATTGGGAACCATGAATCTTCCACATGATGTCAAACTTGGTGATATAAATAGTTATTTGTATGTGGGTTTGGTTGTTATCTAGGTAGCTACCTTTGTATAGGTGTTAGGTTTCGTGAGGTTTGAGAATTGTGATTTGGATTCCTTAAGATGATGTCATTGCCCATTTTCTAAATTTCCATGTTTTTAGGTAACATCTCTTATATGGCATGCATTGAATTATGAAAATTAAAATATCTTATAGAAATGGTGATGTTTGGGATTATGTGTTAGTATGAAATAGCCCTAAGAAAAGTGTGCATGTTAGAAAGGACAAATGCCTCATCATGTATGGAATCAGTTGGTGTAGGAACATTATCAATGTGATGAGAGAAGGTAAGAGACTGGTCATAGATGCTATCATGTAATAGAATTTATTAGCCATAGATAATAATAGCTACCAAAATATAAGATAAGATGTCACTCATGGAGTGTTGCAGGTGATATTTTTCATGTGTAACCAAATGCTCCTTAGCATGAATGATATCAATGAGAAAGGTATGGTGTTAAGAGACTCATTTGGTTGCATGTTGGTTTCCTAGATGGTTGGGAAATCAACTAGAGGTAGTTCCTAACCAGGAGTAATATGAAAGTATACTAAAAAAATATGTCCATCGTTAATGATTTCATGAATTGTATGTAATATCGTTTAGAACCAATTAGGTGCATGCCCTATCCACTAATGATAGTCACAATATAATTGAACCTCAAAATTATGCTATTATATATGGTTCATGTCAATGATCCTAGGGGTAAGTAGAACAATGATATTGGGTTAAAGGAGCTTAAGAATTACCAAATTATAGGGGTTTCAACATAGGGTGTCCTTTTTCAGGATGAGGAATGTAGAGAGGTTTTCATGGGTGTTACAAAGTGAGATGTTTTTGATGCCTGAGTGTAATCAAGGTTGATGAAGTTTCCTAGAGATATATGACATGAATTTTCTCAAGTAATCAAGTTTCATAGTACCATGGAATATTGAGAGGATGGATGGGGATGAATTCCCTTAGGTTTTTTTACAATGGCCTATAAGATCAAAAGGACTATCACTTTTCATTATGGTAAAGTAAACACACAAGAGCTAATAAGATTTTATTTAAAAACCTAGGATTGGCTATGATGTCTAAAATCAATTTCAAAATATGAAACCCTAAAGGAGAGGAATGAAACCATAATGGAAAGGAATGAAACCCTTGGTTGACATGGTCTCGAATAATAAAGCGGGTTCGCCAAAATGTAATATGAAAACTAGGTTTTAGATTCCTAATTCTTTATCATTGATCACCTAATATTATTCAAAGTAACAAAATAAAACTCAAAAATTTCTAAATAATTTAAGGATGTCATATCAATCAATACATATATGATAGTTAAATCATAATTATTCTTTAGGGTTTAAAAAAATCCATCGTGCGCCTGAGCTGAATTTATGTGATGATGGGCTGAAAATGGATGGGAAATTTGTGCATATTGTTTTCAATTTGTTTGTAAAATAAGGGAACTTAGAAATGAGCATAAGAAAGGCTCATCTCGGAAATGGAATTTTTCATGGCCAAACTTTTCTAGGAAGCTATTAATGTGTCCTCTATAGATCTAATCTACAATATGATGTTGAGATTTGATTTTTCTGCCTTTGGACTTGTTTCCTATGTCTAGATCCTTTGGGATGATAGTTTTGTACATGTATATTCTTTCTCGTCACTAATTGATCTAATAATGGTTTGCTAATCATTTTCCATGGATTAACTTCACAAAAACTTATTTGATGTGATGATCAATGCACTATGAACAAATACTCCTAAGAGGGATCAAACCACACATAGTTCTCTTCGTCGTATGATGATGTGGATATTAATAGATAATGTAACAAGATGGATCCCTTGATTTGGTCCTCAACACTTGAAATTAATATTTATCTTAGTTTTAGTGCATGAACGTGTGATCTAGGGTAGTAATAGAGTTGTATTCGTTATTTGAGTAGCTTTTTTGTAGTGTTATTTGAAGCAAAGGTTTTACAATTTTTTTCTCATAGACCTTCTTAGAGTGTGCCTTTGATATCAGATTATTATATGCCCTGATGAGTAAGGGTACGTATGTTTATATAGATGACCATTTGAATATTGCCTATATTAATAAACCCAAAAGTAACACCTAAGATGACCAAGTAAACTTGTGTATTTGAAAAGTTGACCATTGGAAATGTAAAGGATGGGTTTATTATGTGAAGACAAGTTTTTGATTGAACATGGGATGGGCTCATGAACTAGTCGAGATAAATTTACAATCAAATATGAGACTTGAGATAGGCGGTGGATGGAATCTATAAAATGTGTAGTGATTCCTGAAGTGCTAAGATGGGGAATATGTGTGACTTAGTGGACTCAATGTATGATATGTAACAAGAATTTCTAAGTCGACAAATAAGTAGGTAGATGGGATATGCCAAGATAAATTCCAAAGTGATATTTTCCAAATACCATAAGAACAAATTTCATGTACCATAATAGTAAGGATTAACTAAGTATCTTATTCCTCTATTGTCATGTTGATTCTAAATCAATAAATCACACTTATATTATTCGTTTAAGAATTAAAATTTATTGACTTTTAATGCCCTTATATCTATAATCTAAATTAGCTCAAGGTTTATTATATTTAATACCTTTATGTGTGAACAACATTAAAACAATATGATATCATGATCCATATCATGCACGATGTTTTTTTTTTTATATATATATATATATATATATCATGTTGGGAATATCTGATTGCGGTAGTGGTTTTTATACATTGTGTTTATATGGAGCATACTTCCTTTTGTGCTATATTTTTATTTATCCCATATGGGGTATGTTGCACTTATAATAATCACCTCACATACTCATGTGGGGTTATTTTTAATGATGTACATGCTTCTAAGGTTGTATCTTTTAATGTTGCACATTTGCTTTTATATCCTATCTTGCATATAATCCAAGAAATCCCTATTTTTTCAGCCATGTACTTCACATGTTCAGCTCACAACTCAAAAGGGGGCATGTATATTGTGATTATTTTAACTCCAATCTCTAGGAATTTAGTTTTCCCTGTTTATATGCTAGGAATATCTTATATTAGTGCTCCATATGTGTATTGTATGAGTGGGTTAGTGAGTAATTATGTTAATATATTGTTGTTATAGTGAGAAAATATATTGTAACGTAGTTGTTATAATAATTTCCTATATGTATGGGCTATTAAATGTTAATAATATGAAGATTTGTTTGTGTGTTTAGTCTATGCAATATGAACCAAATCTATATTTGGTATCAAAGCAAGGTATTTATCTAATGGGGATAGATTTACTATGTTTTTAGTTGGAATAATGGTTTTTCTTCTAATTTCCTTTTTTAGAGTTTATGAATTAGAAGTAGGAGATCACTTTGGGTACCATTTTACATGATTAAGCATAACCATTTGAGCTTGTGAAGTGGCATTGGAATAGCGTATTGAATATTTTTTTGTCACATATGATAATTCTACACCTTTGAACTAATCACCAACACCAATTTATAATGTTTCCACCTTTGCAAGATCTGTATCATCTCATGCATTTGTGATATTTCTACTATTTCCTTCATGCATACTCCAAGATCTACCTGCTACATGTTATGCCTTTGTGCACTATTCATAGAAGTTTAACAGTTTGTTGGGTCATGTGTTCATATTCACATTGCTAATCTGAATCCTCTCACATACAAATATGGTTTTGAAGTCCCATGAATTTGTTTTAGTTTGAATTCAGATCTATATTTCATCGAGGATCGATGTGTTGCAATATTTTTGTTTTGATTCTAGATTAACATATCTATGTGTAGATTCACATAGGCTACAACCACTATATTTTGTAATTTATTCTTTATTCCTACACATTTTACATGGGATTTGCTGCAAAGATATTCAGCGAAATAAATCTTCACTACTGTGTAGATTCTAAAACAAAGGATTTGAACTCGAAAGCTATAGGATCTCTACATCGCTTGTCTTTTCACTTTCTATCACGTGTTGATTCTCTCTCGTGCATATTTTTCCTCTCTTTGCACGTCATCTATATCAAGAGGTGAGATTTTGTTTCCAAAGCCACTTTGATTATGTAGTGCCCACATTTTTATAGCTCAGTTACTTGTTGCTCATTACTCATAGACATGTTTTGACAGAGATTTGTTATATTTGGACATTACATTAGGAGATTTGATCTGATTAGGCATGTATGGACATTTAGGTGTATAGTGCCGATTTAGCTTGATTACTATGTTGTTTGCATTATCTTATGATGTCATGGATACTAATTGATATGATGTTGTTTTGGAACGTAGTTATATTGATGGTTACTCAGTTTGTTGCATGTTGAGATTCTATGGATACATGTCATTTTATCATTGTGACTAACTTATGGCGAATTATGTATAGTTGTGCACATTGTCGCACTTTCATTACCAGAAAGATGAAATGATAGTCTAGAATTCATTGTTATCTTGTTTAGTAGTTGATTTATATTTTATCGGACAGGTGCGTTTAATGTGTGCAATGAGTGTGCAGGTGACAAGTCACAGGAGAACGTGGGACTCAGGCCAGCTACGCAACTTTACACAAGCAGCCCACGGGCTAAGCCCTAGCCATGTTTATTGCTTGAGGCCTTAGCGTTAGAATTATTGTTTTGGGCACCATGGGTGACCCTCATTTGTAATGTAATATGTCTTGTAATTATTAATTGTGCTTAGGGTGTTTTAGTTTGTGTTGTAAACTTGTTTTGGGAATTAATGACCCCACTTGCATTAAGTTTTGATTTAGATTAATGATGTAATTAATTTAGAGGGTTTAGGGTCACATGTGAACCCTTGGGTGGTCCCCACACCCTCTAACCTTGTGCCTAATTTTTCCAAACCCGAAATTGGGTTATTTTGGGCATTTTTAGGGACCCCTTTTTAGTTTGGGAGTTCCCTTAACATAAAAATGAGCCCTTGGACCCTACCTAATAGGTAGGGGGGCTTATTTCCAAGGCTAGAGGGAGTTTTCCCTCCCTTTTTGCCTCTTGTTTGGTCACATCCATGTAAGGGGTATGGTTTAGTGTGCTTGTTAAAAGTTGCACAAGAATTGTCTTGTTAGCATTTAGAGTAATTTGGGAGAAGAGGGCTAAAAGGCATTTTACCCTTTTCTCTTTTTGTTTTGGCATCTTTGACCTTGAAGGAGGAGAGGGGTGACACATGTCACCCCCTCATTTGTGAGGATTTTTTCTTGCTCCTCTTAAAATTTCCCCCTCATGGGAAAGGAAGAGAACTTTGTTTTTGGGAACTTTTGCTTGGATGCTTGGGTGATTTGGAGCTAGAGTTTACTTGGGTCAAGAAGGAGAGAAGTTTGAAGTTGGAAAGCTTTTTGGAGAGCTTTCTTTGAGGTAGGCTCTTAAGCTTTATTGTATGTGTTGTATTCATGTTAGTTGTTAGATTGTTTACTTGGAAATGTTGTTGTTACATGTGGATTTTGGTTATTGTTTGCTTGTTTTACTCCCTCCATCATATGGCATGATGGAGTTTTGGAGTTTGTGGGGGAAGAGAGAGGGATTTTTCCCTCTCAATCCTCAAGGCTTGATGGACAAGCCTTGTAGGATTTTAGTGACTCCCCTCAAATGGTTTGAGGTGGGGAAGGTGATTCATTTGGCTTGAATCTCCTTCCCCATTCTTGGTAAGGAAACCCCTTTGGGGTTTGAAAATCCTTCCAAGAAGGATTTGGTGAAAGGGTGGAGGAATAAGGAGGGTTTTTAAAATGAAATAGGAGAAATAAGGAGGGTATGGAGATCTTGGTATTGTGCTTATATTATTGGTTATAACTCTTGGAGAACTCTTCTCCTCTCTTCCCCACTTTTGAGGTAGAACATGGGTTCTCCTCCTTGTAAAACTTGGAGTCTTGTTTTATACTTGTTTGGTTTCATGTGAATGTGTCATTGTTTGGTCACCCTCATTCTTATGCAAGTTGTGGTTAGTTGTCCTCTTTCCCATGGGCTTGGGGGAGGCTAGCATGCATCCCAACCTTGGGAAAGGCATGTAATGATGCCTATGGTTGGGTGGCAAACAAGCCTCTTCTCCTTGTTGGTTTTCTTGAAGGCATGAAGGTTGGAGCTCAAAGTTGGAAGTTGGAGATAATGAGAGTTTTTCATTGTCCTCTCTATTCTTTGTGAAACATTTCTTGTATTGAAACCTCTTGAGTATGGCTTGAGGAAAACTTGTACTCCTTGTAAAAAAATCCCTATTTTGTGGTTTGTATTCTTGAAAACTTGAGCCACTCTTGAGTTTGTAATCTACCTCAAAGCCTTGTAAAAATATTGTGATAAATATTTTTGGGTAGTTATTTATTTGTGTATGTTTGTATATGTAAACTTCAAATCTTGAAAATGAAATATAGTATTTGTTGTTTTCTTTAATATGAAAATTTGATTTGTAATCTCCCTTTTTGAAAGAAAATGTATAGGTTGGAATATGACTTTCTTGTGAACATATTTATACCCTTCATGTTGAATATCTATCTTGTTTAAAAATCTGAAATGTTTATTTAGTTATTGCATTTGAAAAGCAATATTAATACCTTGTTGAAAGTCTCATTTGTATGGAAAAAGGGGGAGTATCTCTTCTTATTGTTTCTTTTTGTAACAATATGGAATGGAGAGTGAATAGATGCAACTTTCTAAGTGCTTTGTTTTTGCATCAAATAATAAGATTAAAATCTGTTATTTATTTCAAGTGAAATCTTTATTATTTACCATTGTGTATAAAATGATCTTATTCAGTTTTCAAAATAAATTATAATCTTAGCTTAAATTGTTTTATCAAAATGGGTTTTAATTTGCAGATTTATTTTTTTTTATATATATTGAAATATTTCTATTGTAAAACATTATCATTTTATTTTCCTAAAAAATTATATATATATATATATATATATATATATATATATATATATATATACGTATATAGATATATATCGGATTTATATTATTTATTATCATGTTATATATTATATAATAACATATAATATATATAATATATATTTTTTTAATAAAAAAACTAAGTAATATAAACAAAAAAAAGGGAAGAATAAACAAATTTTAAACAAAAATTATATTGTTTGGGGAGGTTCGAACCCCTCCCTCGGCCTCCATTATTCGCCCCCATGTTCCTCGACTACCTATGCTGCCCTGTGTAGTAACCCCCACCCGTGGCCACTACCCCCTCTCACATGCACCACACTTCACCCCTGCTTTGTCACCTATCCCCCTTCTTCCGTGGCCGCCCCCTCTAAAGAATGCCCCGACCTCCCTCACGGTTGTCTCGTCCTCTTCCCTGCATTGTCCCCTGCACCATTTTTTTTTCCCTCCACACCACCATCATCACCACGTCCTCCTTTCCCCCTTCTTCTATGGGTGTGTGTGTGTGTATACATATAAGTATATGTATATCTGATTTTACACATAAATATACAACTGAAAACAATAGGGTGATTTTCCCTTTATATTTAAACTGAAAGAAACTCCATGAATTCATGCTTTCCTTCAGCCACTCCATTTCCTATTGCATACAAGAAAAATAAATGATATAGTAACAATATCATTCTCCTCCTTAGCTCTCCAACAACCTACAACAAGAAACAAATCCAAAATGAGAGAAAATAACATGGAAAGAAAATAAAAGAAAGTGATAAGGAAGTTTAGGGTAAAATTAGATCTAGGGTTGAGATCTGTTTGATCCTACGGCCCAAAATTAACCCTACTCACACATTAAGTCAAAAGGATTTTGGTGGGAATGGTGATTTAAATAAAAAGGGGGAAAGTGGGTAAATAAATAAAAGGGGGATGAACTTAATTAAGAATGAATAATTATAGTCCGTTGTGGGTGGAAAATTATTTAAATGTGTGGTGTGTGTGTGTGTGTGTGTGTGTGTGTGTGTGTGTGTGTGTGTGTGTGTGTGTGTGTGTAATTTAATAGAAGCTAAAATAAATAAAATTAAATTGAATTAATGTTTTAGGCAACCTTGAGGGATTAATAATTAATATGAATTAAATATTAATGGAAAGAGTTAAATAGAACTTTAGTTCGCCATAAAAAAAAATTACCAACTTTTTAGTCTATTTTCCGGTGTCAGGAGGGGCACTCTGATTAAGCTGCATAATGGTATATGCAACACAAACTCTTGTTAAAACATTCAAACCAAGAATTTGAGAGACCATGTCGACCAAAATTAATGTCTTTTTTTTTCAAATAGATTTCAATTAATGTTTTTAGTCAAGTTGTTCTGAGTTGGAAGTCATCATTTTATGTTTTCAATATCATAAATGTTATCAAGTCTCTATTCTTGTAAAAAAATTACTTCTTTAGCATATTTTTATGTAACCCAACATTAAATTATAGGGGATAAGATTAAAAATATTATATTTTTGATAAAAATTTTGAAGATTACAAAGAACGATAATGTGTCTCACTTTGGGGGCTCAGCCCCTCGATCCTTCCCTATATTGTAATAGGGAGCACATCAAGGCGTTGCACTAGGATGCTTCAAAATTCATCATCTTGAGTGAGAAACATCACAACGGAGGGTAGAGGCATCAAAGGTTGGAGGAAAACCAACATTTTCTCAAAAATCGTTAGCAACGAGGCCACATAATGTAGTAGTGGTGATTAACGTGTGCAAAATGACTATGTCGAGATTAGTAACTAGTGGTAGTGGAAATCAGTTGTGTTATGTGATATTGAGTGCCAAAAATCATATGCAGATGTTACAGAAGGCGATTAGGATTGAGCTCCTTTTTTTATTTTTCATTGTTTTAACATTTTGTGTGGTATGATTGAAAATAAGAACAGAAGTGTATTCTCATTCACATATGTAATAATTGAGAAATTATGATGTAATCCCTGATAAAAATGTAGTAGGAAAGTTAAACCATAGTGTATTACAACATCATGATACTTGAAGAGGATGGATAGATGTGTGTGTCTCTATTCATACCTAGGCTAGTGATTAGCTAATGAAAACCATTTGTGAAGGTTAAACATATGTAGAATTCATGTTCATGGTTCCCACACTAGTCTGGTTAGATGATTTCCCAGTAGTACATGGTTAATGAGAGGTTGATGAGTTCCTTTTCTACCTTCATGTTGTGGACCAAGATCATGAGCAAGAAGAGGCTGACACTTTGAAAAATAAGTGTGATTGTATTTCTACCAATGAGAGGCAACACCTTTGAAAAGAAGTGTAATTGTATTTCTACCATGTTCACACTAAGGGGGATGTTGGGATTATTATATATAAGTACTCCACATGAACATTATATGATTGGGTTAGTGAATAATTATGTTAATATATTGGTGTTGTAGACAACCTAAAAATACTCATTACGCATTCTGACATCTAAAAATAATATTAAATCCATTATTCACCCATATCCCACTTGTAGAATTAATTTAATTAATTATATTACACTCACTATATACACTAAACACCCCTATGGCTAATTTAATTATCTATTTAAATAAACAAAAACAATTATCTAATCACCTTCCATTTATCTCCACTTCACTAGCCAACTGACTCAAGTTGACTAGTCACCCCACTCAAGTTCTAAAACCCTAAAAACATGGAATCAAATATGCACATACACTTTGGAATTATTATTAGCCAATGAATTTTAAATAAATCCTCTTTATTTCTCATTCAAAGGGCCAACTGCATAGAATGAATTGTCCATGATAAATAAGGAAAATGAAATTAATATCCTACAACTCAATCAATTCCACCTTCCTCAATCCATGGCTTCTTCTGCATCTATAAATAAGAAGCTTCATTCCTCTCAAATCATCATAGGAAGCTTGAATAATTTGCATATTTACTCTTCCAAATTCATATCTTGGCTTCACTTCCATTTGGAATATCTTAGAGAAACTAGAAATCAAATAAATCAATCTCTCATCAAGATCCAACAAGAGTGTCACTCGACCCCACCCTTTATTGGGTCCAATCCAAGGTTGCAAGGAGTTTTATAGGAAGGTTTTCCTTCATTTTTGTTTGTTTGTTTTTTTTTTTTGCATTTTCTATTGTATACATTCTAACACACCCAATGGGACTCAAACCTAGGTCTTCTACCTACTCTCACATCGTTAAATTTTGTCTCCAATACACCACACACCTCAAACAATATTACAAAGTAGGAATCCTTTATGGTTGGGTTGAAGGTTGTCATTCAGTGAAATATCAAAGAACTAGTAATCACATGTGACTCTTAGTTAATCATCAAATAGGTCAAGGATGAGTATCAAGTAAAAGATGAAAAATTTATACCATACAAGAAAATGGTTGACATTCTTATAAGATACTTTCAGCTAGTAACTTTTGAATAGGTCCCTAGAACTCAAAAAAAATCAGTAGATGCTATGGAAACTATCATATCCCTTCTTGAGATCGCAATAAATCAAAATAAAAACCACTTCCTCGTAGAACATCTTTTGTCTCCTCCTTATAATTTTCAGAGACAACCATGGTGTGTAAGATAGTTGGTCTTGATGGCCCTTGGTACTATGATATATACACCTTCATTCAAGATAACTCCTTTCCTCTAAATATAAACTCCTGTAAAAAAATTTACATAAACACAATGTGTTTCTCCTTATAATATCCTAGCGAACACCTTGCATCAAAAAGATTATGATGGAACTTTACTTAGATTTCTCAATCGGGTGGAAGCATCCCAAACCTTAATTTGAAGTGCACGTAGACATTTGTAGTGTGCACACTGTAGACACAAAATCTATGCACTTGGGTACATTTTTGGTCCTAAAGTATAATAATGTATACATGATTCCTAAGTAAGAAAACTAGTGGTTGAAAACGCCTTTTTCCTTTTAATTTCTTTTTCTATTGCACTTTAATATTGGCTTTACACATCTTATAATTGTGTTGGAACTTGATTGATTTATATTTTTATGACCTACGACACTAGGACAGAAGTTCCCGAGATGTTCCTATCCCTCCTGGGTGCTCCTAACCTTATTTATCTTCTTCTTACTCATTTGGGTCCTTTTTCACCTTTTCGTCACCTTTTAACACTTTGGGTTGGCCTTTTAGTTGTCAATTACAAAATTCAAATAAGGAAATCATATATATACTTAGTTACTTCTAAATAAGGGGTCAAGTATCATAAGCATTATCTATCATCACCTAAGCTTGCACAAAGGCATAAGAGCACTACAAATCATACTTCTAACACATCCATACAAGGGACTAGGGTTACATTGATCTCGTATACACCTGCATAGGAGGAGTTCATTCTATTCCATTACACACATCTTGCATACTTGGAATAATCTATATCTTTCTTGCTATCATTGTGTAACTTGCACAAGGGAAAAATAGGGCACAAGAAACGACACACACACACACACACACACACACACACACACACACACACACACACACGCACGCACGCACGCACGCACGCACGCGCACGCGCACGCACGCACGCACGCACGCACGCGCATACGCACGCCATGCACGCACGCACGCATGCACGCGCACGTGCGTGCACACACACACACACACAAAGACTTACATAGATTTTGAGATGTAGTGTAGCACTCATTTGTAATTTCACTCTTTAGGTGACTTAAGGGTCATTCAACGCCACAATATACATATTTTTATTAGATTTGATGTGGTTTTTGGACATGTTTAGGTAGGCATATATTTTACAGGTTATAAGTGTGATGGGAACCCTAACGAGAAAAGTCGAGTGATGAAGATAATATTGGAGTGAAGACCTTTCAACCTAGAAAAATTCACAACCTGAGCATCTAAGTGGACACAGGTGCCCATATTGATCACTAGCACACAGGACACTCTTTTCCTCCTATGAGAACTCTTGTCCTATAGATTCCTAGGTTTCGAAACTTCACCGAGCCCTCGTGACACTATCTCTAGCTTTGTTCCAAAGCATGTACATAATTTCAATCACTCACGGAGTTGAATGAAATCAACTAAGTCATCTTTCTCTCTCATTTTCTTAGGGTTTTACATCTTTGAATGCTTATTGTTTACACATTATGGTACTTAATTACCTGAATATCATTTGTTACAATAGTTACTCTGAAATAAGATTTAATTCAATTTAGATTAAATCATTTTGTGAACCCGTTCGCTCAAACTCTTCCTTTAGAACTTTCTTTTTTATGCCCATCACCCGTAGCAGTCATTTTGGTTCTCTTCAACACATTGATCTTCCACCATTTTCCCGTAGTATCTATAAACCAATGGTTGACTCTGATAATCCCTTGATTAACTCAATCCACATTTCTCTTGAAAACATTAAAGCTTCGATAGTGAAAATTCATACAATGAAGAAACTAATGTGGATTAACAACAACTTGACAAGATCACTAACTTTGTTTCGCTTTTTATGCAACCACTCCACACATATTCCTCATATCCTAAATTCTTTACTTGTTTCTAAAAATTCTTGAGATTATACCACACTCCCTCGCATAAGTTCCTCCTCGGTCCCCATAACTTCCACCCCACCTTGACCATTCTTGTTTTTATCCCTATAACCACCGCTCCTCTCTTTCCTCCCAGTAATTCTAGCACACAACATGGCTTCTCTTCCTACACCCATGACCTCACCTCATTGTACCATGATTTTCAAGCCCAAATTTTTCATTTACAATGAGCCTCTTCATCCTCATCTCCATCTTTTGATTCCTCACTCCTCCTTCATAGCACGTTTGCACCTATCATCTCCTCTTATCCGCTTCCTCCTAACTTCATTATACCTAAGCTTCCTACCTTCGGTGGCGATGGTGACCCTCAGAACATCTCTACTCCTTTCATGTTTCATGTCTTGCCTATGTTGATGACCTTACATTACTGGAAAAATTGTTTCCTTGAATCTTACATGATTATGCTATGTGAAGGTTTTATTATCTACCTATCCATTCGGTAACATATTTTACATATTTAGATGATGCATTCCTTACTCATTTTGATATGAATATCGGTACTAAGATATCTTATGCACAACTAACTAAAATAAAACAAGGATCTAATGAACATCTTGTGACTATGTAAACGGTATGAGAATAACCTTACGAAAATGACCAATGTTCTAGTTGATTTGGAATTACAAGATCTATTCATTAAAATTATGTTTCCTCCACTCCAAGAGAGTGTCATTTTTTGGGGTAAGTGCATGGAAACAAGGGACCAAAAGGGGGTCAAAAGTGGACACATTTTTCTTGAAATTAGCAAACTCTAAACTTTATCTAAGAATGTGTCATGCATATGCTCAAAATTTGACAAAGTGATAAGAATAAGTACCATAGAGCTCAAAATATAGTTTCTAAACTACTAATTTTTTTGAAAATGGTTGAGATTAAGAGGGTCAAATGTGGTGTGCACACAAAGTATGTCTATTTTTGTGTCAAAAATATAAGAACCTATTGTGTGTGCACCCACCCCCCTAATTTTTTGAGTTATATAAATTATTTTCAAATCCCTTTGGTAGAAATTTAGCTAAGACCATGTATGAGGTCCCATTAATTTTTCATATTTTTTGATGAATATATAATTTTTTATTAATTTTCAAAGTGCACACATCCCAAAAATGAAATATCTGTGTGTACACCCCCATAACTTTGAGAAAAATAGTCAATTTTTTGTTTTTTTAATGCGTGTAGAATGGAGTTTAGACGAGGCATTTTTTAAAAAATGGATGAAAAAATCATAAATTGTGTACAAAAACATATGCATAGGTTTTGGCAAGAAAAGAAGGCACTAGTAAAAGAAATTATGGATGAAAGCCTTAAACTAATCAGATTTTAGAAAGAATTATATCGTCACCAAGGTAAAACCAAGCTTGACATCGTAGTATAATTTTTTTAATATTATGTTATAACACATGAGATATCGGGTGTACACGTGAGATTTTAATATTTTTTCAAACATGATTTATTCACGGATTACACAGTCCAAACCTTAGGTTTGGATATCCAAGGAAAATCCAAGCCTATGGATTGGGAATTTCAAACCCAAAGAAGATGAAATGCAAGCACGTTATAACGTGAGTGTGTTATAACGTGCTCACGTTATAACGTACTCGCGTTCCTGTTTGCAATGTGGAATATGTCCATTTGGGAGGGATAACATGATATACCACATTGCAAATAGGAATGCGAGCACATTTCATCTTAGTAAATCTAATCCATAATGCACTTGCATTATAACACGACCTTGATTTTTCCTTGTCACGTTATAATGCACCCGAGCCATAACGTGAGTGCATTATGGAAAAAATGACCAAAAGGAAGATTTTTGGCCACTTTCATGGCATCTAGGCCTCCTTCACCTTTTGTGTATAAATCTACCTCTACACCTAACACTCTCATCTATACATGGCCCACATCACGACCTGTCATCTTCACTCAAAGTACATTAGTCCATCCCATCGACCTAAGTCTCCTACACAGAAGCCCATTCATATAGGTTTTCTCCACCTCCTTTACCACATTGGTCTCCCTCACATATGCATATTTATTCTCCTACACCACCGTTCCTATACCATGGTTATATGCCTTCTCCTACTTGAATACCAAATAAGGGGCCCTCACTCTTCACTATCATCGATAGATTTATAATACTTGAACACTTGAGGGGCATCGGAATTTCTCCCCCTCTATTACTATTGGTTATCTCTATCATCTACTCATATCTTATATGCTACACTTCATGCTCTTTGCTTCATGATCAAATTTTTCTAGCATCTAATCTCAATCACATATAATACTTTTGTTACTCCGATGATGCACTCATGTTCTCTATTAGGAAATAAGTGATAAAATATGTGGAATAATCCCTCACGAGAATTGCAACAATAGAAAATAATATGTAGAAAATATTATAGATCTCAAATAAAAGTGCAGAATAAAATAACACAACACAAAGAGACAATAGTTAACATGGTTCACTTAATTTGGGCTACGTCCACCAAGAATCACTTGCTTATATTTTATTACAAGCCACCACTCTCTCAATAAAATACCCATATCTATTTTGAGCTATGCTCAACAAACTCTCTGAGAATTCACACACGAATTCCAAACACATCTGCAATGATACATAATCCCTACCATATGCATAAAACCATATAAGTAGACAATTTGGTTAAGTAGTTTTACAAAACCATGGGTATCAAAATCATGGGCCAAAACCATCCCATAAACCTATGGGTCAAAAATCTTGCCCATATGAGAAAAGCACGTTTCCCGATATATCGGGCATGTTTTAAGGCCAAAAAAAAATTGGGGGTTGCACCCCCAAACCCTGGCGAGACAACTGTGGAAAGTGTATAGTACTCTTAGTATACATTCTTCAAACTTTTTATCACATGAAAACATGCTCCACAACCTAACAATCTCCCACTTGGAGACTAGTTTTTCTCTAAGCAAGCTTCTCAACCCTTCACTAGTTTCCGTGAAGACCAACCAAAGTTGAACACAGCTTCATTTTTTCCCTTGTGACCACCTTGGTCATCATGTCTATAGAATTCTAACTGGTATGAATCTTCTCCAGCTTCAACTTCTCTTCCTCCAAATTTGTCCTAATGAAATGGTACCTTAATTGTATATGTTTTGTCCTAGAGTGGAAAGCAGAGTTCTTAGCTAGGTGTATAGCACTATGACTATCACTATGCAGCTTTCCTTCCTCCTACTTATGCCCTAACTCCTCAAGCAATTGTTGTAACCAAATCATTTCTTTTCTTGCCTCTATGGTAGCAACATACTCAGCCTCTGTGGTTGACAAAGCCACCAACTTCTGTAGTCATGAAATCCAACTCACTATTGTCCCACCTATAGTGTAAACATAACTGTTGTGCTCCTCCTTGCTATCTAAATCTCTAGCCATATCTGAATCTACATAACCACACAAAGTGGTGTCTAATCCACTATAGCACAAAATTGTCCCCATGGTCCCTCTCAAATACCGAAGGATCCACTTTACTGTCTGTCAGTGATCTCTACCTAGATCACTCATAAATATACTCACCGCTCCCACTACATGGGAAATATTAGGCCTAGTGCACACCATGGCATACATCAAACTACCAACCGCTGATGAGTAAGGTACCTTGGACATCTGGTTTCTCTCCTACTCTATCTTGGGACACTTCTCCTTTGATAACTTGAAATGGCTTGCTAAAGGAGTCCCAACCGGTTTAGCATCCTGCATATTAAACCTCTCCAATACCTTCTTAATGTACTCTTCTTGAGATAAAGTTATCTTTTGTTCCTTCCTATCTTGAGATATCCTCATACCAAGGATTTGTTTGGCTGCCCCCAAATCCTTCATGGCAAAGGATTCACTTAGTTACTTCTTGAGTACTTTTATTTCCTGCATGTTTTTACCTACAACCAACATATCATCCACATAAAAACATAGGATAATATAACTTCCATCCTCAAATTTCTTTGTATACATGCAATGGTCAAAATGACATCTAATATAACCTTGCTCCATCATGAAGCTATCAAATTTCTTATACCATTGACGTGGAGCTTGTTTCAAGCCATATAAGCTCTTCTTCATTTTGCACACCATCTCCTCTTTACCTTTGACCTCATAGCCCTCTTTTTGCTACATATATAGTTCCTCCTCCAAATCACCATGGAGAAATGCAATCTTTACATCAAGTTGTTCTAACTGTAAGTATTTTGTTGCAACTATTCCTAGAACAATTCTAATAGAAGTCATTTTTACTACGAGAGACAAAATCTCGTCAAAATCTATACCTTTTTTTTGTGTAAACACCTTAACCACCAACTGAGCCTTGTATATTTTCTTTCCTCCTTCCTCTTTGAATTTGAACACCCACTTGTTCTGTAATGCTCTTTTTCCTTCGAGTAGCTTCACCAAATCCAATGTCGGTTCTCCATGAGAGTCGATGCTCCTCATCCATGGCTTGCTCCCACTTCTTCCTAGAATCTACCCGCATTGCTTCATCAAATCTCTCTAGCTCTCCACTTTGTCGGTGAGTAATAAATAATAAAGAGAAGGAGAAAAAAAATTAGTTTCTCTTCCTACCCTAGAAGACCTTCTCAATATAGGAGTTTGGGTTTCTTGTTGAGGAGATTTCTGAACTGATTCATATGTCACTTTCCCATCCGGATGATCCTCTACCGCTGCATATTCTTTCTTGGATTCTTCCCTATTTTCTTGCAACGACTGTTTATACATGAATTTCTCATTAAAGATCACATCCCTAGATCAAATGATTTTCTTGTCCTTAATACTACAACATTTATATCCAAAGTCATCACCACCATAACCAATGAAAGTACATTTTATATCTAAAAATAAAGAGGCAGACCTGCATGTAACCTCATGCTCTTAGCATGTTCCATTATTGTTCTATTCATCCTTTCTAACACCCCATTCTACTATGGAGTTCCTAGAACCATTGTTTTCCTACAGATTCCATTCTTAGAACAGTAATCATCAAATTCATTGTTGCAATACTTCCCTCCATTATCGACTGAGACATTTTAGCTTAAGACCTATTTTATTCTCTACCAAGGCTTTCCATTTAACAAAAATGGCAAATAAATCAGATTTGTTTCTAATACGATAAACCCAAATTTTCCTTGTTGCATCATTAATAAAAGTAACATAATAACTTGAACCCCTGAGAGATGATACCTCAGCCGACCCCCACACATTAGAATGCACTAGCTCTAACTTACTCTCTTTCTTTGTAGGTCCAACCTTGAGAAACATTACTCACTTATGTTTCCCATATATGTAGTCCTCACAGAACTCCAAACCTATTTTTGTATATTCGGGAAAATCCTTCTTTATGATCTCCATGCCCTTATGGCTCATATGACCGAGCCTATAGTGCCACAATGTTGTATCTACTTCTGAAGCCACAAGATTACAAACATTAGTGCTATAAGTGGTTAAATACAAGGTTCCAATATTCTTACCTCTTACCACCACAAGAGCACCCTTGGTAACCTTCCAAGAGTCCATTATAAATATTACAGTACAACCATCACTTCCCAACTTTCCTGCCGATATCAAATTTTGTCTTAATGTAGGCACATGTCCGACATCATTCAATAGCCAAGTATTCCCATTCTCATCTTAACATGAGCAGAACCTTTTCCAAGTATGTTGTAAGGCTCATCATCACCAAGAAAAACATGCACAAAATCTCCTTGAACATAATCAACAAAATAATGCTTATGTGGAGTGACAAGGAAAGAAGCCCCAGAATCTAAAACCCAAGATTTAGTAATATTGTGCAAAGAAAGAATAAAAGCATCCTGACATACATTACCCCGTTGCCACATTTGCCTCCTTGTTTTCTTCTTGTCCCGAAGTTCCCACCAGTCCTTCTTTGCATGCCAGACTTTCCACAATGCTAGCATACTATCTTGTTTTTGGATTTTGACCTTTCCCAATCCTTTGATTTTCCACAGCTTCCTCTATTCTTCTCTCTCCCTCTAGTTTCCACTATGAAAGTATTCCCTGAAGTAGAAGATTCCCCAGATATTTTTCTTCACATTTCCTTGCTTAGAAACACCCCTACAACATCCTCAAACTTCAACTTTGAGTTAGTTGGAACCGAGTTGCTTACCACCATTACTAGGCTATTCCAACTCTCAGGTAAAGAGCACAAAATTAATAAATCCCTAACTTCTTCATCAAATTCTATTGTAACCAAAGATAGCATATTTACAACCGTATCAAAATTATTTAAATGATCTTCTACTGAACTATTCTCAGACATTTTCATATTAAACAACTTTTTCATTAAAAATATCTTGTTAGAGGCAAAGGGTTTTTCATACAACTTTCCTAATGCATCCATCAGTTCTTTTGTAGCCTTTTCCTTCGAAACATTAAATAATACCGAAGATGCAAGACATGGCCAGATTGTCCCAAGTACCTTCCTATCCAGCAAATCCCATTTTACATATGTCATGCTTGAGGGTTTTTTCACCTTCTCAAATAACGAAATATAAAAGATCCTTTTGATAAAGGTAATCTTCCATCTACATCTTCTAAAGACTGAAATTCTTCCCGTTGAATTTATCAACCCTAGATCTTCCATCATTTGTCATAGCTCCCACTCAAGATAAAACTTCCCCTATAATTCAACACTTCAGCAAACCAAACCAAGCTCTGATACAAATTGTTAGGAAATAAGGGATAAAATATGCGGAATAATCCCTCACAGAATCACAACAATAGAAACTAATATGCAAAAAAATATTACAGATCTCAAATAAAAGTGTAGAATAAAATAACACAACACAAAGAGACAATATTTAACGTGGTTCACCCAATTTAGGCTACATCCACCAAGAATCACTTGCTCAGATTTTATTACAAGCCACCGCTCTCTCAATACAATACCCAGATCTGTTTGGAGCTATGCTTAACAAACTCTATAGAATTCACACCCAAATTCAAAACACATTTACAATGATACATAATCCCTACCATATGCATAAAACCATATAAGTAGACAATTGCTTAAGTAGTTTTACAAAACCATGGGTATCAAAACCATGGGCCAAAACCGTCCCATAAACCTATGGGTCAAAAATCCCACCCATATGAGAAAAGTACGTTTCCCGATATATCGGGCATGTTTTAAGGCCAAAAATATATTTGGGGGCTATGCTCCCGAACCTCGGTGAGACAATTGTGGAAAGTGTACAGTACTCTTAGTGTATAGTCTTCAACACTTTTTCACATGAAAACAGGATCCACAATATAACATTCTCTAGATTCATACATGAATTTTGAGGGAATTAAATGAACCTTAATCACACACTTGGGTGGCATCATCTACTCATATCTTATATAGTACAATTCACGCTTTGTGCTTCATGATCAATATTTTCTAGCATCTAATCTCAATCACATATAATACTATTGTTACTCGATGATGCACTCTTGTTCTACAATTCATACTCGATTGTTGAGGGAGAAATTATTAAATGAACCTCATGTCACACACATCTACTTGGGGGCAATGTGGCCCCTCCCATCTACACATTTTACATATCACAACACACCATCACTCTAACACTACATCTACTCATCTTGGTTGTCTTTACTCTTGTTATCTTATACTATTTACATGATTGCAGTTTTTTTCCTATCTTGACTAGATACTTGGTATGTCATTATCTTTTTCTATACACACATACGCATGGTATCTTGAGGTGAATACATGACTCTTACATATCCTTACACGATGCATGATGCTCAACACCACTCTTTACTAGTCCCACCGAGGCTCCTGAGGGCATCTACCTTTACTACTCTCATGCTCCATACTCATAGGTTCTATTGTTACAATATCTACCACTTCTTGTCATTTACTTTTCATTTCTCTATACATGATTTGACATAATATTTATCTTTCTAACATGTTAATGGGTGCTTCATGTGTAGCATTTTCCTTACAAGATTCTATACAACCATGGTTATCTATTACTTCTTGTTTGTTATTATTTTTCATTGTTTATGGGTTATGCCCTATGTCTTGCTTGATCATTGTTTTCTTATGGCCACTTCGGCCTTGATTATCTTGTGACATTTTGAGCAATGTCCCATGTATGCAACCTACTTTTCGCTATCACTCTTGTCTTCATATTTTATTACATGCTAGCTCTTATACACTAACACTTGTTTCTAGTCTTTCTTATTTACATGTACCTTGGTTTATACCATGCACATCCCCTACCCCCTAGAGGTATCCAATCTATGATATGCATTTATGTTTCAGTTCCTCTCATTTGGACCGCCTCCTCCTACATTTGTCACGTGCAACCCAAACAATGGGGGAAACTATTGGGTGAACAAATCACCCTTCCAGCAGCACAGAGCTCTAGAACAGAGCAACACAATATAGAATCATGATCGACCAAAGAAAATAATCACATATTGGTCTATAACCTGACTCGAACCAAAAACACGAGAAAATACACTAGTGCCCATTATCAAATAGTAACAATGGGCTCTTGTGTCTCACATGGTCACTTGTGTCTTACGGCCAAAAACACGGTTTATCAAGACAACACAATTTCCAAAGAAAGTACGGACAGATCTACAATATTAAACACCCATCTTGATTATAAAATTCATTCATTTGGCTACAATACGGTTATAATTCAGTTACAAATTGGGACATTCTAATCTACGGTGGCACTTTGAAATTCTTCATGAAAGGAGAGAAAAACATGTCTTTGTCCCTAACACTCCTCTTGGCATGAGATCGCCTAAAAACCTCGTTCTTGGCATGAGATCACCTAAAAACTCATGCTTGGCGTGAGATCATCCAAAAAAACTCACTTTTGGCATTAGATCTCCCAAAACCTCACCCTTAGTGGCGGGATGCCCAAACCTACAACATCTCCAAAGCAAACAGGGCAATTTTTTATCCTATACTCTCTCATACATCAGGTGCATTATTTCCTTAGCTACCACATTTACACACTTTTACTTATACATTATTTACTATTATTTTTCATACATGACACTTTGACTACTCTTTTTCTCTTCTTTTGTAGGTTTTTCCTTATAAGCAACACGAAGCAACTCACATCAACAAGCTCAAGCTCCTATAGCATGCTACTATGCATATGATTCACCCTTAGGGTCTACCTCTCTTTCCTAGTCACGCTTCACATAACAATCACTTCACGCTTCACGTGGATAATTTTCCACATGACACACTATCAACTACACTCATCTTTGGCTCACAAGGTATGCATATTCTATCTACTTTATGCTAGTGATTATTCACTCAAAAGCATAAAGTGGGGGAAAATGTAGAAACAAAATTTATCCTAAATAATACTAATGTATACATGATTCCAAAGCAGAAAACTAGTGGTTGACAACGACTTTTGGCATTTTTATTTTATTACAATTTATTGGCTTTACACATCTTACAACTCTATCGACACTTGACTTATTTATCTTTTTATGACCAAGGACACTAGCGCGCCAAGATAGGATAGAAGCTCCCAGGCATTCCTACCCTTCTTTATCTTCTTCTTACTCTTTTGGGTCCTTTTTCACCTTTTGGTCACCTTTTAACACTTTAGGTCACCTTTCAGTTTTCAATTACGAAATTCAAACAAGGGAATCATATATATACTTAGTTACTTCTAAATAAGGGGTCAAGTATCATAATCAATATCTATCACCTAATCTTATACAAGAGGCATAAGAGCACTACAAATCATACATATAACACATCCATACAAGGGACAAGGGCTGCATTGATCTACATACATTTCATAGGAGGGGAGTTCATTCTATTCCATTACACACATCTTGCATACTTGGGATAATCTAGATCTAGCCCACTATCATCGTGTAACTTGTACAAGGGAAAACTAGGGCACATGACACGTATATACACACATAGAAAAATAACTACATTGATGCGAGATGTAGTACGGGGATTGCTTGCAAGTTCACTCTTTGAGTGACCGTTCATGCTCTACATATTTTTTATTAGATTAGATGTGGTTTGTGGACATGTGTAGGTACTCATATATTTTACAAGTTACAGGTTCAATAGGAACCCTAAAAACAAAGTTGGAGTGCCAAAGCAAATATTTAAGCGAAGACCTTTCAACCCGAAAAAGTTGAATCCTAAGCATATAAGTAGAAATAGACATCCAGTTGGTCGCTAGAGACCTGGGAACTCTGTCCTCATGTGGGTGCTCATTTCATGTACATTCCTACTTTTTTAACCTTCATCGATCCTCGCGATATTGTCTCTATCCGGTTCCAGCATATACACAATCTTGATCACTCCCAGGTTACACAAAATCATCTAAGTCATCTTTCTCTCTCGATTGTTTACGCTTTTACATATTTGAATTCTTTTTTCTTGCACATTATTGTAATTAATTACCTTAATATCATTTGTTACAGTAGTTTCTTTGATTTAATTCAATTTAGATTTAATCACATATAAGTGGGAACGGTTTTAGCCAATAAAATCCTACGTGTCGATTATTATTTGTCCACCATGGAGACTAATGCATGCCACTTTGTCAAAAGGTTTCCAACATGTCAAAAACATGATGACATTATTCATGAACAATCTAAAGTATAGATACAAAATCACGTTGTTTGTGTATCTATCTAGTCATGATCGCATAATATTATTCAAATGATTTCTAAAGTTGAAAATCACTAATTAACACATGCCTTTGGCCACCTTTTCTTGATTTCTATTGTGTTTTTGATCTCGCACTCCTTATATCACAGTTTTTGTTTTTATACTTTGGCATTTCTCATCTTGGACACCAGCGCCCAACCGGGAGGTTAGCGCTAGGAACACCCATCCCCTCTCGGGAACCCCGACCTCTTTGTACTTTGTTCACATCTTTTGGGTCCTTTCTAACCGTTTGGTCATCTTAAATTTTTGGTAGTCATCCTTTCAAGGTTAATTACAAAATTCAAGAAAATGAATCATATAAATATAAAGTTATGTGGCAATAATAAAGGACCAAATACTAAGCATTAGTTATCACCACCTAAGGTTGCATCCAAAGGATATTAAAGAGCATTCAAGCATCCATTCTAGCATCCATTCAAGGGCAAGGGAATGCATTATTCTGCATACACTTCATAGGAGGGAAGTTCATTATATTCCATGCACACATCTACTTACATCTTCTACATCTAGCTATTTCTCACTATCAAGTGTGACATGCACAAGAGCCACCTAGGGCATGATTCAACACACACACACACACACATAGAACTACATTGGGTCTGAAATTTAATAAAGTTCTTAGTGGTAAGATCACTTTTTGATAGTTGAGGACAGTCTAGCCCCTCATTTGCATTCTTTTATTTTTGGGATTTGATGTGCTTTTGATTGCTTTTTTAGGAAAAATCTTTACTGTAGGTTATTAGTGACATTGGCGAAATTGGTGTGATACATTAACAAAAAAGAGATAAGGACAACGAATATCTTATGACTCTTCGAATGATGCTTTTTTAGGTTTTGGGTAGACATAGGCACCCAAAACTAGTCTACAGTGCCCGTAGGTACCCCTAACATATCTTGGGCACCACATTCCAGGAAGATCATGCAGTTACACAATTTTCTAAGCTTCTGTGTGACACTTTTCCTTCTCTATTTATCATTTTTTCACTGCATCACATTTCGGAATTAATTACAAAACACCCAAGTGCTTTTATATCCTCTTTGAAATTAGGGTTTCATTATTTCCTAGCTTAATTTTCTTGGGTCATATTTGTTTCATTACACACATGTTTATTACAGTTGTTACATGCTTAGATTAGAGATAATTTTATTTATAAATAAAAAAAAACTTAATCATTTGGTGAACCCGACTCTTTCACACTTAGAATCCTCATTACATCTTGCACTTTTTCTTAGGATCTTCCCATCATGGATACTTCTATTCATGATTTCTTTCTCATCAACCCTAAGTTAAGAGCTAAAATCATCACCCTCTTGGCTACCACTCACATGTCTTCTGATCTTCATCCAGATATAGTATATAACACATTCGTAGATGCATTTTCTCCACACGTTGTCTTTCCATATAATTTTTTTCCATCTTATTGGTTTTGACAATGATCTACTTTTGTACATCATGATTCGCATTAATAATGTGGGTTTCAAATGAACAATAATCGATAATGGGTTTGAGCTCAACCTTTGCATGCTATCATTCATTGAAAATATCAACCTTTTTCCTCTAATGTTAATCCCTCATCCATTTCTCTTCATGCATATGATGTTTCTATTCGCCCATGCATAGGCCATATCACTTTTGTCTATCACTTTCGGGCTAAAAACCCTTCCTACGGTATTCTTCATCATTGAATTCCTAGTTTAGTATAATTACTTACTTAGTGGACCATGGTTTCACACCATGCAAGCAGTACCTTCTACATTGCATCGGTGTGTTAAGTTTTTACACAAGGGCATAAAATACACCATCCCCAGTGATCGTGAACCATTCAAATATTGAAACCGCGACCCATTCACTACACTCCCTACTCCCACGTTAGTTACTACTAATGACCCATAACACATGGATTCTTCATCTCACTTGCCACCACTTGAAGTTGATATATGCATGTTGTACATTTTCCCATCTGCATCATTTCCCCCTTCGCTTCTACAAATGTTATGGTACTTTATCGGGGTTATCTAAATATTGGATGGTGTTTCACCTACTTCATCTTTTCATGAGAAACCACCATTAGCATGTCCTTCTTTCACATGCATGTTTTCCATGAATGAATATTATTGGGAACACATTACATTCAATCCTCCTTGTTCGACATTATATGCACACATGATGGATTGACTCGGCTAGGGTTTACAGTGGACAAAATCTTTCCTATACCTCATGATCCTCATCTTTACCACATATTTATTCGTATTACTAATTTTTATGGTCTTCACATATTTTACATCACCGTATTTCTTGTGCGTGCTCCTCATGCTTCTCCACTTAAAATCAAACAATATTTTCTTGATTACACTTTGGGGCTCATTATTCCCGATCATACCGATATCTCATTCCCATGTCATTTGCTTGTGTTTTCATTTTTAATGACTCATTCATCATCTATTCACAAAACATTGCTCGTTGGTATGCACATGGATGTCTATTACCACCTTTCACCGACAAGGAATGCACCATGGGGATGTACAATTTACGCCTCAATTTCTCTCTCTTGGATCAACCTAACACAATTTCTTTCCGACAATGACATTACTTGATCACTTTCATTATCATCATACACTTGGGGGAACATCATACTTTTCCCCACTATCACCATCAGGTGTTTAGCATCTCCACTACTACATTACATCTAGTATCTCACATATATCATCCATATCTTGATACACCCTAAAATCATCATTTCCTGATGACACACTCATGTTCTTATGGTTCTTACATGACTGTTGAGGGATCTCTTACAATAAGAACCCCGTTTCATATTTACATTACATGCTTCATTGACTTAATCAACCATACATACATGCATCTATTACCATCTATCGTTATTCCTGCATACAATACAATATTTCATCAATTATCATATCAACTATACACTATCCATTATACTTCATCATCTTCACACCTCACCTATCTATTCCAAACATAATTCATCGAATAACGCACTCATCAAAGATACACTTGGGAGGGAATTGTACTTAATTCCCCGACATCTTCTAGCATTATCGGTTTTCATACACCTTATACATGTCGCATCTAGTCTTTTATGTTCATCATACACATACTGATACATTTCTATCATCATTCCCCTATGATGCACTCTCGTGTTGTGGTTCACACTTGACTGTTGAGGGAATACTATATGCATGAAACTCACACCACACACTACACACTACACATTACATTCTTCACACATCATGTGTTATTTACACCCAAATACCATGTGTCCTATTCACTCTACACATTCATGATACATCTCTCTTGTATCTACTTCTACACGACGCATTCATTTCCCGATGACACACTCTAGTTCCATGGTTCATACTCGAATGTTGAGGGTTTCAATCTAAAATTAACCTCATCTCATGCATTCAAATCCACTTGGGGGGGCACACGGACCTTATCATTCACTCGTATTCCATTCCATATCATCTACAACATATTGCATATCTTGGTCACATTTATTTTTGCTTACTTTATACTTTTACATGTACACTTTATTACACGTGCTACTCAAATATCTTGTATGCCGTTGTCTTTATCATACAAACATATGCATTCACTTTCTTTTCTAGTTGTGATCGTGGAATTTACACGAGATATCCACATGCATCATGGATGTTTGGTGCAATACCTTGTACCCGATCCCACAAGCTGCTCGTGGGGCATCCAATTTCATACACTACATGTTTTATTGTTTCATTTTTCATAGTACATTACTATATCAGATTATATGTGCTTCGACATACTTTTTATCTTTCTAACATGATAACGGGTGTTTCATGTGTAGCATTTGTCTTGCAGGTATATTTTCTTGTATGGATGTCTATTACATTGTTTTACATTGTCTATCTTTTCTTTTCATGGCTTGTCATTGTTTGTGGGCTTTCCCCTTTGTCTTTTTAACACACTATCTACTTTTGGTCATATCATCCTTGGGTGTCTTGCGACATCATGAGTTATGTCCCATGTTTGCAACCTTATTTTCACATTCTACATTGTCTTCTTGCATATTAGCTTACAAATTGTTTGCTTGCTTGATAGGGTACATATTTTCTTCATACATGCGTGTTTTTTCTTGCATTAACACTTGTTTCCTACCCACTCTATTTTTGTGTGCCTTGGTTTCTACCAAGCACACTCCCTCCCCTCTACAGGGAATTGGTTTCATTTTAGCTATTTCTCTTCCTTTAGGTTGAATACTCCTCGCGATGTTGCGTGCACCCCAAATGAGGGGGCATCATTTAGGTGAATGAATCACCCCATATAGTAGTCTACAGTCACATTTCATCACAACAGTAAGATCTAAGACAACATAGTCATTAGTTTCATATAGGGCTCAGAACAAAACTTAGGTCCCTAGCAAAAATAGACACTAATGCCTAGACTAGGATAGTATTCCTTGGGCACCCCGACCCTTCTTGGATGTCTCTCGACCAAGGGTAGTTACACAACATTTTTCACTTCAGCATAATTTTTAGCACTTCACATAGCGGCTTTTATAGGGCACACATTCCTTAGCACTCAACATATATGCACTACATGACATTTTCTACTTTCACATTGGATCGAGAATTATTCTAACTAGATCATATTTTTACACACCATCTGTAATGGTGTTATACATTACAATAAGTAGTTAAATGTTGGAGGATGACACTAGACTTTTCTCCCTACACTACTTATGTCATGACGTGAGATCACCCAAAAACTCGTAGGAGGTGTAATCGGTGTTAGATCGTTAGAAAAACTCATTATTATACATCATCTTTAGGATCCTTTCTACACTTTTTACTCATCATAGATCAGGTGCACATGTTCCTTTTTTCACATTTTACATACTTTTTACACATTTTGATCATATACATACATATTTAACTACTTTTTTGTTCTTCTCTTTTGTAGGTTCGTCCTTATGTGAAGCAATAGTCACATAATCACACAACAAACGACACATAAAAAATAATCAACAATGATCGACAACAAAAATAGGTACAACACAGCATCGACGCATACGCTCTCATCCTAGGGTCATTTTCATCACTTTTTGCACTTCCTCTTCTTTAACATCCATGCTTCACATTTTTATCACTCCACGTTTTTTCTTGTCTCTTGGCATGTTTTTTACCATTGATCTACATGGTTATCAAGTACGCATCTTCTATCTACTTTATGTTATCGAGAATTCACTCAACAACATAAAGTGGGGGAAATGTAGACACAAAATCACACACTTTGGGTATCTATCTAGTCTTGATCACATACTACTATTCATATTATTCCTAAGTAAGAAAAGTACTAATTAACCCATGTCTTTGGCCACCTTTTCTTACTTTTTGTTGCTTCTATTGATCTCACACTCCTTGTATCCTAGTCTATCTTTTTATACTTCAGAATTTCTCATCCTAGACACCAATTCCCATCCAAGCTGCCAATGTCAGGCACCCCAGTCTCCTCTCGAGCCCCCTAACCTCTTTGTACTTAGTTTACATCTTTTAGGTCCTTTCTATCCATTTGAGCATCTTATATTTTTGGTAGCTATCCTTTTCAAGGTAATTACAAAATACAAGTAAGGGAATCATATAAATATTGTCATGCAATAATAAAGGACCAAACACTAAGCATTAGCTATCACTACCTAATGTTGCGTCTAAAGGCTATTCAAGAGAATTCAAGCATCCATTCAAGATCAAGGGACTGCATTATTCTACATACACTTCATAGGAGGGGAAGTTCATTCTATTCCATGCACACATCTACTTACATATTCTACATCTAGTTATTGTTCGCTATCAAGTGTGACACGCACAAGAGCCACCTAGGGCATGATTCTGCAGACACACACATATAAATAAATTGGTTCTAAAATGTAGTAGAGTACTCAATCTTAATATCACTTGTTTGATAGATGAGAACAATATGACCCCTCATTCTTTTCTTTTCTTTTTGGGATTTGATGCACTTTTGAGGTTTTTGTAGGTGAAATTTTTATCGCAAGTTATCAGCGACATCGAAAAAATTGGTGTAACATACTAGCGACAAAGAGAGAAGAACAATGAATATCTTGTGACCGTCCGTAGGAGGTTTTCTAAGGTTTTGGACAGACATAGGCACCCAAAACTAGTCTACAAAGGCTACAGGGTGCCCCCGACCTATCCTCGGTGCCCCGGTCTAGGCAAATCATGCAGTTACACAATTTTGCAAGAATGTGTGTGACACTTCTCCCTCTTTGTTTATCGGCATGTCACTGCTGACACAACTGGAATTAATTGAGAGATATATAAGTCATTTTATCTCCTTTGTGTAACTAGGGTTTCATTATTTCCTAGCTTAATTTTCTTGGGTCATATTTATTTCATTGCACACATGTTTATTACAAATGCTACATGCTTAGATTAGGCATAATTTTATTCATAAATAAACATTTTTCTTAATCACCAAGAATTTCAACCAATCATTAGGGCCCACAATTTACGCACCCAAATACAATAGTAAAATACCAGGATAATTTTTTTACTTACATTGCTCACTACACACAACACAGCAAGGGCTCCAAGTACAGAAACTCGATTCGCATACGACAATCACATAATCCATCAACTCACATAAACACATGAAAATGACATAGGCATGTCGATGCCACACTTATCCCAATGAACGAATACTAGCAATAACCCAACCGCAAGAACATGACTTCAGGAACGGCGAACCCACAACACATCATTTCTTTAAATGTATTTTAGTTACGGTTAACATTCCAAGAACATTATTGAGCAAGGATAAATTTCTTGTTTGTCCACTCACATATTCTTAAGTTTATTCTGCGGTTAAAATATAGTTCGACCATCTTATGTTGGCTTCTTATACTTTATAAAAATTTCCATAACTAACATACTTATTTGGTATAAATCAAATTACATACAAAGTACTTAATTATCTTATTATTATGTTAAGAATATTCTTCTCCAACATTTATTCGATGTCTACAGTTTTACTCTTACAACTCATGTGAATGTGACTTGGTGTCCATATAGCGATATTAGGATTTAACAGAGATTTAGATGCGAGATAGCTCATTACCGAAAACATACCTCGATCACGGGTTAGTCATTCCCCTACCATAGTTATTCTAATTCAACGACTTGTGAAGTTCCATTTTGATTTATATATGTATTTTGTTTTCTCGAAGGTTGAGCACACCAAGGAAATTCATATTCTTTGAAACAAAAGAATATATTTAATTGAGATATAAGGTCTCCAAGAGTGGCATTATTCGAACCTCAACTCTCATTGTTTACTCTTATATGCTTTATTTTCTACGTCACCAAATGGTCTTATTTTCTTTTTTTTTTTGCATTGTCTTGAAAAGGAGTTATGAAATGCTTGACTAACCTCTTGAAGACAAAAAGATAAGGAGACTTGAAATTACACACGCACCCTAAGCTAACATCCAAATCAATGAGGTTTAGATTAATTCCCAACTTCAACTAAGGGTCTACCCCTCAACTATATGTGATTTTTAAGTGAGAGGAAAAATTTATGCTAAACCACCTTCCCCAAAGGACCAAGGTGTTATGTTGAGAGAAATCAAGGCAACACATTTAGTTGAGTGGGGCTAAGGGGTTCATTAACAAGAGTGTAAGACCTAAAATCAACTAAGTCACCACCTCCATCTATGCCATCTAGATCCAACAGGGATTTCACTCGATGAAGAGATTTAAATTAAATATATCTTTGGATGACAAGTAGTCCGCTAGGCTACGAAGGAGGAGTTAGCTCTACGCACTCCAAGAAAAGTTTTGACTGTGTCACTTCTAACAGGCAAGTTTAAGAAAATGTTACTAAACATACTGACTAAGATGATAAGCCCATTCTCGGGTTCTTGCTTACTCAAACTAGGAGGTTTCATCGAGTGTAGGGTTTAAGTTCACTCTACGATTTTCAATGCCTTCTACGGTAAGGAGTATCGCACATGAAAAACAATTTATGTCCCAATGTTGAACAAGGGTAGTGTGTTTTCAATTAAGTTTCTTTATTACATTTACAAAGTATGAATGCACAAGATGACTCGTTAATCATTTATTGAACACTAAACATGCACTACAAGATATTACTTCAAATTCATTTACCTTATATAAATATCAGACCTTTTTATCAGGTGTACTATGAATCAAAATTGAACCCTAGATTAAATGCACATTTCCTAGATGTCCTTGAATCCAACATCTCATACATAGCAACAAATTATCAAATATAACCTTCTGTAACATGATATTAAATTATACATTTATTCATTTAACAATGAACTATATAAATTACAATGATAATAATTAAATTACACATCACCTTTTTCATCGTCATTCTTCCATCCTACAAAACCCACGTGAGCATGATATCAGCGATAAATCGCTGGCATGGCATCCACCCTAATCTAACATAATTATCATTTTTCAGTTTTCCCATTTACACATGATAATAATTACAATTTGTAAACGAAAGAAAAGGGTTTAGAGACATGTATTCAATGCATTTCATTTCACTTCACTTTGTAACCCAGGAGAGAGAGAAAGAGAAGGGAAGAGAGAGAAAACACCATTTTGTCAAAAGTTCTAATTCACACCACAAGTTACACTATAGAGTTTTACAAATAGTTATTTGCATGTGTTTAAAGTTTCCAGGGTGGTTTGGCAATCCTACAAGGGTCCCGCAACTTTCTATTTTTACATTTTCTCACTAGCTACAAAACGTTCAAAACGGGCTCGAGGCTAAGGAACCACTTCCAAAAGTTATCTTCTCGATGAGAACACACACCACGATCAACTTTCTACGTATACCCAGATATACTAAGAGTTCATAGCAACTAACGGAATTGGGAAAAAGTGAACAGTTTGCATTTAGCGGCTAGTTTTCCGGGGCTACTGGTCGTAGTTGACCCAGTTGTAAATGAACAAAAGTTAGCTTGAGGGCCCAGAAAACCACGTCCATAACTGACATTTGATGGATGAGCATGCAATGAGACACTTCCTACAAGTTCCCCTATATAAGGAGAATTCATCAGAGTCGACGGGATTGAGAACTAGAAAACTATTTTCAAACGGCGACAAGTTTTCTGGAGCGACAAGTCGAAATTGGTCCAATTTGACCTCATCAAACTGCAACCAAGCCTACAAAATGGATTTTCCAAACTATCCAGAGAAGTGCTTTTCCCTAAACTGAATGTTCCATGTAATTGTCTAGTATAAACACTAGAGGTTTGCGAAGACGGGAAATAATTTCTCTATCCAGGTTTCAAATGGCGGTTCAAAATGAAAGCCAACTTTCTAGATTTAACAACTTTCTACTGCTGTAACCTAGTGTAACAGGGCTCCTATAAGAGCATCAAAAAGATGTCATATGTTTGTTCAAGGTCAAACCACAGGTCAAGGTGACTCCTCGCATACCAAGGTACATGAATGAAGCTTCACATCTCGTTTCCAGAGTTCTGAAGGGTACTTAATGAGTCTCGAAAAAATGCAAAAATTAACTATTTAAACAGGGAGAAGGTCAACATTATTACTGGAAAATCAATTTCATCTGGTCGATAAGACAATTTTGTAGCAATCTAGTTGGGTAGGAAGTTTTTCTACATCACCTCAGAATGAGGGTGGGAGTTTGTGGTTTAATGCAGAAGAGTTATTTTGATTTTGTGAGTTACAACATGACCTTTCATTATTTTTACAACGAGTTGATGTAAACATTTAACTGTATTAAAAACCTAATATTTTAAGATTTTATTAATTTACAAAAGAGAACTAAAACACGAGAATTATGAGAGGTAAGGGAAGATGAACCATGCCTGGAGAATGAAGTCGGTCAAAACTACGGGATTCGGTTCAGTATCTTGCTTGGGAACATCATCAACCAGATCACGAGCATCCATAGCTCCACCATTTTACATACATGTCTATCATAAAATCTATAACTACAGATTTGAAACCATTCTGCTACTCTGATCACATTTCTCCTACCTTCTGGATTCAACCCACCACTTGTTGAGCATGATCAAATGGTTTCTTATTGTTGTTGTTTGGATAGAATGAGATCTTCCTCCTTTTGTGCATAGCCTCAAATATTGCAACCATGAGACCATGATTTTTGAAGGCATTTTGTCAAACACTTCACATGCCTTAAGCATGCCTCCACATTTTGCACATTCTCATGTGCTCATCAAACACCAAGCAAACATATCCACATAGCCACCACAGGTCGGATTGGCATGTTGATGATACAATATAGGGTTTCCTCAAGATAAGCACGGCCAAGAATGTCAATCATGCAAACATAATGATTAATTCTAGGCATGATTCTATAAGAGGCACTCATGCCATCGAAGTATTTACAACCCTCATGCACTAAACCTGCATGGCTAAATGCTAATAAAACAAAAATGAAACTTACATGGTCAGGGTATGTTCCATAAGACCACATCTCTTTGAGGCATTTTGTCAAACAGTTGACTTGCCTTGTGTATGCTTCCGCAATTTGCATACTTGTCTACTAGCACACTTGCAACTAAAAATCTTCTACCATTATGCTTTGACGGTTGTCCGAGGCCTGCTCTAAAGCTCCCATTTTGACAGAGGTTGGGAGGATGCTTGGAAAAGGTTGTGGAGTCTGGCTTTACACGTACCAATTGCATTTGCTTGAAATTTTCCAAGGCCTTTTCAACAAACTCATTTTTTTGCACATCCTGCAATCATTGCAGTCCATAAAGCACATTTCTTTTAGGCATTGTCAAACAGTTTACATGCTTCCACATTTTGCATACATGTCTATCAGGGCTGTCACAACTGCAACATCTATCAAAATCCCTCTCTCCATTACGCTTTTGACAGATGACTATCCACATAAGTCTAGGTTTGTGTTTGACGTAGGCTGAGAGAATGCTGGCATAGGCAGGGAATATGCTGGCAAAAGAAAACTGATGGGGTTGGAACCCTATTTGTTGCACACGTGAAACAGTGTGACTGTCTCTTGAGGAAACCCATGCCTTATGTATGTTGCAATACATGCATTCCAGAGAAGTTGTCTCATTCTTTCATCTGATCAAACACTGAAACAACATCCATGTTCTCGAGCTCTTTTTTTTTGGCACATCCTGGGAGAAATACGGCCAAAACAAATCAGACTTCCATTATGCTTTGATGGACTTCCTTACCCTACTTCATGGTTCCCTATCTAGCACAACAGGGAGAGTGGAAGAGAAAAATCTGGCAAAAAACCAAGTCAAAGCGGGGAAGACAGGTTTCGACGAGAGGCGCACAAGGAAGAACCACCATGTCCTATAGCCACCTGCCACACTCCACCCCCAAACATGCAATCACCCCGAACTCTGATCACACGCAAAGGACTAAATCCTTTATTATTTTATTTTATTTTATTTTATTTTTAAAATGTGTGGGGCACTACAATCTTGACACCTTGGCCTTTCTCTTAATTGGGTCTTGATCTTATTGGAAAAATAAATTCCACATCATCTAATGGACATAAGTTCATCATCATAACCATTTGATACTTCATTAAATGGGTAGAGGCTATGCATCTCACTTATGTTACTAGTACTCAAATTTTCAAATTCATATTCAATCACCTCATCTAGTATCCCATCTTTCATTATCACTAAAAATGGTAAGTCCCTTCAAAAATTAAATTGTCAAAAACCTTGTTAAATGCTTTCACATATACCTTAAGAATTGTACTCCATATTACCCTTAAGGTAATAGCCAATCCCAAGTGACTAACAAAACATTTAAAATCATCATGGAAAAAATAGTCAACACGCATGGATGAAATTGGCATACCCAAGTCCATTCTACCCTTTCGGCCTATCGCACCTCATATCGTACTCCTATAAGAGCCACTCTATTCTACCTCCTCTAGGGTTGTGAAGATTTCCTACCAATGAGATCGATCTCCCATCATTGAGAATATTCCTTCAAGACTTCACCAATGAAGATGAATATCGACAATTGTGCCTTAACATAATACAACTCCTTGATGAAAAAGGATAAACACTTTAAACCATCTCCACATCTATCAAAATAGGATACAACATAGCTATAACAAAAATATCAAACCTAGATAGTTTGAGATTAGTGACCTTGTTTTCAAAGAAAATAAAATAAATACAACCAAGGAAAGAGAAAAGAAATGAAACTTTGATCCCAAGTGGTTAGGGACTTATGTAATTACTTGTCAAGTTTGGTTCTAGAGTGTATAAGTTAGCCACAAAAATGGTAAGGAGATTTATCAACCTATGAACGTTTCTCATCTACAAAAGTTATATTCGAGAAACCACCTATCTGCAGTACTCTCTACACTAGGGGGTTGTTTGTACATTCTTCCCATCTATATCATCTAAAAATAATTCTAAACTTATCATTTTGTTGGCGCAGATGTCCCAATCATAGCATCTTCATGATTCTTCACACTCTTCACCTATTTATTCCATGTCATCATGAGACGAGTTAATATTGATCCTACTTTGGTATTATGTATCTCACCCCTCTTTTGGTTTCTCCCATTTTGGATATTTTCACGTATGGTCTTGTTTAAAAGCTTCTTGATGGAAAATCCTCCTTCTAAATATGTGCTCTCCTTAACAAGAAAGCTCTAAAAACTATTTACCTATATCTTTTGACCTCCCATCTCATTATTCGGTGATGAGCCCTAGTTTCTTACTAGTCATGTGGGGCTGAGATGTGGGGGAAAATGTTCATTCCCAACAAGCACAGTGTAAAATCAAGGTAAAATAAATCAAAAATACAAAAATGGAAAATAATTACCCCTTTCATCCTTCACAATCTTTGGTGATGAGCCCATGCTTCTTATTAGTAGTGTGAGGTTAGGAAAGGATGAAGGTACCCTTACTCACCTATGTTTTATCTTTGGTGATGATTTTTGCCTCTTACTAGTGGTATGGGGGAAAACATAAGGGGTCATTTCAAAAGAGAAAGAAAGCCTTAAGACAATATGAATCAAAGGTTCTTAATCATACAAAATTCTAAAGAAACAATTTATATGCCCATGTTCGTAGAGACAAGCATTCCATAAACCAAATCTTGAAAATTAGTAGGCCACCTACATTTCTAATTCTATTCAAGACATATAAAGTGAAAATCATCTTGGATTTGGTCAGGTAATATTAATTGGAGATGAGTCACAATTTCCCACATGGACCATTGTTAAACCTTGTATCTTTGCATCCATCATCTTCATTTGTGCATCATTATCTCATGTGTCTCACGTCCTTCTTGGCTCTCGGTGTTGAGCCCTCACATCTTACTAGTTGTGTGGAGTCAAGGGTGGAGTAAGACATCCTATCACTATATCATCTATAATACATTATGCCAATGGAATGAAATATTTAATATTGTTTGAAAATGAGTTCCCAACATGCTAATTTTAATCCTTTTTTTTTTATCTCATTTTGTTTATCATATCTTATTCCCTCTCATGTGTTCTATTGTCTTGTGTTCCAAACACTCGGGACGTTTAACATTTATAATATCATGCATCTTTTCTCTATCCATCTTTAAATCTCGATAAGAATCTTAGTTCTTATATGAGTTTGAAATGGGTCCACATTCACTTTCACTTCTCATGATCACTATCACAACTAAGTCCCTCACATCGATACCTAGTCAAAAATCTAAACTAAAAACAAATATTCCAAATCTACCAAAAACACATAAAACTAGTCAAAATTATTCAAAAATTTTGTGAAACCATCCAAAAATAAATAAACATTTGCAAACACTAAAAATCCCAAAAATCAATACATTGACTCATATCTAGTGTATGTTCCAAATATCCTACAATATTCAAAACATCATAATCCAAATCCCTTTCCTATAACTTCACTTGGGAAATATCAACTCTCCATTTCTCCCTCATATGTATCCTTACTTATGGGAAATCACCCAATCAATCTGAATCATCTTACCCCTTGTATGCATCCTTGCTGGGGAAAAACAAATCAATCAATCATCATTATGGAACACATTAGGGAAAGAGTTAAATGTCTTTATGTAAAGTTGTGTTGCATTGTTACTTTTCTTATTTAGTTGTTGACCAATTACAAGTTTATTATTTATCATCTTGGTTCATTTGTAGCCGTGGTGCATACATTTACTGTGCCTATTGGGTTTTTTTTATTTTTAATTGTTGTGTGTGTTTTTTTATGGATAAAATAGGTTATTCGTCATGGTTATTTAATAATCATGGTGCAAACTATATTGTGCAAAAGCAAAGAAGACTACTCTAAATTACAAAATCTAAATGGAAACTCAAGCTATGAGCAAGGTCAATCCCATCATCATTCCATCATACTCATTCATCATAATCGATATCCATAATATAATAACACACATTATCCATATACAATGTCCACGTGTCCAATAATTTTTGCAACAAAACCACCCTTCTATTTAACCCTTCTTCCAACACTAATTTATGTCCTAATACCCCTGCTTTTGACCTTTGACCCTCTGTTTCTCATTTTTGAACCCATTTTTATGTCTCTCATGTAGTAGTTTATTATTATTTATATTAAGTAGTTGTTTACCGCTTTATCGCATCACTCATCCGCTTGAGGGGGCACTCCCTTGACACATTCTATACTCATTGGGGCATCCAAATGCTTCACTGGGGAAAATTAGATAGTCCAAAACAATTCTTTATCAATTTTTCACTAATCGTCATGTGTATACTATATTTAAAATGATATTACTTTGTAACAACACTTTAAAGAGGGTCAAATGTAGAGACCCTAAAGATATTCATTACGCATTATAACGTCCCAAAATGATATTAAATCCATTATTCACCCATATCTCACTTCTAGAACTAATTTAATTAATTTTATTACACTCAATATACATTATGCACATCTTTGGCTAATTTAATTAGCTATTTAAATAAATAAAAATCAAATATCTACTCATCTCCACTTCACTAGCCAACTCACTCAAGTTGATTAGTCACCCCACTCAAGTTCTAGAATCCTAAAAACATGAAAGAAAATATGCACGTACACTTTGGAATAATTCAAGAGCCAACTAATTTTAGATAAAGCCTTTTTATTTCCCATTCAAAAGGAAAATTGCACAAAATAAATCAACCATGCTAAATAAGGAAAATGGCGCCAATAGCCTACAACTCAATCATCCTTTGCATCTATAAATAAGAAGCTCCATTCCTCTCAAATCACCATTGGAAGATCAAGGAATTTTTGTAGTTATTATGCCAAATTTCCATTAGAAATCACTCTTACATACCATTATATTATCCAATTGATCACCCAATCATACAACCACTCAAATCAATCAATCCCCATTGCTCGTAGCTTGGCTTCACTTCCATTCAGAATATCTTGGAGAAACCACAAATCAAAAACTTAATCTCTCATGAAGACCCAACAAGAGTGTGACTCGACCCCACTCTTGACTAGTCCAATTTAAGGTTGCATGAGTTTTTGGGAAGGTTTGCCTTCATTTTTGTTTATTTTTGCTTTCTTTGTTTGCATTTTCTCTTGTATAAATGTTTTATAGTGAGAAAATATATTTCAATAAATTTGTTCTAACAACTCACGCATTTAGTATGTTGGGTAAGTAGTTGAAGAAAGCTCGTTATTTATATGAATTGTATTGTCTATATGTATGGGTTATAAAATGTTAAAGATAATGAAAATTTATGTGTGTTTAGTTTGTGCAATCTGAACCAAATTTACATGTTATAGATAGGGCGTTCATATTGTGATTATTCCTTAATATATCTAATGAGATATCACTTTATACCACTATAAAATTCATTCAAGATAATATTGTTACCTTATTCTCTTTTAGTGCATCACCCCTAATAAGGTTAGGTATATTAAGGAGTCTTCATGGTCATGATGGAGTACATGTATTTCTTCCTTCATGTTGGAGTGGAGGCACCTCCAAGCTCTAGTTGAACTACCTATTATCAAGGTGGGTCCTTCATCTCATCGTAACCTTAATTTTTGGTCACTTAAAATTATACTCAAAATTGCATGCAAGATTTGGAATACGTTTAGAGACATGTGATTCTATGGGAATATTGTTGTGTAATAATAAAAATTAGGATTATATGGAAACCTAGAGGTGCATGGAACCCTTAAAAGGATGCCCTCATGTCTCTAGTAAAACCAACAATATCATTTTTAGTTTCCTTTCTATATTTTTGTAAGTTATTACTATAGGAACCTATCCAAGTGTGATTTATTTCATATTTCATAGGGTATTGGATTTGTTGTGAGAGCACACATTTTTGTATCCATTTTTATTCAAGAGGGCCATTTATTAGTTGTTAATTTGCATTATTCTAGTGTAGTAAATTTGCCAATTATTTTTCCAAATTAGGCTATAATTATTGCATTTTTGTGCTTTTGGTCATCTTTGTCATGTGTCCCCTTTTTTATCTTACATGTTTCTCTCTGCTATGTTTACATGGATTTTGGTGTTGTTCCTAAGAACAACACTATATGTTCTGGAGATTACGAACACTATATGTTCCTAGAGAGTAGATACTTTTGACTCATTAGGTATCCCCAAGATTTTGTGTGGTCTTGTGTTGTATTTTCACTCATTATGTCTCGACTTGAGTGCCAATGGAATTCTAATGTGAATTCAAGAAATCTATAAAAATAAAGAGAATTTGACATTTACTCAAGGCATATCACATTAATTATGGCATTGAAGAGCATATAGATACACTTACATTACATTGGACTAGATGGCTAAAGCATTGAATTTTGATTGGTACATTGTTTTCTATATTGTATATAATTCAAGGACCTAATAAGTATTTAATGCTTTGAAAACATGTTGAATTTGAGCACATGATTTGTAGGCATAGATGCCCTATTAGGGTTTTGAAAAAAATCCCTTGAGGAGCAGTCCCATGTTGGGGGAAACTACAAGGAAAATGTGCGGAAAATTGGCCCCATGAAAAAATTAATTTCTGTTAACTGTGAAAAATAGAATCTACTCCTAAAAATAGCATTGGTTGCATAGGGTGATCAATTCCAGCTACTCAAATGGGTGGGGTTGTAATGATTTTTTTTACATCCCATGCTTTTAGGCCATCTATCCATAAAGCACTAGCTTCCACTTCCCTCCAAAAAAATTTCCCTCATAATCATTCTTGAATTTCAATCATGTTGTTCCTTGGATTTTCGGTTTAGTTAAGCTGTTGTTAGTTTTTCAGTTTACATAATACTCTCCAAGTTATTTGCAGAAATAATTGGAAGACATGGGACCCTAGTGCTATTAATTTCTCCTACAAATTATCTCAGTAACACCTGCTAAAAATTATGATTTTCCCCCTACATGGGACTGCTCCTTTAGTAATCGGTGCAAAGCTCCAGAATATTGAGTGAAGTTTTCAAGGTTGCAAACTATGCAAGAAAATTCATCAAATTAGGTTTTGCATATTTATGGTTTACTAAGAACATTGGTTGTAAGGGACCAAACACATTGACCATACTTCCTTGAGGATAATTTTTGTTTATTCTAATTTTATTTGGGTTAGATTTATCTTGACACCTACACGTTTCCCATTTTCACACCCAAATGGTTGTGTAGTGCACACTAGATTCTTACATTATTTTATTGTTGACTCATCTTATTTACTAGATTATTGAAATTGATATAGTATTATTTAGTCATTATATGGTGTTTTCATAAATTACTCTTGTGACACACGTGGTGTTTGAGGCACATTGTGCCAATAAAGTGTCGTGATACATATTACTAGTTTCTTGTACCTACGATGTTATGGATACTAAATGGATGCAAATTAGATAGATTTTATTGGATATATGATGGATGAATTCCAAGTCTAATGTATATTGTGATTACTAGTTATGATGATATGCTTTCGGATGTTATCATAAAATAATTCAAATGAATTCTACATTTTGATCTCTTTGTGGAAATATATATATAACATTTTGGATAGTTATCTCATTTAGATAATAGGTTCTTTCTTAATTTGGATTGTTATTCATAAGTGATATAATTATTAATGAGCGTGGTATAATTTTTATGGTTTTATTGTATCAAGCAGGTATGATGATGTGTCAATCAAGTGTGCGGAGTTACAGAAGAACGTGGGACTTAGAGTTGCACCTCTAAGTTTGCACAAGTGGCCATCTGGGCCGAAACCTCACCCTTCATTAATCGTTTAACCTTGTTTCTTTATCTTCGAGTGGTTTTGGATAAATCACTCTCCTTGTTTATGTGTCATGATAAATTTTATAACCTCAAGTTGTTTCCTTCTTGGCCCATTTTTGGATTAATTTATCTAAACCTTGTTTAGAGTTATTTTAGGGGCCTAATGGTCCCTACTTGTGTTAGTGATGTTTTAAATTGTTAATCTTATTTTTAGGATTGTGGGACCACTTAAACATGAGTTGGGTGGGCCCCACTACCTCTCCTTGTGTGCCACTTTTCCCAAACTCGAAATTGGGATAAAAGTGGAAATTAGAAGTGTTGTTTTTGTGTTGGGGTCTCATTTACACTAAAATAGACCCCTTGAACCCTACCTATGGGTAGGAAGCTTTTTAGAGGTTCAAATGGGATTTTTCCTCCCATTTGAGCCTCTCTTGTCCACATCATTATTAATGTGCTTGTTTTGTGAGCCACCTTGGAAGTGGAGGAAATTTTGTTTAATTTAAATTTTAATTTTGGGAGATTTTCCTCCATTATGGATTTTGTCTTATGTATGATAGGGACTTGTGGGAGTCTTGTTTTGGAGAAGGATATGGGTGACACATGTCACCCTCTCATTGGTGAGGATTTATTTTAACTCTCCTTCATATACCTCCATTTTGGAGGGGTAGGGATTTTTGGGGTCTCATTTTTGCACTTGGAGTTTGAGAGAGCTTGGAGAAATTGACTTGTATTTAGTGTTGGATTAGATTTATTAGTTTTGAAGTAGGCCATCATACCTCTTGTTTTATTTTTAGTGCATTCATATTGAGTAATGGCTTATTTTTAGTCTTGAAATTTTTCATGTTATGTTGGGTGTTGAATGTAAATCTTGTCTTCCTTTATTTTCTCCATCCATCTCACTTGAGATGGATTTTTGGAATGTAGGGGAAGAGGGAGGAAACCCCCTCTTACACCCACATGGATTTATGGGTAAGCCATGATGGAAGTTATATTATTTCCTCCCCTCATATGGTTTGATGAGGGAGATGAGTTTTCATATGGTTTGAATCTCATCTCCCTTCCTTGTCAAGGAAACCTTCCATGGTTTGAAAAACCTTGGCAAGGAGGAGGCTTGGAGCTTGGGATGAAGGAGATATAAGGAGTGAAGGGGCATGGTGTTACTTGATGAGTGTGATTTCTTTGAAATATAAAATGATTTGCATTGGGCCTCTTGCCCCCTCTTCCCCATTTTGAGGAAACATGGATTTTATCAGTAGTGCCCACACTTTACACACACAAAAACAACAGTAAAATACTAGGATAATTTTTTATTTTTATTTTTTGACTTGCATTGCTCACTACACACAATACAACATGGGCTTCAAATATAACACTTGACTTGCATACGGCTATCACAAGAATCATCGACTCACATAGACGCACGAAAACGACGTAGGCATGCTGACGCTACACTTTTCCCAATGGAAGGTTACTAGTAAAGACACAACCACAAGAACATGGCTTCAAGGATGGTGAACCCACAACACATCATTTCTTTAAATGTATTTTTGGTTAAAGTTAACATTCCAAGGACATTACGAGCAAGGATAAATTTTCTCGTTTGTTCACCTACGTTTTCTTAAGCTTATTCCGCGGTTGAAAATACAATTTGACCTTCTCAAGTTGGCTTCTTATACTTTATATAAATTTCCATAACTGACATACATATTTGGCATAAATCAAATTGCATACAAAATACTTAATCATCTTCTATTATGTAAAAATATTCTTCTCCAATGTTTATTTGATGTCTACAGTTTTACCCTTACAACTCAAGCGAAAGAGACTTGATGTCCAAAATGCAATCAAAGGATTTGAGAGATTTAGATACAGGGCAGCTTTTCACCAAAAATATTTCTCGATTCACACTATATTTATTTCCCTACCATTGTTATTATAATTTGAAAAACTTATTGAATTCCTATAACATTTATATATATATATATATATATCCTTTGTTTTCTCAAACTTTGGTCGAACCAAGGCAATACATATTCTTTTGCAACACATGATTATGTTTAATTAAGTTTTAAGGAATTCTTGAGTGACCTCAAACCTAATCTCCAATCTCGAGTGCAAAATTTATATAATATGCTCTTACATCGCACTAAGATCTCATTCTTAGCGTTGTTTCGAAACAAAAGAGATACGAAAGCACTTGTCTGACATCTTAAAGAAGTACAAGGCTAGGAGCATAATAAACTACACATGAACACAAGTGATCTATGTACACAAAGATCCCATGTCACTACACTTCACGATTCCGCATAAGGAATATTATTTATTCCTTAATGCCATAAATGACATAACAAGGGATTAAGGGACAAGATTACAATTTCTAAGGTTCTCTAGAATCAACATCTTTCAACTCAATTTTGCATACAAGGAGTTAAAATACGGTTTCTACCCACAAGTTAATGACAAAACCACTAGTGTTTAGTTTAATTCTAATATGCACCTAACGATCTACACCTCTATTACATGTGATTTTAAGGCAAGTGGACATAATTATACTAAACCACATTCAAGAGAATGCCAAGATGTTATTTTGATAGAAACCAAGGTTGCACCGCTAGTCGATCCTTCGAACAAGGACTCATAAGGTGACTCCTAAGGTGGTCTTCAACACTCGGCCTAGATATCGACTGAAGAGAGTACATTCTTCTCGCGATAACCAAAACTACAAGGAAAGCGCATATTTCGGATAAAGTTGAACCATGTCATTCCTAAACATGGGTTTACGACAGTGTCGCAGACAAAAAGACTATGATGATAAACTCCAACTAGGGGTTTTATTTACCTAACCTAGAGTCTTCCATCGAGCGCAAAGCTTAAGTTCATTCTGCGGTCTTAAATTTCTTATATGGTACAAAGGGTCACACATGCAGGCAAGTATGCACAAATATTTTATTAAGTGTTCAAATATTTTATTAAGTGTTCCCATTAAAACTATTGATTGTGTTTGCAATGTAAGAAGGTAACCCAATAATTAATTTAATCATTTATTAAATACTGAGAAGGTACTACAATGTATTAACTTCGATTTTCAATTTACTAAGTATAAATCAACCCCCCTTTTTTTTTTTTTTTTTTTTATACACAACTAAGAAACATAATGAACCGGTGATTAGATGCACATTTCCTAAGTATCCCTAAAACTAGCATATCATGCATATTAACAAATTTCATTTATAACTTTTTGGTAACAAGAGACTGCATTAGACAGTTATTCATTTTACAATGACCTATAAAAATTACAATAATAATAATTAAATCACACATCGCCCTTTTTCGTCGTCATTCTTCCATCCTACAAAACCCACGTGAGCATGATAGTGTTTTTCCAAAAGTTCTAATACACACAACAAGTTTCATTATAGTGTTTTAAATATTTATTTAAGTGTGTTTAAATGTTTTCAGGGTGATTTGGCAACCTTACGAGGTCCCACAACCTAATATTCTTACATTTTCTCACTAGCTACAAAACGTTCAAAATGGGCTCGGAGGCTAAGAAATTGCTTCCAAAGGTTATCTTCCAATGAGCACACACTCCATGATTAAATTTCTACATGTCCCCAGATATACCAAGAATTCATAGCAACTGATGGAATTGAAAAAGAGCGAACGGTTTGCATTTGGCGGTTAGTTCTCTGGGGCCACTGGTCGTAGTTCACCCAGTTGTAAAATGCCAAAAGTTAACTCGAGGGCCCAGAAAACCACATCCATAACTGATGTTCGATGGAGAAGCATGCAACGAGACATCTCCTACTAGTTCCCCTATATAAGGAGAGTTCATTAGAGTCGACGGGACGGAGAACTAGTAAACTATTTTCAAATGGCGACAAGTTTTCTGGAGTGACAAGGAGAAATTGGTCCAGTTTGACCTCGTCAAACTGCGATCGGAGGCTTACAAAATGGCTTCGCCAAACTATCCCGAAAAGTGATCTTTCCTATGCTGAATGTTCCATACATTTGTCTAGTATAAATGCTAGAGGTTTGCGAAGACGGAACGTGATTTCTCTTTCCGGGTTTCAAATGGTGGTCCCAAACGAAAGCCAACTTTCTAGTTTTAACAACTCTCTACTGTTGTAAACTAGTGTAGCAGGGCTCCTAGAAGAGCGTCAAAAGGATGGCATATGATCATTTTGGGTCAAACCAACAATCCATACGACTTCTCGTATACTAAGGTGCGCGAATGAAACTTCACATCTCGTTTCTAGAGTTGCGAAAGGTACTTAGAGAGTCTCCAAAATTGCAAAATTTAACTATTTTCAGCGGGAAGAAGGTCAACTTAATCAAAGGAGAGTCAAATTTTGTCTGGTCAATAAAATGATATTGAAGCGATCAAAAGGGTAAGATTTTTCTAGATCATCTCGAAGCAAGGGTGATAGTTCATGTTTTAAAGTAGGTGAGTTATAATGGCTTCAAGAGTTGCGACACGACACTTTATTGTTTTGCAATGAGTTGAAGAGACATTTAAGCTGTATTAAAAATCTAATAACTTAATATTCTATTTAGTTGCAAAAGAGAACTAAAACACGAGAATTATGAGAGGTAAGGAAAGAAGAACCATGCCTGGAAACGATGAGTGAAACGGTACAAGGGGCTCCAAGCAGTTTACACTCGCGATCCAACGAGGCCACCATTGTTGCCACATGATGCCAGGTAGTCACGTGAAAACCAAGCCATTCGTTGCACACCTATGTCTTATTGAGAAGAACCATTTTGTGTTTTCAAGAAGTCATCCCGATCCAAGAGACTGCATTTTCTATGTCAAACAAAACACACGCCTTTTCAACAAAATCCATTTTGCGCATATCCCAATTTAAATCACTTATTTTAGCGCAGCTGAGCAGATGTTAAAAAATTGTTAAGTGTTGCTTTACCACTACCAAATCCATTTCCTTCAAGGTTTCAAAGGCCTTTACAACAAGCTCATCTACGAATACCCTAAAACCATTGCAATCCATGAGAATTTGAAATATATCGAGGCATTTTGTCGAGCAGTTCACATGCTTCCACATTTTGCATATGCATATACCAGGCACTTGTAACTTAAACATACAAGGATCCCTTCTCCATAATGCTTTGGTGGATGACTATATTAATTCCAAATCTCTTATTTTGGTGCAGTATGGGAGGTTTCGGAAAAAAGAAGTCATGGAGTCTAGCTTTACATGTACCACATGTATTTGCTTGGAAGTTTCCAAGGCCTTTTCAACGAATTCATTTGTGCATATCCTACCATCGTGGCATTCCAACAAACAACTCTCACGTGTTTCCTTTAAATCCATTTTGGCACAGGCTGGAGTATACATTGGAAGAAAAAATGGTTGGGAAAACGTCTAGCAGGGGCATTGTAACTACAACCTTTGGAAAAACAACCTGATGGCTACCCATACGCTGTCCCAGAGCTCACATTTTAGCACAGGTCAGAAGTGCACTGGCAACATGACAAACCAAATGCGGCCCTGCACCTAGTTCGCACGTGAAAGGCTCTAAATCTCTCTCCAATGCTCATTTTTTCCCACGTGGGGTGTGTGGCACGGCACGGGAGCTATTGAACGGTTGTGGAGTCTAGCATGCGCGAGTGAAGCATTTGCTTGAAGGTTTTCAAGGCCGTTTCAACAAACTCATTCTTGTGTGAGACCCTGCGCCCCCAAACCAGCCGCCCAACACATTACAAGGCTTTCATTTTCAAAATGTGGAAGGGTTTTTTCCTAATCCGCCCCCCCACAAACATGGGCATAATAAATTTTTAGTTCTTTTATTTTATTTTTATTTCTATTATTTTATTTATTTTATTTTTAAAAAAAACAGAGGCATTACATTCTCCTCCCCTTAAGAAAGCATCGTCCTCGATGTGACATACAATGAAGAAGGAGAAATGGTAAACAACAAGGAACGAATAAGGCAAAGGCATGCGCTAGGGTTAAGATTTCAGACACAAGGCACGGTCACAGGGTGGCCCTAGGAACAATAGGTAGAAATTTCAACTTTCAAGGTTCTGTGAAGATTGGCAGTTCTCTCTTATTCGTTATTTCATTAATCTCTTTCCATTAACATTATTCTTAATTCAAGTCCTTTAAAATTTCATTTTTATCAAATTTTAGTTTATTCATTCCTGTGGATTCCCATCATGAACTACAGTCACAACACCCTACCGGGTCATACACAACACTAAAATTTCACAAGCATACTTTTACATACTTTCACGACCGTACCACATCACAAGGGTTTCACCAAACCATGGAATGACAACAAGTAGAACACATAACCATTAATTTCCAACAATTATGCCCTAGACATAGACCTAGTACACACATATGACTAACAAACAAAACCAACACGTTGATACATATACAATGGGTATCACAAGCCCCAAAATCCATGACTATAACAACATAGTTCCAATCCAATATCCAACCGTCCATACCAACCAAGGGAAGAGTCACGCCACCAATCATAACAAGTCTAACCAGAACTCACAAGAGGACACATACTCACTATACCAACTCCACACATAATAAGACATCACGAAACAAACCCTAGATATCTCCAAAAGTACCAGGTAAAACTCCATATATCTCCTGAAGTATCATAAAGCAACTCCATATACTCCTCGAAACCTCACCAGATAATCTCCATATGCCTCCCAAAGAGAAAGAAACATAGTGTCAAAACCAAGTCGGGTCACTCAACCATAGAGCCCCATCCAGAATAACAGGTCACTCAACCATAGAGTGCCATAAGAAATAATATCAGGTCTCTCAATCATAGAGGCCAATCTCCTTTCTCCTTTTAATGAGGTTGGGTCACCCTATTGCCCTAGACACATAGAGCCTCGTCACCCCCAAACCCAAGTGACATAATAACTCATGGTTCAACAACCCGCTAGTTATCTGTAACTCTTTGGGGCGTACCCCCATACAATGAAGCGGGTCCATAGGTTCAACCACTCCATGGTTAATCCCATGACCCTAAGCCAGCACATTACGACATTAGAACCAAAGCATAACAATCCAATCAAATTCCAAGTGGCAAAATCGAAAGCCTTGGGCTAGGCTACAAAACTCTCAAATATGAAAAGAAAGTTTTAAAACCAAGAAAAACAAGTGGCTAATTAGCCATGGTTAGTGTAAAATCCAACTGTTAGTGCAACAATCAAATAAATGCCCAAAATATAAGAACATGTCAATCAAGAAAACGGCTGGTTCTAGCTAAAAGAGAAAGATTAATTTACGAATAAAATACGTAATGAGAAAAATAGCACATCACAATCACTATGTGGCCTCATACCACCACCAAAGGGGTACTCATCGAGTTGCTGGCACTCGGACATCGAGCCTCAGCTCGTGAAAATATACATGTAACCATAAATGAGTATGTCAAATAATGTAACTGTCATCATCTCTGCTGAATCATCCCTCCATACTCCCACAAGGATCAACATAGTCAAAATCACATAGGATTATTCAATGAACAATCCAATAGGAAAGAACAGGGGACACAAGGTTGCATAAGTTGAGCCTAAGGTGGTGCGCACCCACAATATACTGAGCAAGCTTAAAGTATACTAAACAGATAGAAGTGGATTTTCAGTCTATGTAAGACTCCACTTCCTCACTCGTACTCGGCTCAAGATTATGAAAACCTGGTCCACACCTCCTCTCTCCACACATACACTCTTGACATTTTATCCCCTTAGGGTCGTCGAGTGTAGGGTCCACGACATACACATAACTATGTCACTAACACAATGGTAATTCACACACAACAACCATAACATATTACGCATGGTTTATATATAGGGTAGATCACAATCTTACATTCACCAGGGTGTACTACATCACTTTACCACATTATGCACCCAAGGTGCAATCACTACACAATAGGGTTCATAGGATCACTGTATGCCCCTATATCACAACATGAACCATCACATATTACACAAATCATACATACAATGGACATAGTAACATCACAACATAACATTCATTTGCTACATACAAAGTGATACACACATTTCTTCAAAACATGGTAAAACATCATGATACAATTCAATTCACTTTACATCAATCCAGTTATACAACATATCGACACACCCACATAACACAATATGCCACAATGCTCCAACACCCCGTCATCCACATTAGAATTCTTTTCACACATTCCAAGCAGTAATCCACACATGAACTCTTCATAGAATCCACACGAAGGAGAGAGAAAACTCCCATCCCCAACACATCAGGATAACAAATGCGCACTAAGTGACATACACCTCATGTGCATTCACACTATCACAAATACGACATAGATCACATCACTCCTAAAACACATTACTCTTCCAATATTTATCACCATCATGAAACACCATCAACATCATGCAACCCATCATGTAACAACATCTCTATCATGCAAAATCATCACAACTCCAATCCATCCTAGAGGTTCGAGAGCATGAACCTCTGCTTTGATACCATTTGTAGTGCCCACACTTTACACACACAAAAACAACAGTAAAATACCAAGATAATTTTTTTATTTTTATTTTTGACTTGCATTGCTCACTACACACAACACAACATGGGCTTCAAATACAGAACTCGACTCGCATACGGCTATCACAAGAATCATCGACTCACATAGACGCACGAAAATGATGTAGGCATGCTGACGCTACACTTTTCCCAATGGAAGGTTACTAGTAAAGACACAACCACAAGAACATGGCTTCAGGGACGGCGAACCCACAACACATCATTTCTTTAAATGTATTTTTGGTTAAAGTTAACATTCCAAGGACATTACGAGCAAGGATAAATTTTCTCATTTGTTCACCTACATTTTCTTAAGCTTGTTCCGCGGTTGAAAATATAATTCGACCTTCTCAAGTTAGCTTCTTATACTTTATATAAATTTCCATAACTGACATACATATTTGGCATAACTCAAATTGCATACAAAATACTTAAACATCTTCTATTATGTAAAAATATTCTTCTCCAACATTTATTTGATGTCTACAGTTTTACCCTTACAACTCAAGTGAAAGAGACTTGATGTCCAAAATGCAATCAAAGGATTTGATAGAGATTTAGATACAGGGCAGCTTTTCACCAAAAAATATTTCTCGATTCACACTATATTTATTTCCCTACCATTGTTATTATAATTTGAAAAACTTATTGAATTCTATAACATATATATATATATATATATATATATATATATATATATATATATATATATATATATATATATATCCTTTGTTTTCTCAAACGTTGGTCGCACCAAGGCAATACATATTCTTTGCAACACATGATTATGTTTAATTAAGTTTTAAGGACTTCTTGAGTGACCTCAAACCTAATCTCCAATCTCGAGTGCAACATTTATATAATATGCTCTTACATCGCACTAAGATCTCATTCTTAGCATTGTTTCGAAACAAAAGAGATACGAAAGCACTTGTCTGACATCTTAAAGAAGTACAAGGCTAGGAGCATAATAAACTACACATGAACACAAGTGATCTATGTACATGAAGATCCCATGTCACTACACTTCACGATTTTGCATAAGGAATATTCTTTATTCCTTAATGCCATAAATGACATAACAAGGGATTAAGGGACAAGATTACAATTTCTAAGGTTCTCTAGAATCAACATCTTTCAACTCAATTTCGCATACAAGGAGTTAAAATATAGTTTCTACCCACAAGTTAACAGACAAAAACCACTAGTGTTTAGTTTAATTCCAATATGCACCTAACGATCTACGCCTCTACTACATGTGATTTTAAGGCAAGCGGACATAATTATACTAAACCACATTCAAGAGAATGCCAAGATGTTATTTTGATAGAAACCAAGGTTGCACCGCTTAGTCGATCCTTCGAACAAGGACTCATAAGGTGACTCCTAAGGCGGTCTTCAACACTCAGCCTGGTATCGGACCTGAAGAGAGTACATTCTTCTCGTGATAACCAAAACTAGAAGGAAACCGCATATTCTGGATAAAGTTGGACCATGTCATTCCTAAACATGGGTTTACGACAGTGTCGCTAGACAAAAAGACTATGACGATAAACTCCAACTAGGGTTTTATTTACCTAACCTAGAGTGTTCCATCGAGCGCAAAGCTTAAGTTCATTCTACGGTCTTAAATTTCTTATATGGTACAAAGGGTCACACATGCAGGCAAGTATGCATGAATATTTTATTAAGGGTTGAGTGTTCCCATTAAAACTCTTTATTGTGTTTGCAATGTAAGAAGGTAACCCAATAATTAATTTAATCATTTATTAAATACTGAGAAGGTACTACAATGTATTAACTTCGATTTTCAATTTACTAAGTATAAATCAACCCCCCTTTTTTTTTTCTTTTTCTTTTTCTTTTTTATACACAACTAAGAAACATAATGAACCGGTGATTAGATGCACATTTCCTAAGTATCCCTAAAACTAGCATATCATGCATATTAACAAATTTCATTTATAACTTTTTGGTAACAAGAGACTGCATTAGACAGTTATTCATTTTACAATGACCTATAAAAATTACAATAATAATAATTAAATCACACATCGCCTTTTTCGTCATCGTTCTTCCATCCTGCAAAACCCACATGAGCATGATATCAGTGATAAATCGCTGGCATGGCATCCACCCTAAGCAATCATAAGTATCATATTTCAGATTCCCATTTACATCTAACAATAATTACAATTTGCAATCGAAATAAAAAGGTCTAGGAACATGTATCCATTGCATTTCATTTTTCTTCATTTTGTAACCCAGGAGAGAGAAAGAGAAGGGAAGAGAGAGAAAACATCGTTTTGCCAAAAGTTCTAATACACACAACAAGTTTCATTATAGTGTTTTAAATAGTTATTTAAGTGTGTTTAAATGTTTTCAGGGTGATTTGGCAACCTTACGAGGTCCCGCAGCTTACTATTCTTACATTTTCTCACTAGCTACAAAACGTTCAAAATGGGCTCGGAGGCTAAGAAACTGCTTCCAAAGGTTATCTTCGATGAGCACACACTCCACGATTAAATTTCGCATGTCCCCGAGATATACCAAAATCCATAGCAATTTGATGAATTGAAAAAGAGTGAACGGTTTGCGTTTGGTGGTTAGTTCTCCGGGGCCACTGGTCATAGTTCACCCAGTTGTAAAATGCCAAAAGTTAACTCGAGGGCCCAAAAACCGCATCCATAACTGATGTTCGATGGAGAAGCACGCAACTAGACATCTCCTACTAGTTCCCCTATATAAGGAGAGTTCATTAGAGTCAACGAGACAGAGAACTAGTAAACTATTTTCAAATGGTGACAAGTTTTTTGGAGTGACAAGGAGAAATTGGTCCAGTTTGACCTCGTCAAACTGCGATCGGAGGCTTACAAAATGGCTTCGCCAAACTATCCTGAAAAGGGCTCTTTCCTATGCTGAATGTTCCATACATTTGTCTAGTATAAATGTTAGAGGTTTGCGAAGACAAAACGTGATTTCTCTTTAGGGTTTCAAATGATGGTCCCAACGAAAGCCAACTTTCTAGTTTTAACAACTCTCTCTCGTTGTAAACCGGTGTAGCAGGCTCCTAGAAGAGCGTTAAAAGGATGGCATATGATCGTTTTGGGTCAAACAAACAATCCATACGACTTCTCGTATACCAAGGTGCGCGAATGAAACTTCACATCTCGTTTCTAGAGTTGCGAAGGTACTTAGAGAGTCTCTGAAAATTGCAAAATTTAACTATTTTCAGCAGGAAGAAGGTCAACTTAATCAAAGGAGAGTCAAATTTTGTCTGGTTGATAGAGCGATATTGAAGCAATCAAAAGGGTAAGATTTTTCTAGATCATCTCGAAGCGAGGGTGATATTTCATGTTTTAAAGTAGGCGAGTTATAATGGCTTTGAGAGTTGCGACACGACACTTTATTGTTTTGCAATGAGTTGAAGAGACATTTAACTGTATTAAAAATCTAATAACTTAATATTCTATTTAGTTGCAAAAGAGAACTAAAACACGAGAATTATGAGAGGTAAGGAAAGGAGAACCATGCCTGGAAATGATGAGCGAAATGGTACAAGGGGCTCCAAGCAGTTTACACTCGCGATCCAACGAGACCACCATTGTTGCCACATGATGCCAGGTAGTCACGTGCAAACCAAGCCATTCGTTGCGCACCTATGTCTCATCGAGAAGAACCATTTTGTGTTTTCAAGAAGTCATCCCGATCCAAGAGACTGCATTTTCTATGTCAAACAAATCACACGCCTTTTCAACAAAATCCATTTTGCGCATATCCCAATTTAAAACACTTATTTTAGCGCAGCTGAGAGGGTGTTAAAAAAAATTGTTAAGTGTTGCTTTACCACTGCCAAATCCATTTCCTTCAAGGTTTCAAAGGCCTTTACAACAAGCTCATCTACGAATACCCTGAAACCATTGCATTCCACGAGACTGAAATATCTGAGGCATTTTGTCAAAAAGTTCGCATGCTTCCACATTTTGCATATGTATATACCAGGGCACTTGCAACTGAAACATACAAGGATCCCTTCTCCATAATGCTTTGGCGGATGACTATATTAATTCCAAAGCTCTTATTTTGGCGCAGTATGGGAGGTTGCTGGAAAAAAAGAAGCTGTGGAGTCTAGCTTTACACGTACCACATGTATTTGCTTGGAAGTTTCCAAGGCCTTTTCAACAAATTCATTTGTGCATATCCTGCCATCGTGGCATTCTAACAAACAGCTCTCACGTGTTTCCCCAAATCCATTTTGGCACAGGCTGGAGGATACATTGGAAGAAAAAATAGTTGGGAAAACGTCTAGTAGGGGCATTGTAACTACAACCTTTGGAAAAACGACCTGATGGTTGTCCATACATTGTCCCAGAGCTCACATTTTAGCACAGGTCAGAAGTGCACTGGCAACGT